>PDUO01000050.1:4681-19108 GCA_003008705.1 Pezicula radicicola | reverse complement strand
CCCCCCCCACATTGTCAACCTGTCGCCCCTTCGCTCTTCTTGCTCTCAGTCAAGTTAATCACCTGTCGTTTCGGGCTTCATCCCAGTTGCGCATTAATTTATATGTCAGGCAACTCGCCCATGATGGCCAACACCCGACGGCAGACGGCACGGCACGGCGAGCTTGGGGCTCTAAGCTCTGATGGCGAGCCATATATATATACCTTCTAGGTCCCCAAGATCCAAGATTTCGAGTTACTGCAGAGACTGACGATCAGCCCGACTACCAAACGATACTGCCACTCAGCAACTATGAAGACAATTCAGGCACTTCCGCTCCTCCTCGCGGCTGCGCCCATCGAAGCTGCCTTCTCTTGGACGAATGTCGTTACTGGCGGAGGAGGAGGATTTGTCCCTGGCATCACCTTCCATCCAAATACCCAGGGCGTTGCCTATGCCCGCACGGATATTGGTGGCATATACAAGCTCAACTCAGACGACAGCTGGACTTCTATATCTGATGGCATCGCCCAAGATGCTACCTGGTACGAGAATCTCTCGATTGACAAGGGCCCTGCCTCACTAATAGCATCTAGGCACAACTGGGGTTCAGATGCTTTGGCTCTGGATCCACAGAATGCAGACGTGGTATACGCTGCCCTGGGCATGTACACAAACAGCTGGTGTGTTTGAATTTTTTTTTTGGCATTTTTGACAAGTTGACAAACAGGCTGCCTATAGGGACCCAAACAACGGCGCCATCGCTAAAAGCACTGACCAGGGCAGCACCTGGACCTTCTCCAACCTTACCTTCAAGGTGGGCGGAAACATGCCTGGTCGAGGCACAGGCGAGCGTCTTGCTGTCGACCCTGCAAACTCAGATATTATCTACTTTGGGGCTCGCAGCGGCCATGGCCTCTGGAAATCAACCGACGGAGGAGTGACGTTTTCGAACGTTACTAGCTTCACTAATACAGGAAGTTATCGCGAGGACCCTTCTGATTCTACAGGATACGGAAGCGACATCATGGGTCTGCTATTCGTCACCTTCGACAGCACCTCGTCAACCGTCGGCGGGGCGACATCTCGGATCTTCGTTGGTGTTGCAGACAACATCACTGCCTCTGTCTATGTGTCGACGAACGCCGGCTCTACCTGGTCGCCTCTAGCAGGACAACCCTCGGCGTTTTTCCCGCATAAATGCAAATTACAGCCTACAGAAAAGGCACTCTACCTAACATATAGCAATGGAATTGGTCCGTATGACGGTACCGACGGCGCTGTGTGGAGATATGACCTGACCAACAGTACGTGGACAAATATCACTCCAGTTAGCGGCTCTAGTCTCTACTTCGGCTTTGGAGGACTTGGCGTCGATATGCTGAAGCCGGGATATCTTGTTGTGGCTGCTTTGAACTCATGGTGGCCCAATGCCCAAATCTTCCGCTCCAATGATTCGGGTCTCTCTTGGAGCCCTCTCTGGGAATGGACCAGCTATCCCAACATGAACCTGTATTACAGCCTATCGGTGAGTCCTAAGCCTGCGAAGACATGCCATTTGCCCCTGAACTATTAGGCCAGGAGTAGAAAGATGGTAGAATGCTGCTGTTTCGTTGAAATTTGGCTAACACTTGTAGACCCCGAACGCACCTTGGATTGATACCGGCTTTTGGGAGGTCACTGACGATGAGACCTTGGGATGGATGATCGAGGCACTCGAGATTGATCCTTTTGACAGCGACCATTGGCTCTATGGAACAGGCCTGACTATTATGGGAGGTAGTGATGACCTGACCAACTGGGATACTGTCCACAGTGTCTCCATCGCGACTCTGGCAAATGGCATAGAGGAAATGGCTGTTCAATCACTGGCATCCGTGCCAGGCGGCTCGGAGCTACTGGTCGCAGTTGGTGATGATAGTGGCTTCACCTACTTGTCATCGAGCAGCCTTAGAACTGCTCCGGCAACCAACTGGATAACTCCGGAATTCAGCACGACTACCAGTGTTGACTACGCGGGCCTCACAGTGGCTGATATTGTGCGGGCAGGGAACACTGCGGGCACACAACAGATTGGAGTCTCCAGCAATGGTGGAAGCACTTGGAGGTACGTGCATCCTGTGTCAAACGTTTCCGTTCCGCTCATCTCTTCCCGTGGCATATCATTTGGTCTCGATCAACTCGAAGTTTCTTATCACAAGAGATTTGCTGACTTGAGTGTTGAATAGCATCGATTATGGAGCGAGCACTACAGCATATGGCGGCACAGTGGCCTACTCTGCCAGCGGTGACACAGTTCTCTGGTCCACAGCCAGCCAAGGAGTCATGCGCTCTCAGTATACCAGCAGCTTCGCCGCCATATCAGGTCTACCTGCTACTGCTCTCATTGCCAGTGATAAGCAGAACGACAACTATTTCTACGCTGGCTATGCCTCAACGTTCTATGTATCATCGAATAACGGAGAGACTTTCGCCACTGGCGGGTCTCTCAGCGGCGCCAGCCAGATTAACTATGTTACCGTCCATCCGACCATTGCTGGACAAGTCTACGTCAGCACAAACGCGGGCATCTATCTGTCCACCAACTTTGGCTCAAGCTTTACGCTGCTGACTTCTGCCCTGACTGACGTTTACCAAATCGCCCTCGGCGTTGGCTCTAGTTCTACGTGGTACCTCTACGCCCTCGGAACCGGATCTAATGGCAACAAACTCTATGGCAGCGCAGACAACGGCAACACGTGGACCGATCTCCAAGGAACCCAGAGCTTTGGTGCTGTCTCAAGCTGTAAGCTTGCTGGTAGTGGCAACGTTGCCGGTCAGGTCTACGTCGGTACCAACGGGCGTGGTGTTTTCTACGCCAAAGGCACTATCACCAGCTCAGGCAGTTCCACGACTACCACCTCGTCAACCTCTACCTCTCACGCAACTACCACAACTACAAGTACCACCTCCATCTCCACCTCGTCATCGATCACCACCACTACACCGACGACTCTGACCACGAAAACCTCTTCTTCGACTGCGTCGACCTCGACCGCTACTTGCACGGCTGGCCAGTATAATCAGTGCGGCGGTTTGGGGTACACGGGTTGCACGACTTGCGCATCTGGATACACGTGCCAGGTTCAAAATGCGTATTACTCGCAGTGCCTATAAGCGGAACATGGTGCGTCATGATTAGCCCGACCAGCGCCAACGTGCTAGGATAATGCTACTGAAAACTATTTAAAGAGACACCTGATCTTTGACTGCAAATGTGTGCAACCTACAACTCATGAAGAGGCATTGACTAAATCTCACAGCTAACGAAGCATTAACAGCCCCACAACGCAATAGTAATAGATACACAGTTAGGAAGTAGGAAGCCCCGCTTTATGTGCACATGAATAGTCAGTATGCATATTCAGCCTTGCAAATAGATCTGATAAAGTGATCCAGTAGCACTCCCTGCCACGTCAATCGAGCGTAAGATCTCTGCACGAAAATACACTTCAGCCTTAGCCCGTTCCTCCCTGCAAGCACACAGAGTATGTCCAGCCACGCCCCTTCGTGCTCTGTTCAGCCCTCCAAAGGCTGAGAATCTTGCCCCATTGGCATATGTCTTCGTGGCACGCCAGCACATACGAGAGCGGCACACGCTATGGCATGATCCGCTGTACGCCGAGTTGTTATACATCAAGTTGGTGTACACATTGTAACTAGAGAATACCACTTAAGGTTAGATGGATTTAAGTAAAATGTATAATCTTAAATTTTATAAATACATTTTATTGTAGTAATAATATATTAAATAAGCCCTACTACTATCTCTACACCCCGCTAAAGACCAGCCCGGAAATTCTTAGGCTCTTTCAGCTGGAACACGGGATATTGCGATACCCTCTACTTTCACTTCCTTCAAATCCTCATCAGTGAGGTCACGCACATAGCTGTTAATGAAATTATTAACGCTATATCCACAGGAATCCAGGACTTAAAGCACTGATAGATCGGCAAGTGGATAGAGATTTATCTCGGTATTAAGTCCATTTTTTGTAAATAGATCCTCGACGATGACGAGGTCTTTGTCTGATACGGGTCTGGATATCTCGTACCCAACAAACCGGTTCAATTTTCGTCCGAATGAGGGCAGAATGATTGCAGCTATACCATGACCAATGGGCTTTGTGAAAGATTTGTGGTTAGGGAAAATTTGAGCGTAGACATCTATTTGTCGAGTCATGTGAATGATGTTTGCTTCCTCGAGCTACTGAGCCATCTCTAGAGAGGTAACTAGTGTTTTTGCCATATGAATGTTAGAACTTTAGGACAGAAAGCCTTAGGGAGCTTTATAGTACCTCCGCATAATAATAGGAGCTACAAGAGTGGGATAAGAGAGTCTTTGTTCTTCTATGAGTCACCCTAAGAAACGTCTACTAGTCGTGAACGGAAAACTATCCCCGGATATCGGTTGTGTAATCTACGCAAGGGGGCCGCACAGGCTCTACTCGTAGGTAGAGACAGCTCAGCTAGCTAGCTAGCTATAGTTAAGCAACTAAATTATACAAGTACTAATATAAACTAAGCCCTTTTTATTATTCTAATAACATTAATAGCTTCTAGAGTAAAGAAATTCTTACTATCTAAACAATAGTAAAGTCTTTAAACCTAGACATCTCAAGTCCTCTTGAATTAACATCGAGGCCAGCACTCTCAATAAACTGATCATGACCATAACGAAGGCCCGCAACACTTGCAATGCTGATCATAGCATATGTATCCCCCTTCTTCCGAAGAATGAATGGGAAATTGATCCCGAATAGGCCTGCAAGAACGTCTCCTTCCTTCACATTCCCCATAGATAGCCCTACTCGTTTGGTTTCGGTGACGAAGAAAGTCTTGTCAAGACAAGAAGGAGACGCAGCCAGTCTCACCTTCTGAATGTCGCCAAATAAAGAGTGGGTATCCACACCTACTATATCTCCGAATGACTATCCTCTTTTTGCGTGGTTGAAAAGTCGTTTGAAAGCGGAATATGCTGCCTCCCAATCCTCCGACCGGTCTTTGTAGGGCTGGCGCAACGACTCCAGGATAGCTTCAAGTGGAATGTGTCGTCCACGGACAATCGATACGACCTGATAAAACCAGTAACCCCAAGACTCAAGCTCTGGAACCGGAACCAAACGACGTCCGGAACAAAACGAAGCCTGGACAGAACCAAGCTCGACTCCATAAGTGTGGAGGACCTGGAAATCGTCGGAGAATTTAGCAATGGGGGGCAATCCTATCTGCTCTGGCAATGGCAACATTGAGGCGCTCTGAAAACTTCGGAACAAGGTACTGAGGGTCGACCCAGCCTCGAGGAGAAAAAGCTTGTGCTGAGAAATTCGGCACCCATGTCGGGAAGCCTTGTTTGCTCTCACCATCTGTGGCTCCAAGGATCAATAATGGGTATCCTGACCCAAAATTCTCCGTAATAATGTAAGCCATTGCTTCTGAATATACTCTCACCACTGACTTCGAGTAATCGGGGACAATTGATTTAGATCCAAAGGCACATATGCCTAGCAAGCCAAACACCTTATCACGCCTATCCGTCACTTGAAGGTGCAGTGTTGAACCTAACTGAAATGGAAATGATCCCAAAGGGCCAGAAACTCGCATGCCTCGCACTCTTGATACTCCGGTCGCAGAGTCAAAGAAGTCATCGAAGACTCGAGACTTCTCTTTCTCAACCTTATGGTAATCATCATAACCAAGGAATAGCTTCCATGTGTCAAAATCGTCGAGGGTATTCTTGTACACGCTTGGGAAATGGTCGTCGCTAGAGACAGGTTGCCGTTGAAAAAATCGCTGGTAGAGTAATGCAGGCAGTTCACAGAGTTGAACCCACGAGAAACTGGACAATCCGTAAAAGACCCGGGGCTCATTGCGCGAAAGTACCACTTCTTGTATGACCAGGTTCGCTCAAACCAAGGTCGTTGGTAAAACTTGGGAACAGAGCAAATCAACCGTGAAATATCACTTGCTGTGACAGTGGACGTCTTCATGCAGCTTAGCATGAAATCGCTGCCTTCCGTCGGATGGCCCAGCCAGACGATAACTTCGCTCGCGGTTGAATAGATCTGGCCCATGAGTTGCACCTGATGAATTTTTTCCGCATTGTCACTCTGATTGATGCAAATAGCGTCGATCCACATGGTTCGGTGCTCTGTTCGACATCGAAATGAGCGAAGAGCAGAGTCTAAATTGGTGGTAATTGTGAGCGGAAATCCGTTGACTATAGCTCGTTGGCGCGCGACATCTTGTCCCCAAACGTATGACAAAGCTTCAAAGTTAGGTGCACTTGAGAGTTTCGTTGTCGATAGATAGATGTAGATTGGGTCATTAAACTCGCCAGGCTGCAGTTCAACGAGGCGTATCTCGGTCTCCCGTGTGTTGATCGTTGTATATGGACCCGACATTTCGCTAGCAATTAGATTGAAAGAGATAGTAAAAGTTGTAAAATTAGGGCTAAATTTACTGCCTCTTTTAAGCTAGTTTAATTATTTTCTAGTCAAAGTAGAATTCTACAGTAAGCTCGACGGTGGCTTAATACTTTCTGTGAGGTTGAGCTTAAGAAGACCCCTATACCCTACCTTAGTTAACTTCTACTAATAGAAAGTCACTTAAGACAAAGTAAATAATAACCCAATCTACCCTTAATTTACACTTAATCTCACCTCAATCTCGTACCTGATCTCCATCTTTCCACTTTCTCAAATATATTGGTCCTTGTTTCTCATCAAGTTTCTCCCACATCTTATCCATCCCGATCTGGTCATATCTTAATTCGATCCATTCTAGATGGTGCAAAACTACATAGCACCCTACCACCACAGCTCTCAGCACGACCAAGATTACAGGTCCAATTGCATCTTGCTCTTCGGCAGAAAAGGCGTCTATGTGACTGAAGGCTTGCATCGCCATCTGACACTGGTTAGTGCTCAAGACTGACCCATAGGCCTTCTGTCTATCTTGAATCCAGCAATTACCCCTGCCGAAAAGATCGCGAAGGGGAGAGCTCTTCCACAGTGAAAAGATCCTGCTCATAGCCGGCACCCTCCTAGCGTAGCAAGCTGTCCAGCTCTCGAGGAGTTTTCGTGCATCCTCGATTGCGGGTTCCTGTGGAAATGCTATCGCGGCGTTTGATAGGCAATGAATCACTCTCTCAAAAGCTCTGTTGACCGTAATATTAAGCCTTGCCTCCCTTATGAAGAACTCTGAGTCACGAACACCGCGTACCATAAACTCTCCAGCTGTAGGATCAGTGTTGCTTAATCCGATCGCAACAACCCATCCTCCTCGCCAGATGTCGGCATCGCTTTGTATTGGGTGGGGTATCTTGTCGCCGTTCACAAGACGTAGTCTTTCGCAGTACCACGGGGGATAGCCTTCGAGTATCTTCGCTGCCTCTCTCTTTTTCACGTCTTGGCGGATATGATTCTGGCGCGAAGCAGAGAGTTTCCGCGGCGTGAAATACGCCGTCACAACAGAATCTATCTCCTCGAAAACTAAAAGACCTCCGTTCGAGGACCTACTCGTCGGGACTGCAGTCAACGCCCAGATCGTTTTGAGAACCCGTTGATCAGTCCGAACATATCGCACACTCAAGTCCAGAACTCTCGGCTTCGGGACAAAAGTCCCGCGCTTGATCCTCTGAAAGAAAGCGCAAACGATTGGCTCCCATTCCCTCTTGTCTTGGGCTGGAACGATATGCTCGCAGTGTTCTTTGGGGATGGTACACTGGTGGAGAATGCCTTCGGGAATATCCGACCATTCCAGCCTTTCGCACAGGAACTCATGTGGACGCAGTATTTTTCGGATTGCGAGTACAATATGGGTGAATCCTCTTGTGAGAGAATATGTCGCGATGATTGCGAAGACTCCTACGAGGACTTGAGCCAGATTCCAGTGGGCAGATGTCATGCTGAGACTGGTTTCTGTTGGTCTTTTCCTAGGTTTTGAAGAGTTAGATATTCTGTATAACAATATGTCGTGGTAAATTTGCTAATATAATCGCAAAAAGTGAATCTCTTACTGGAGTAGAGAGAGATAGCCTTGGGTGAGTAGCGAAGAAAGAGAATCCCGAAAGACAAAGCTTCAGACTACATTTCGTGGACAAGGCGCCTCTATGTAGTCGTTGTAGACAGAGCTGCGGTCATCGCCAATCACCCTTAAAGAACTAATGCTGTGTAATATACACAGCCCGAGCTACCCGGGCTGTACTTACAACTAATCGTCGGCAGCTGGTTAGTCCGTTCCGGAGCCTCTCTACGTTATATTCGCTCCTAGTTAGTAGAAGTAAAATAAACCTAACAGGATATACAATGTTACTAGTGTCTGGTTGGTACCAGTGTCCGGCACGTGACCGTTTTTCGCTTAGTAAGCACTTCTTAGAATTAGAATAGTAATTTAAATAAAATAATTAAAAATATAATTAATATAATATTAAAATTAGTAAAATTTAAACTCTTAAATAAATCTACACTAGCCCGATTTAGTCTAGTTTATTTTAAGTTAGTAAAAGGTAGTTTTCTTTAGTTAATAGATAACTTTAAACTTTAACTAGTATAGGTGAATCCTACTAGAGTTAATAGAATTTAATTTCTTATATAATTATAATAATAATAATAATAATATAAGGCTAGTAGGATTTAAAAACTAAGCTAATAGGATTTATAGAAAAATTATAATTAGAAGTACTATTAAAGTACTATAAGTATATAGATAATCTAACTAGGATTATTAAATCTATTATAATTATTAGATTTATTATATTCTAAGTTATTATTAAAATAGTATAACCCTAAGTAATAGTTAGAGTTATAAGAATAAATATTTAAATAAGATTTAATATTAAAATATACTTAATATATTAAGGAGTACTAGAATAAGAGGGAAGAGGAGGAAAAAAAAAGAGTAGAATATATATAAAGATTTAATAATATATTTATTATTATTATAGAATTTATAGTTTATTTATCTAATTTTAGAGTTATAATATATTAGAAGTATTAGTTTATTATATTACTTAATTAAATTAAATTCTATTTTATACTTAAATATCTATATAGTTTTATTAAAGAAATATATTAAAAAATTTAAGAATTTATTTATAGAATTAATAGATTAATCTAAGATAAAAAGAAGTTAAGTTAATATATATTTCTATTCTTATTAGATATATCTATACTAGTTATAGTATTAGTAACCCTTAGAGTTAATAGGTTCTAGTATATATTTAATATAAATATAAGTAGAGAATTAAAATATCTATTTATTTCTAAAATAGTATAGAGAATATAAGAGTATTATAGTATAGTATATAAATAGAAGAACCTCTAGAAAAGAGGATAACTAAAGAAGAGTAGTCTATAAAAAGTATCTAATATACTATAGTAAAGTAGGGTTTAATACTAGTGATTTTTTAAGTAGGGTTATAAGTTAGTATTTTTTAAGATTACTAGAGACTAGGGTAATAGTATAAGTATACCTAAACCTAGGAGTATATAGGATAAAGTTAAAGAGGGTATTAATAAAGGATTTAAAAAGGTAGAAGAGGTTAGGTAGAAGAAGATTAAAGCTATAGATAAATCCTGAGAACCTAATCTATAGTTATAGTATTTAGGAGAGTCTAGGTATTTAGAAGAAAAGAATATAAAGAAAATATAAGTATTAGTTTAGTCTATTAATAATAAGGATAACTCTATATTAGAAGTTATTTATTATTTATTTATATAAATAATCTAAGTAACTTAGAAGATAACTAAAACTAAGATTATAAGTTATTTTATATTAGTAGAGATTAATTAGAAGGAGAGTAACTAGAAAACTAGTAAATTATTTAATAACTAGATAGATAAGACTATATTCTAGAGTTATATATAGTAATAAAGCTAGATATTAAGTTATATCTAATAGGCTAAGAGAATAACTAAGGACTAGAAGCTTATATTTAAGATAACTAAGAAGTAATAGAGAGTATTTAACTAATTAAAGGTAGTAGTAGAGGAAGTAATTAACTAAGGAGAAGGAGATAAGCTAGTATAGAAGTAAGTCTATTAATATATATATAACTATTTAAAGGTATTTCTATCTCTTATTACTTAACCAACCCAGGGCTAGGTTGATTTAATTTTAGTAGTAGTAGAATAAGGTAGTTATAAGATATAGGGGCTAGGTTAGTTTATAAAAATAAGTAGAAAGGAGGTTATATAAGAAGTTATAAATATTAAGAAATAGTAAACTATATATAACGATTCTAACCCTGTTCTTAGAATCACGAAATTCAAAGTTAGAGGTATATTATAATTATTTATACTTATTCTTATAGTTTTAGTATTCGTTACTCTTAAGCTTGGACAACCTAGGTAGACTTATATATATAGGGGTTCGTGTTATACAGGAAGAAGAGAAGACGTGTAAAGGATAGAGTCTATATTAATATTATATTTAAAGTAAATAATTATCTAAGTAATAAAAGTAACTAAGCTATAAACTAGTTAAGCTATAAATAATCAAGCTATAAACTACTAAGTTATAAACGATCAAGCTATAAATAACTAAGCTATAGATAACTAAGCTATAAACTAACTATAGACTAGTTCAACTACCTATCAATGTTTAGAGTTATAGTCTATAAGAAGTACTAATATACTATATTACCTAGCGAGATCGAGGCCTACTTTAGTATAGATAGTCTATATAGATTCAGAAAGGAGGAGCGGTAAAGGATTATAGACTAGATTAAGTATATTATAAGATTAATTCCTAATTGAGATATTCTAGCCTAGAATCCCTTCCTATTCCTAGTAGATATATTAGAGCCTATTCAAGTATTATTACTACTATAGATAAATAGACTATAGTATACATTCTATAGTATTAATAACTAATTACTATACTAGTATATCTATAAAGATATATAGAAAATATAAAGGTATTATAAGATAGAATATAACTAAGAGAATCTAAACAAGAAAGGATAACTAAAGAAGAATACTAGCTAGGTTATAGTATCTATACTATAGTGGAGTAGGGTATAATACCAGTGGTTTTTTATCTAAGGTCTAAAGTCAAGGTATTTCGAGATCGGTAGGAGAGTTAAGAGCCAGAGTAGTCTCCAGAGTAACCCCTAGCTTGAGAGTATATAGGATAGGATAGAGAGAGTAATTAATAAGGGCTGGAACCAAGTCTAGGTAGCCTAATATCGGAAGATCAAGGCTATTAATAAGTCTCTTAAGCTAAATCTATAGCTACGATTTATAGGATAAGTCTAGTACCTAGTCTAGTTTAACCCTATAGAATTATATTAGTTAGTTAGGCTAATTAACCAGGATAATGAAGCTAAGCTATATATTATCTATAAGGTATTTAATAAGATGATTCGAGATAGGTAGAGTATTACTATCAAAGGTATTATTAGAAAGGTAGTACTAGTTAAGGCTAACTAGAAGGAGTAAGGGAAGAAACCTAAGAGGTTATTCAACTATAAGATAAAGCTAGGTACTTTTCGGAAGTATACTACTATTTAGAAGTAGCTCCTTAGCTATATCGTCCGCTATAAGGACTTAGAAGAGGATAAGCGACCTTATTTCAAGCTAACTATATAATAATAGGCCTGTCTTAATATATTAATAGAAGTTATAGATTAGTTAACTAATTACTAAGAGGAAGAATAATACTACAAGGATGAAATATATTAGTACTTCTGGGATAAAATCCAGAAAGTACTATTATAGCTCTGTATTACCTTACTCAATTACAACCTCGTCGATAATAAATACTAGAGTATAGTTATTAGTGGTCTAGCTATTCTAGGTATCCAAGAAGATAAGGGCTAGGAGATACCCGAGGATTATACTCCTAAACTCTCTACTATTATCAAGCTCGCTTAGTTGATAGTTATCTAGAAGGTATATCAGACCCAGTAAGCTAGTATTACTCAGAAGCTGACCTAGTAGTGGAGCCAAGAAGAGGCCGAGGAGTAGAGCCCGAGCTATATCGAGCTTATATAAGGGATATCTTATTAATTTATAATATTGATAGGTAAGTATAAGAAGCCAACTCTAATAGATTAGATATTTAAGGCCTGAACTTATAGTCTCTATATCCGATATAATACTACTACCGAAGGGACTATATAATAGAAAGGGGATACTCTCTTATATTAGGGAGTCTAATTCTATATAGAATAGGTCTAGAAGATAGTATATAGACTAGTAAGCTAGGCCCGGGGCTAGTTGATTACTAAGTTACTAATACTATAGATAGATTCGTACTATCAGATCCAGGGTATACCCCTACCTGAAATCCACTAGGATAAGATCTAGGATAACCCTACTAAGTAGAGTATTAGATAGTTATTCCTTAAAGATCTCCGGAACTAATTCTCGATTAATAGTATAGAAGGTTCTAAATAGCTAGTAAAGAGGGTTATAAGTAAGCTAGCCTTACAGAGGGATATACTATAGCCCGAAAGACCTAGTTAACTAATCCAATAGCGCCGGAAGGCCGTCCAGGAGTATAGGTATAAATTCGAGGTATTCTAAGAGGAGTTACTACTTCTTATATATATTACTAGTAGCTAGACTACTTATATAACTAAGATTATTAGGATCTAATACTARAATACTAGGAATAGTARGGTTYRGAATATCTTTATYRAGGATAGCTTAGTCTATTTTATAATATTATATTATAAAGGGTATAAGTTAAGTAAGTAGATCAAGGTTATTTAGTACTTCTTACCCGAAGAGGTTAGAGAGCTACTTGTATATTTCCTCTAGCTTATACTACTATTTTATAAAAGTATATAGATCATGAGTAGTAATACTATAGAGCTGAGTATATTTATATAGGGACCTAGGCTAACCGAAGAAGTAGAGGATAATACTAGAATAGTAATGTCTTACCCTATTTACAAGAGTAGTTTAAACGACGAGAGCCCTCCTTCTAAGTAACCCCCAAAGATATAGGTATCTAATCAACTCTAGAAGATCTTCTAATATAAGTCTATTGAATAGATAGGTATTAGGTTAAATATCAGCCTATAGAGGTAAGTTATAATTACTATTAGTCGGAAGTATCTATAGGATATCTTTTAGGATAAGGATAAGCCTAAGATACTTAATAATAACTACTTCGATAAGGATAATCCTAAAGGAGATAGCTTATAGGATCTATAAGCCAGCTATAGTACCTATACTACCGGTATAGTTTATACTTGCTTAATATCCAAAGGTTGATTCAAGACTCTAAGCTAGTAAGAGTAGTTTCGGAAGATTAGCTAGGAGTAGTACTAGTTTCTTGGCTTCTGTATCAAGTAGGACTAAGTTAGTAGCCTCTTTGGATAAAAGTAGAAGTAAAGCCTATAGGAGAGAGTCGATAAAGAGGTCTAGGTACAATAGTAGAAGAAACTATAGATAGTAAATATCTACCATAGGTTAGGGCTTATCCTTGGTCCCTATAGTCTATTTTATAGTAAACAAGAGATAGCTCTGAAGGCTATTATACAGGGAGAGAGTCCTGTAGTCACTATCATAGGTATAGGGTATAGGAAGAGCCTCTTATTTATATTACCAGCTATTCTTATACCCAAGGGAACTAGTATTATTATTACCCTATTAACCTCTCTATAAGGAAACCTCCAGGAATAATATAAGTAAGCCAAGATCTATAGTATTAAGTAGAGAAGCTAGGATCTATATAAGACTAGTTCTCTAGTCTTTATTATACCTAAGTTAACTATAACCAAGACCTTTACCAACTATATTGGTTGACTATACTATATACATCGGCTTAACTATATTATTATTGATAAATACTAAATAATCTTAGATAGTACCCCCTAGTTCCGGCTAAAGCTATAATAACTAGGCGAGCTAGCCCTTAAGGGAGTCTAGATAGTATATCTAACTATAACTCTACTACTATAGGATAAGAAGGAATTCTATAATTTAACCTATATTCTATAAGGGTTCTAGTCTATCCATAGCCGGACTATATAGCCCAACATCCGGTATTAGGTATAGAAGGTTAAGATTAGTACTCCTCTATATACTAGCTCTAGAAATAATACTCAAGAGTAAGGCCTTAGTCCTTGGCTCAAAGCTATAATCAAGGAAGTTATTATAACCAAAGCCCTCGAATATCCTATACCTATAAAGATTATAATCTATTATAATAGTAAAAAAGGAGCTAATAAGCTTACTCACGAGTTAAGCTATAATACTTACTATTATAATATCAATAGCTAAGATAGGAAAGTATAGTAACTTAAGAGGTGGATGAATAGTATATCCCTCTACCTAGAGAGTATTAGTAGTTAGGTTATTATAGCTATAAATACTCTCGGACTTAGGATTAATATCCTTGATATCTAGGTTATTATTTATATTAGTACTATCTAGTAACTAAAAGACTATA
>PDUO01000049.1:58815-367683 GCA_003008705.1 Pezicula radicicola | reverse complement strand
TAGAGATATCTTATCTTCTAAAAGTATTATATAGTTACTAATATACTAGTATTAGTTTATAGTAATCTACTCTTTCTACTAGTTAATCTAGGGATTATAAGTTTTTAACTAAGGTATACTAAGAATTATTAAATAAGTTCTTAAAGTAATAAGATTTAATTATATCTCTTTAATATATCTCTTTAATATTTTTATAGTTAGTTAATTAGTCTTATAGATTATTATCCCTTTATTTAATCTAATTAACTCTTTATTAATAATACTTAGATAATATAACTTTTACTTTATTAGAATCTTAAATCCTTTATTTAGTACTATATTTATATTAATGAAATTACTTATTATATCTAAGTCTACTATTATTTATAATACTTATCTATTTAACTAGACTACTAGAAAAAGCTACTATTCTTTTCCTATTATATATAATTCCTTCTTATTATATAGATTCCTAGACTCTTTATAATTACTTAATAATAGTCTTTTATTATCAAGGTCTTCTAGTTTTTTAATAATAAAGCTTCTAGAATTAAAGTTACTTTATTTAATATATAGGATATACTAGTCTAATAGATAAGCTTCCTTTTACTTAGTTAATATCTTAATCCCTTCTTAGAGGAGTAATAGATAATATAGTTATTTATATAATAAACTATCTATAATAGTTAAGTATATTAGAGATAATTAATTCTTATTATATCTTCCTCTTCTCTAAGTTTTATAATTTCTATATTAATTTTATTTCTTTCTTTCTTAAGTATTTTATAAACTTAGTTTAATTATTTCTAAAAGTTAATATTATTAATTAACTTATTCTAGTATTATTAACTATAAATAACTATTATTCCTTTTCTTATTATAGCTTTCTTAACTTATATCTTAATTAACTTCTTTAGCTTATATAATTAGTATTTATACTTAGTTATCTTAAATAAGATATCTTCTAAATATTTAACTTATATCTTTTTATCTATATTAAGACTATATTTAGTAAGTTTTATTTTTCTCTCTAGATATTCCTTAGTTAGTTCTTTAAAAACTTCTATAGTAGATAATTATCTTAATAGTATTTATAGTTATCTATACTCTAATACTATTATTTCTTTAATATTATTATCTTCTAACTCCTTAGACTCTTCTAGTAACTCTATAGTTTCTATTACTATAGTAGTATTTTTTTATAGTTTATTATCTTCTTTAAACTTATCTAATTCTATAAGCTTCTTATCTAGAGTAATAACTTTAAAGATTTCTTTTAATAACTCTTACCCTATAGTATATAGTTATATTAGTCTATTATAACTCTTCTATCCTATAGTATTAAGTTTACCTCTTCTTTCTAAGTAATAACTTTTATCTTTACTTTTATAATTATAAGTAAGGTATCTAGATTTTCTATAATTAAAATATATTTAGTTTTTTATATACTTCTTTCTTTCTTAGAGTAAAATTTCTTTTTAAAATATAGTATCTAGTTCTATAGGATCTCTATAGTTATTATTTCTACTTATTCTACTTTTATCTTTATCTAATCTTTTATATCTAGGGTTATATTTTCCTTCCTTTTTTATATTTCTTTTATACTATATATTATTAATCTTATAAATAGTCTTAATAAGATTCTCTAGAGTATTAGTAATTCCTTACTATCTTAGAAGTTTATCCTTTATTATATCTTTTAATCCTTTTCTATACTAGTATTATAAAGTATTATCCCTCTACTTAGTTCTAATAAAGTAATACTAGAAATCTCTAGTATAAGCTATAATTAACCCTTTCTATTATAATACTTTAATAACTCTTTCTACTTCTTTCTTTTTATTTATTACTCTAAAGTTTAATTTAATTTCTTTTAGAAACCCTTTCTATAAGCTAAGGATTTTAATAATTATATCCTTTATAATCTTATCTTTAATTTCTCTCTAGGAGTTAATATTCTAAAGGTAGTCTTCTAAGAACCTCTTAATTTAGTTTATAGTCTTTCCTTCTAGTAGTATAACTATCTAAAGAATCTACTCTATCTATAATTAAAAGTATTCTCTATTGAATATAATATATAATTAAAGTTATAATAAGAACTTATAAAGTTTATTTTATTCTCTATTAAATAACTTAATAGTTTTATACTTTAGGTTTTTATTAATTTCTTCTATTAAAGTTATTATTACTTAGAGAGTAATATATAAAATACTATCTATTATAGATATTATTACTTAATTTAATATATATACTAGTATCTTATAGGTTAGTATTTAAAGTATAATATAGGATAGTTTCTTAAGTTTAATATTAGTTAAAAGAAATAATATTAAGTTTAAATAATAAGATAGAGATATTATTACTAAGTTAAAAAGTAATAAGGTTATTAAGTTACTAAGTATATATAAAGATATTATATTTAAGTTAAGTATAAAACTCTTATCTAAGAAGGAATAATTATCTACTTATATAAAATCTTTATAAATATAGATTATTAAAATCCCTTAGATTAGTACTTTTTATAACTAATCTAACTAATCTAACTAATCTACTAGTTCTTTATTATATAATACTTATTATATAATCTCCTTACCTTATATACTACTTAGTTCTTTATATTAAGCCCCTTAGGGTTTATAACTAAGTCTTAGACTAAGAGTCTTATTATATTTATAATATAGAATAATTATTAAAATTAATTTAAAAAAGATTATTAAAGTTAAAAGAAGAAGTAAAAAGTAATTACTTTAAGAGATTATTATATAAGTAATAAATATTATATAGAATATATTAAACTATTAATAAAACTACCTTTTATTTTAATATTATAACTTATTATTATTACTCTTTTATATATTTATTTTATTCTTAAATTTTATATTTAATTTCTCTTAGAATTTAAAGAAAACTAAAACTACTTAAGGGTAAGTAGTTAAAAGAAAGAGAGAATAAATATATTAAGATAAGTCTTATTTTTAATTAGATAATTAAACTTAGTTTAAATTATTATATAAAAGTCTAAATAAAAAGTTTTAAAAATAATAATAATTTAATATTCTTTTATATTTACTCTATCTTTAATAATATTAATAATTTTAATTATATTATATAATTATATTTTATATTTATTTATTATCTTATATTATAACCTTTACTCTATATCCTATATTTCTATATATATAATCTAGAGATTTACTCTTTTATAGTACTATCTAATCTTATATTTTAACTAGTTACTTAGTTAATATATATAATAACTTATAGGAAGCTTATTCTAAGACTTAATATATTAGTATTATCCTTTATAATCTTAGTACCTAGTATACTTTTAAGCTCTAGAGTTAGATCTAAGGATAGAAGTTCTAGTACTTTATTATTAAAGATATACTCCTAATCTTTTAAAACTACTACTACCCTTAAGTTTTATTCCTTAAATAGTAGTAACTTATCTCTAAGCTTAGTATTATCTCTCTAATCTAGGTCTATAACTCCCTCTTAGTTTTACTTAGTAGTAGTATTATTTTCTAGTAGTATAATATTTTTAAGTATTACTTTAATATCTTAGATTTTATCTTCTTATATTTTAAATATATTAGTTATTTACTAAATACTCTTAAATAGTTAATCTTTTATCTTTTTATATTTAGAAGAGTAAAGAATATCCTTATTAAATATTATATTATAAGTAATAATTACTCTACTAAGTATAAGAATCTAGATTCTATATATATTAAATATAATATATCTAACTAGATATCTAATATATCTATAGAGAATTACTTTATATACTTATTTATTCCTTTTAACTTTTTAGTTCTTAATTAATAGATAAGTCTAAGCTTTATAGATATAAATCCTATCCTAGTTAGGTCTAAGATTAGTTATTAACTATACTATAAGCTTAGAGTTATATTATTTAAAGTAGTTTTAAAACTATAAGTTAAGTATCTTATTTAAAGTATATAGATTATAAGTATAAAAGAGGCTTATATTATATAAGTATATTATAATAAGTATTATTTCTAGTTATAGTAACTCTAGAAACTTTATAATTATTTATATTTTAATTAATTTTATTATTACCTCTTATCTAGTTTATTTAAAACTACTATTACTTTTATAAGTATAGATTAAAGAGAGTTTTATATTAATCCTCTCTTCTTTTATTTAAAGCTTATAAGTTAAGTAGTCTTTAATAATAATTATTAAAGTATTATTATTATACTTAATTTTATAAATTAAGAGTTTATATTATTATTTTATTTAATTATTAAACTCTTAGAGTATTAGAAATACTTCTATAAGAACTTTACTTTTTAATATAAAGTTAAAAGACTTATTATTATATTTATCTTTAATTATAAAAAGCTACTAAGATTTATTATAGTTTATTAGAAAGTTAAATAAGTCTTATATAATATACTAGAATAGTCTTAGAGATCTCTTTTCTAATAGTTCTTATAAAATTACTTACTTTATATATATAGTTATATAGTACTTATATTTACTATAAGGTATATTATTTATTATTATATTATAAGTATTATAGATAAGTATATATAGAGTCTCTAGATTAAGATAACTAACTCTTATATATTATCTTTCTTTTATATCTTTTCTTAATTTAGTATAATCTCTACTCTTTTAAAAGTTTTTTCTAAGTTTTCTTTTAAGTATTAGAAATATAAGTATACTTATAATACTTATAAGAATATATAATAAAATATTTAAATAGTTAAAGAGTAACTTATATTCTAAAAATACTAGATTATATATATACTTTAGTTCCTTAAGTACTATACTCTTTTCTACTATCTTATACTAAAGTAAATAATTTAAACTATTATATTAAACTCTAGTACTATAGAGTTAAGCTTTTAAAACTATATTAATATAGAAATCTTCTATTATAGTAATATTAGTAAATACTAGATCTTCTATAATAAGGCCCTTTACTTTATTAAGTATTTATATTATAATTCTTTTATTATAACTAGTAATTAGAAAACTTAATAAATCTACCTCTATAACCTTATTTATTTTAAACTTAATAAATAAACCTAGTATTAATAAATCTTTATTATTTATAAGATATATTACTCTATAGTTATTTAGTAGAGTACTTATAGATAAGGGATATCTTATAAAATTAAGTATTATATAGATACTAGCTTTAGCTCCTTATATTATAAGTATAAGATCTATTAAGACTATATTAACTAATTCTAGAAAAGGAACTTTTATTACTCTAAGGGATATTCTACTACTTAAGCTACTAGGTCTATTAATAGTACTAGTTACTTCTTTAGTTTCTTTAATAATACTTAAATTACTCTCTAAGTTCTTAGAATAAGTTCTTTTAGAATTATTAGTTTTTACTTTTCTTATTATAAGTTATAGACCCTTATTATAAAGCTTATTATAAAGCTCTCTAAAAGACTTACTAATAAGTTATATCTTAATTTTATTATATTTTACTTTATTTAGCTTAATTCTTATTTATTTAATAAACTTACTAGTAAGTATAAATTTAAATATTTAATAATCTTCTAGTTTTTATAAATAAGTATTATTTTTAATTTAATAAAGATAAGAGAATTACTCTCTTATCTATAAACTTTTACTAGTATTAGAGTATCTACTAATAGTTATAAAGATTACTAGAGCTTTTATACTAGTTTATAAGGTATTTTTATTAGTAAGTATAAAAAACTAGATTCTATACTCTTTTAGAGTTTAAGTATTATTATTTAGTTCTCTAACTCTAATTATTTTTATAAACTAGATATTAGTCTAGGTAAATACTAGTTTTATAACTATAACTAAGAGGAAATCTTTAATAGTAAGTAATCTATATACTTTTATAATATTATATAATTAAACTTAGATTAGAGCTTTTAACTAGTCTTTATACTATTTTTAAAGATCTATTCTTCTAGCTCTAACTTATTTAAGAACTCTATAGTATATCTCTTTTACTTTTTCTATTATATTTACTTATAAGAGAGTAAGTTATTTCTATAGAAAGTAAATAAAGTTTTATAATAAGATTAAATTTTCCTTAGAGAGTTTAATAATATAAGATATAATTAAATCTTAGTCTACTATAGTATTTATCTAGTTCTAAATAATTTAATAATAAGTTATTATTTAGACCTACTATATATATTCTATTATATATAAGTATAAGAGAAGAGTAAACTCCTTTTTAATATTACTAGTCTAAGTTAATTATAGTATAAGATCTTTCTTTTCCTTTAGTTATAGATTAACTTAATAAACTTATTACTTAATTTTATATTTAGTATTAAGTTTATTAATAAGTTCTATAATTATTATAAGGTACTCTAGTAATAAATTACTAATATATAGAGTATCTAGAGTTACTAGGTTTATAAACTCTTATACTCTCTTAAACTAAGTATAAGCTTTAAGTCTATTAAACTAGATAGACTATCTATTTTAATCTATAAGCTTTATATTAGTACTAAGGGTTCCTTCCTTAGTTACTATATTTAGAGTATAAGTAGTATAGCTAGACTTAGAGTTATAGAATATATAGAATATACTTAGAGTTATAGAATATACTAGAACTATAAGGTAAGGAAGAAAGAGAAGAGAAGAAGAAGAAGAAGAAGATAAAGAAGAAGTATAAGATTAACCTTTAGAAGCTTTAATTCTTAAACTAGTAATATAATAATAAAAGATTAATTACTATCTAGGCTTATAACTATTATACTTAGTTTAAGTAAATAGAGTATAGGAAAACAAGTATAGTACTTAATTTAAGGTTATCTAAAGAAGAGAAAGAAAGACTAAAAGGAATAAGAGAAGTATAGTTTATATATATAGGAAGCTTGCTAGTAAGCTTAGCAGTAATTATATAATGTTCTCCACGGTTTTCTACCACAGGAGGTCAATCAAATAGCAAGCACGAAAATATGAAAATATGAGTAAAGTCTGAAATATTTTCACTATTTTAATACTAAATTACGATTATGCTTCAGGATTGCATCTCAAGCACACCCTTTATTATACAGATAGAACTTGGGTTGAGATAGCTATCACTAGTTCACTGATCCCCTTCCCCAACCCTCAACAATTTCTGATAGTTATACAAAAGACTACACCACGAGCATTTTTATACTCACTAGTGCTATTACCCTCCTGTAAAACCCCGTGTATCACACCGTACAACGATAAATTATTATCTGCTTTCAAACACCCGTCTCCTATCTTCTTGTCACTCGAACCATGATTTCCCCTGTAAACATAAACCAGTAGTTTTTGACAATCAACTCATCCTCCGGATTTGCCAACTGAATATTATACCGCATAAAAAGCATTGGAATCAATTTGCTAATCTCCATGAGACTAATATGTCTTCCACTGCATGTGTGTGGACCATTCCCAAAAGTCAAGAATGCGCGATTTCTACGCGCCAGCAATGCTTCGTCAGTTGTGAGCCATCGTTCCGGATCAAATCTGTGTGGATCTGGAAAGAGATTTTCATCGCGGTGTACTACCCAAGGGTTGATACCAGCGTCTGTCCCTTCCGGAATATAGTGTCCACAGATAGTGGCACCGCCTTTCGGTACTGTTCGAGCAAGCATCAATCCTATTGATGGATGCATGCGCATTGCCTCCCGAATTACAGCTTGTAAGTATGGCAGATTGCTAGCTTGCTCAAATGATACTGGATTGCTTAGATTGGCAGAGTCAATCTCAGCGATAAGTCTGGCATGCACCTCGGGCGCTTTCAATACATGATACATGACTGAACGTAAAGCGATGCTGGTTGTATCTCCACCGGCAGTAATATTGCCCATCGCATGGGTATCAAGTTCTCGATTAGTTAAGGCTTTGGGGTTGGCTTTTTGAGTCTCAAGAAGTCGCTCAACAAATGTAGCTGGTGCTTCTAGGTCCATGGTACCTGTATCTTGTTTTGCCTTGAGTAATGTAACCTGACTGCCGGCTAGGTTCATCATATTGGAAAAAGCCTGGACAAATTTGGATCCAAATACGATAGACTGTAGAAACTTGTTCCCATCTACAAATCGATGGAAGAACGGCACCTGTCCCATCTACATCACATTAGCAACTGCTGTCGGATTTGAGTGGGACATGGAGTTTACAAGTGCGCCATATATGGTGATCTTTTCCATGGTGTCCATCATTCCAAATCTGTCTTTCTGGGTGTCAAGAGTGCCGAAGTCCTCCCCAAAGGTTAGAGCAACTACTGCATCAAGAGTGTAAAAGGAAAGCCATCTGGCCAGATCGAAGACCTCTCCAGTATTGGCATACAAATCGTCCCATGCGTTGAAAAGCTTGACAGTCTCCCGATCAGCAAGCGCTTCCATCTTGATGATCGAAGTCATGGCATATGCGGCACCACCATTCCTTTTCATGCGAGAATGCAATGCTTTATCAGTTAAGATGAACGGATCAGGAACCAGTCCCTCTGCGTCATTCGCTCTAAAGGGAACATAAAATGTAGACTGAGTCCGTCAGTCTTTTGCACTGTCTTCCAACGAATACAAATGAACAGGGACAAATAAGTGACCAAGATATTGTACCTTGTAGAAATTGGAGCCGACGCCATAGAGTTTAGGAATCTCTTCAGGATCACAAATTGATATGAGATTTGGAGCCAAGCGCACTATTGGTCCATACTTGCGGTGAAGTTCGAGGTCGACTTTGTGAGAGTTTCCTCTTGTGACGATTGCAAGTCTCCAAATATCGGTTAATGAGGCGAGGAAAGGACCAGGAATTCGAGATATGCCATAACGATATCGATTTGTGATTAAGTAGAGTACTGCAATGGCCACCAGAGCGATGGCTACCTGCTGAATAGAAAGTGTCTTCAAAGCCATGCCCTCAGACAGAAACGTATTGTACGAAGGCTGAAATTAAGAATACAGTATATTGCGAAATGTCGCCTCAGGCCCTCTTGTTCTGAGTAGTCATGCATTACGATACACTTTGAGTGTGGACGCTCCAGGTAGCTGGCAGGATCGTGAACGGGTGTAGAAGTTGGCTCAAGGCGGAGTTCCAGCCTTCGAGTAGGAGTTCTACTCGTAGCTGTACGGAATATGCATTAGCACAACGGTTCAAGAGTGGAATGGAAGATTTCGCTAATCTTCGGTTTTCGCTTAAGAATTAGGGGGAGGGGAGGGGGGTATTCGGTAAGTGAATGCCGACGATTAGTCCGACGCTTATCTATTTTTCCGCCTCGAGCCATTCACATCCCTTCCGTAGATAATCCTTCGTCGTATCTCTACTTGGCTGGTGCGATCTGTTACTCTGCTCAGTAGATACGCAGGTGTACCAGTGCATGGCGTCTCCGGGAGAACGACATCCTTGCCTTAGATGACTTGCACTTGGCAATTTTCTGTCACTGCTTGCGCATATTCAACCAAGATTAGCTCGGTGGATTACTCACTCAAGCATTATTTCTATCATGCCCTACTAAAGAATATCTGCTTTAGCTTTTTGGGCTTACGGAGAATGTCCTCGGAGTCTACTCTTGACATCAGATGAATCGTTTCCGAAGCCGTCTTTTCGCTGTAGCTAGTTCATTGCCTTTCAGTTGTCCTGAATCTGTCTTTTTACCTTGATATCTCATTTCATGCGAAATCTATCGAGAGTACGTCTTCACCGCTATACATTTCTGTCGGCTTTAGGGATCATTACAACAGCTTGAGTCAAGTAGGCTACCGTCTCTGACCATGGGGGTTAAAGATCTACGTGTTGTAATTGTGGGGGCTGGGTTTGCCGGGCTCACAGCTGCCATTGAGTGTCGACTTCGTGGAATGTATCCTATACTAGTGGAAACTTACCCAACAAGTCGGAACTATGGTGACATTATCGACTTCCTGCCAAATGGGGGTATGCATTTCAATCGTTGGGATAACGGTAGAATAACACGCCAATTGTTAGAGATTTGCCTCAATGACACCGATAAGCTGGAGTATTATCTTTACGACGGAAGAAAAATCCTAGAAGAACCGTTTCTTCTAAAGAAAGAGCACTACTACGAGATGCTGGCAGGACACAGAGGCGAGATGCATCAGATTATTTGTGATTACGCTGTTGAGATCGGGGTTGAGATGCAATTTGGTTGCAAGGTCCAGCACTACATTGACACTGACGACCAAACCGGCGTTCTTCTTGAGTCTGGCGAAAAGATATTTGGGGATGTAGTTGTAGCATCAGATGGACCAAAGTTTTTAGGACGCTCTGAACTCCTTGGACTTCCGGAATCGAAAGTCAATAGCGGATACGCAATCTATCGGGCATACTATGATATCACAGATGAGCACAGAGCAAACCCAGCGCTTGCTACTCTGACGCGAAAGTCTCCAAATTGTGCTCAGATGTGGATTGGGCGGGATCTACATGCATTCATTTATACGTGGAAACAAGGTACAAGCATGGGTTGGGTATTGACACACAAGGTATTTTTTTTGGAATCTTTATTATCAAGTTTTCGCCTTAGTCACATTCTCTGTCACAATTTTATATGCTGCCGCTAACGTGTTTCACCTACAGGATGACCAAGATATTGGTGAATCATGGTCTTTCCCAGGGAGAATTGAAGATGCCTTGGTTTACCTAGAGGAAGGTCAATTCACAGATACCATAAAGAAGTTGTCAAATATACACCACCTTCTCAACTCGTCGATTACAAGCTAGTGTGGAGAGATGCTATCCGTACTTGGCTGAGTAAAACTGCCCACGGCGTAGTTATTGGGGATGCAGCTCACTGCCATCTCCCGACTTCCGCTCAAGGTGGCTGCCAAGCTATTGAAGACGGTGTCACCCTAGCTGTATGCCTAGAAAAGGCTGATGGTGATGTACGACTCGCCTTGAAAGTCTTTGAAAGAATCCGGTTCAACAGATCTCACGTAATTCATGCCTCTTCAATTACAAACAGAGATGGCTATCATAACGCTGATTTCAATGGTCAATATATCATGGATCACCCGGAATCTTTGAACGTACCCCGTCCATCTTGGGTTGTCGACTTTGATGCTAAAGCAGTGGCCGAGGAAAATTTCGATAAGCTTGCTAATGATATCAGAAGTGGGCGTATAGGAACAATCGAGGAGCTTTCATTACCGGCAGGGGGAAGTTATGACGAGGTTACTGACCGAATATACGATGAAGGCTCTAAAATGGTTTAAATAGATGGTTTAATTTGTTTGAAAGTATGATGAGCGATGTATGTCAAACCAATATGAAAAGATGTTTGTTAGCAAGCTCTCTTACTTTGATAGTGAGACCACAACTCTCGATGAAGGTTTATATTACTTCCTCGAAGAGCTGGTAAGATAAACTAGAGAAGGCAATATAGAAGTACATTCGGCTTAGGAATTTGTTAATCGTCGGCCGACGATTACCTAGGGAGAGTTTAGGCGAGAAACTAAATTTTAATTTGATGATGAGAACATTCTCAGCGAGTGAGGGGCTGGGAAGAAGGCATTTGATTGTGTGAAAGGAGAACTTGAGCTAGGTTTGAAGTACTTTAAGGATAGCCCTAGAATTTCCAGTCGTGACTTTAAGATAAACTAGTGCTGAGTCTATATTCCGCAATAACGACCCATAATTGCAGTAAATCCGCCGCTTTTTCAGAATCCAATAGTACATCGCGCTCTTCTTCTCCCGTCCTAAATCCTCAAAGTACCTGCTGCGAAACGTGAAGACGGCCAGAACGTTTGTAGCAACGATCGAGTTAGTAATATTCTGCATATCTCGCAGCTGTCTTGTAGGTCAGAGAATATCTCTTGGTACTGAAAGTAATCGTACTCCCACGACGAATAAATAAGGTGTCTCCTGGTGATAGTGTAGTCGTAGCTCCAGTTTCGTCAGCGGTTGTAAAGTTTCCTTTATTTTCGAAACAAATCAGCATTAATCTAATTTACCCAGCAAAACATATCTTGGTATCAAAATACCAAATATAGTATTAGGGAGAAGAACGCATAGACAGAAGTAAGCAGGTCGACGGACCATACGACACCGTCGCTTAACCTTAACCAGACGACATTGTTCTCGAAGTTGGTGAACACAAATTTGGCGTCGTGTTTGGTTTTTGTACATACAAGTAGTGTTACAATAGGAAGAGTTCTGCGGCCTAGGTGTTGGCTAATTGTTTGGTGTTTGTAAACAGGGGGTTTTACCATTAGAGGCGAAACGGGATATACTGTTACTGTGAAGGCTGGAGATGTGTTTTTTGTTCACGCTGGAAGCACTATTACTTTCTCTACCTCGGGTTTTGGGCCGGCGTACAAGACGGCCAATCGCCCACTTTCAAAACTGGAGAAACAGGAAAAGCTATGACAAGCGAGGGAAGCTAGAGAGTGTTCTAAATTATTAGAACTATGCAAATATAGAGGATTAAATGTCATTTCGATAATGATTCTTATTTTGGATGTTAAAATGACCTCTATTTTGTCTTAATTTGGCGTTGATAGCATTGCCGCATCCTATCTGTAGGTGAGAAATGCTGGCGGACTAACTGGCTCCACTTAGCGGACTAATGCTTTAAGATTATCCTAATCGCTACCTTTTGAACCTAGGCTCAATTACTGCACTTCAATTTACCGGTAACCCGAGATTTGAATTAGACCACAATTGATTGTTGGAGCTCAGGAGACCAAGGCTACACTAGCCCCCTTGCGCTCATTTTAATTTCACTTCATACGTATGGTATTGTGAGCAGCCAATAAAACCGAAAGGACACCTGCAGATAACTGAAAAAACATCGATTTTTCATTTTCAAGTCTGTTTCTTGAATATTTGCGCAGATTCTCATCTGAAAAGAGTATTCGATAAAGTCGAGATGAGCAGCGAAGGGCTGAAAGTCATCGTCGTTGGTGGGGGTTTTGCAGGTCTTACAGCAGCTATAGAGTGCCAGCTTCGGGGTATGAAAGCCAGTATCATCAAGACGTACCCTATAAGTGCTACCTACGGCAAAATTATCGACTTCTTCCCCAATCGCGGTCGCATTATTGAAAAGTGGGATGGCGGTCGAGTTGGAAGGGAGCTTATGACAATCTGTATCAACCAAGGCGACAAATTTGAATACTATAAACATGACGGGACCACGATGCAGAAGCGATTGCGGAAAAGAACTTTGTGAATTTGGCAAGAGATATTCGGAGTGGATGACGTAGTACTATTGAAGAACTTTTCGTTGCCTGCTGGAGGTGACTTCAACGTGACGAAGAGAGCAAATCGATGATTTAAGCAGGTGCAATCCTGCCTCTAGATAGAAAAGCAATCCCATATGTCCTTCTACCAGTCCAACTTCCTGTTGTCGGCACACACAGACTGGCAAAATTCTTCGTCCTGCGCGACCTGCTCGCCATATTGACCCCGTCTGGCAGGCCATATCTGTTTCCCGTCCTTCTTTTCCTTGAGCAAATGTTCCTTGAGGATTGGCCGTATTAGTGACTCGAAATAAGAGACAGCCTTTTCCATGTAAGGATGTAACGGGCCTGCAACATAGGTATCCGTGTTCAAGTTTGTCTGCGCTCTGTCCACCAGCCATTTGTCCTCTCGCTCAACTTGTTTGAAGAACTCAATCTCCTTTGACACTTCATCCTCAGTGCTATTCTTGTTGGAGTAGAATTCATAACGCATAGTGGACTTCTTTGCAGACACTGGAACGATTGACATCATGTAATAGAAATGCTTTCTGTGTTGGAGTTTTACAATCAGTCTTTGGCGTTATTTTATTAAAGAAGAATTCAACTCACGTCATCGTCACTGAAGCATTCGGAAACATGAAGGTTGGACTGGCGACGATATCATCGGCTTCCATCTCCTCGCCGAGATGTCGGATGTAGAATCTCTGCGTCTCAATGTCAAATTTAGTGTTTTTGTTGATGGAAGGAGCAATCCCGGGGTGGGCTGTTGAGCAATGATAGCACTATCCCTTTGTTAGTAATCCACTGTACAAGAAAGACTGATAGCCCAACTTCGTTGTAATTCTCAACAAGCGTTTTCCAATTAAAATTACCATCTAGTGACCAAGTATGATGATAGGCGTACTCATCCATGTTGAAGTGTTGAAGTCTCGACTGCGTATCGACATCTTTGAACTGCTCTTCCCAGCTCATACGTGGTGTTTCATCTGCGTCAAGATTGACCCATACAAAACCTCGCTGGTCAATGTGGGTATGGACTTTGAAAAGAGAGTAAGAGCTCTTATCAAATTCAGGCACGTTCTCAAATCTGGGTGCTTTTGCAAGCTGCCCCCCGATACCATATGACCAACCTAGAAGTATATTAGTACTCTTTTATACTTCCAGCACTTTCCTTTTTGGCAAGACTATACCGTGATATTTGCATGACAATATTTTTGCATTTCCGGCTTCATTATGGATCAACGGGAAAGCTCGATGTCGGCAGATATTGAGGAACGCAGAAATATTTCTATCGCGATCTTTGATGATGAAAAATGGGTAACCTGCCATCTCATATCGTGCATATTGGCCGATGGCTTGGAATTGGTGGACATGAGAAACAAGAATCCAAGTTCTGGAGAAGATGGCTCTACGCTCAAGCTCATAGATGCCATCCTCGCGAAACCAGGAAGCTGGGAGAGTGTTGTCCAAAGTTAACACCATAGTTAGGATGTTGCAATATCGTATACAAGGGTCCCGAGTAGAAAAGAGAACTTCAGAATGTTTGAACTTGGGCTGGGAACTTGCGCTTCGCTTTTAGGAAATAGTTTACTGAAAGATATACCACTCCTACTATATGCTAATACCCTACAAGCGATAGGAACGGAAAATGCGGACGATTGTTCCGAATCAATATCGCAAAATGGGTTAACGTATGCTTGGTGCAACCTTTTGTTTGTAATATTTTAACTACCTTGCCAAGACCACTCCCTTGTAGTGATTGTGTAGATTGACTGTATCTCCTCGAGTAAAGCTGCAGCACATTTTCGCACACCTACCTTTCGTATCGACTAAAACTATCTAGATTCTACATAACTATCAGTAGTGGTGGTCCTGTTATCTGTTTGCTCGGATCCTGATGTAACTAACTGGACCTGGCCGGAGTTTTATATTATTGGTCATTATTAGGCTTCTCGGCAAAGTGCTATCGCTTCTTGTACGGACTAACTACCCTACTCCCAACCAGTACACGGCAGGTAGATTTGCGATAAAGATATTGTGGGGTAACAAACTGCGCCAAACTCGTCGAACCAATCCTACCCGAGGTATATGATCAACTACGCTTCTCTGAACCGCTCTCAATATTGTATATCATTGAATTTGCACAGCAATGTCTGACATCCAAGCGACGAAGATGGGGGAGCTCGTCCAGGACGAGGACGAGGCTCGACTCGCGGCACTGGGAAAGAAACAAGTGATGAAACGAAATTTTAATATATGGTCACTTATCTTCATGTCATTCTGTACCAGTGTGACGTGGGAAGCATTAACATCAACAATGACTCAGGCTCTTGTTTCTGGGGGAAGCTCTAGCATGGTTTTTGGTTTCCTTGCGGCAGCAATCGGATCGCTGTTCATCGCTCTTTCTATAAGTGAATTCGCAAGTATTGTCCCGACAGCTGGTGGCCAGTATCATTACGTTGCAGAACTATCTCCCCCGAGATTCAAACGAATTTTCTCGTTCTACTCCGGGTGGCTGACAATATGGGGCTCGGTACTCTCTACCACTTCTGGAATCTTTGCAGAAAGTATGCAAGTTCAAGCTTATATTATCCTCTTTCATCCGACATACGTGTATGAGAGGTGGCATACAAGCCTAGTAAGTCCAGCATAACTCCACGAGAGTTCGGATCATACCAATAGCTCGACTTAACTAAGCGAATCTATGCTAATGTTAGGTAGATATTAATGGCCTTTGCTACCTTATTTGCCCTCGTGGGTGTCTATGGTATCAGATGGCTTCATCGCTTGACCTTTCTCGGCATATTCCTACATGTTGCTGGTTATATCGCAACTATGGTATATCTTCTAGTGAGGGTCAATCCGAAGAATACTGTTAAATTCGTGTTCACAGACACAACAAACCTGACAGGATGGGATAGTACAGGTGTGCGTTGTATCAACCATATATAGGAGCTCAATTAGCTGACTAGGACACAAGATTGCGTGGTCCATTGGCCTTCTTAGCTCAGCCCTTGGATTTGTCGGCTGGGATTCTTCTAGCCATATGGCGGAAGAAATGAAGCATGCTGCTCGCGACCTTCCACGCGCAAGTATGTGTCTCTGCGCCTTTCTACCATTTATATCTAATGAAAGTTAGTGTATGGTTGTGTTGCTCTGACAGGCATCCTTACGTTCCCATGGGTTATAGCCCTGATGTTCTGCATGACCGACGTTCTTGGACTAGTTTCAGGCCAAGTTGGCGCTCTCAGCCCTCTAGTACAGCTAGTCTACAACATCTCCGGTGGTAAAGAATCCGAGACCGTTGGAATGACTTGCTTCTTCTTGATTTTAAGTACTGTAGTCTCTGGACCCAGCTGTATGACTGCCACTTCGCGAGTCGTTTGGTCCTTTGCACGGGAAGGTGGACTCCCAAAAGTACTTTCCACGATTGATGAGAAGCAAGTAGTTCCTAAATACGCCATGATTGTAACCTGGCTGTGCGTCTGTGCTTTATCATGCATCTACATTGGTAACTCGACTGCATTTTACGGCCTTGCTTCTGGTGTCACTATTGTCCTGGTCGTTTCATACTTGTTGCCCATTATCATCAACTTGATCTGGGGTCTTCAACACAACAATCTCAAGCCTGGACCATTCACTCTAGGACGGTGGGGTCGTCCTATCAACATTGCGGCACTCGCTTGGGGTACCTACCTCTGCCTGTTTTTGTGCTTCCCTGTGTATCAGCCAGTCACAGCGGTGAACATGAATTATTCCTCGGTAGTACTAGCAGCAGGGTTTGCTTGGCCAACTGTTGCCTGGTTCGCTTATGGACAGAAAACATACCTCGGTGTTCTTAATGAGGTCGATGATGGAGTTGCAGAGATTGTAGCAGGAATATTGCATAATGAGTTAGAATCTCAAGGGAACCCACAGAAGGTCGATTGAAATCATGAGCATAAGGTCTGGCAGGATTGTATCTAGTTAGTATTTGGGTGTTATTAGCAGGCTTGGATTTCAGATACTCAAATGCCACTGATGAGCCGCTCAATTATTATTAGGGTTCTAATTGAGGATAATCGTTGTGCTGAATGAATGTTTAAGAAGTTTGGAGATAAGGTTGCAACCTTCCGACAATGGCTCCTCTAATTTTGGCGAGGCGAAACACGAAATTAGCAGATATAACTTAAATTGTATTTGCCTCTAAAAAACGACTTGTTGGTAGTTAGAAGGTGACTCAATAGTAGAAAATGGATATATGTAAGAGAAGAAATACAGGGAGAAAAGCTTATCACCAAGTCTTTTACTCTTGAAGAGTACCTACCACGAAAAAGCTCTGTACAGCTCTATGGAGCGATTTTTTTAACCTCGATGCAGTTGGTATTCTGCACTAATTCTTGTCTAATCTCGATATGTACAGGATCTCATCTAACCATCACCCTTCTACAGCACATGACTAACCCAAACCTAATCCTCAAAGTGTTCATTTATGCGGTAGTCGAGTTATCGGGAGCACTACCACCAGTAGTTGTGCTAGTAGTAGCATGACCACCATCGGCCTGAAGAACAGCAGCAACAGAATAATAGCTGTCATTAGTATAATCAGCAGTAGTATTAATACCAATCTGAATCCAAGCCATCAAACCATCGGTAACCTCATCACCAAGGTAAAGATATTCTGGGAATGGATCATAATCATTCTCAGCTTGGACAATCGACCACATATCATCAGCATTGGTTGTAACTGATTGTGTATTGGTGTCATATGGAGATGTTGCTTCGACTGCAGTTCGGAGTACTTCGTTCCAGAATAATTGTCCGATGTGTGTTACTTTTCCATCTTGGATTGTGTTGTTTGCTAGGACGGAGACGTTCATGTGTGCGAGGAGATGTGTGTGTGTTGCTCGTCCTTCGTAGTGGCCTGGGAAGATGGTTTCGAATGATGCGACGCCGTCCGAATCGGTTTCTTGAATACCGCGAAGGAAGGTAGAGTCATAGCCGCCGTCTGCGACGTTGCCTGTTACGTTGATTCCGCTAGATTTCTGTTAGTTTTCCAAAAGGGTAGAAATGGTTGAAGGTAAAGAGGACATACGAGTAAACACCAGTAGCATTCGCATTCCAGATATCGACGTATACACCCTCGACAGGCTCGCAGGTGGTGATGTCAAGGTATTGAACTTCCAAATACAAGGAAACACCAGTTTGAGTTTCAGTGACGTTCTTGCGGATAGACTCGCCAGTTACTAGATATTAAAGTTAGCTTCGCATTACTGCTAAGGGGAGATGAGAGCTACTAACCGTAGTATGGACCATCAGTGACTTCAGGTGTAAGAATACAGCTGGTATTGGCACTGAAAATAGTAGTTTCATCCGTACTGGTAGTATATCCCAAAGATGTCGCATTATGATCAATAGCCTCATAAATCTCCAAGGTAGCCAGATCACGGCGGAATTTCTTCGGCTCTGAAAAGAAAGTGGAAAAATTAGTAGAGTCCCAAATAATAATGGAGAAGTCTGCTGTGGATTACACAGGTACTTACTAGCAGTAATTCCTCGCTTCTCGCGTAGTTCACGAGCGACTTGGGCGCGACGAGCAACGGATCGGGCATTCAAATCGCGGTGCTTGACTGAGCTGGAGCATGCTTCGAGGGATCTCTTTGCTGCTGATGCTGCTTGGTCACGATATTTGATATCGCGCTTGATGGCTGCATGATCATAGTTCTCTCCTGGATGAGCGATAGCTGAGCCGGCAAGACAAGCAGCTGCAACAACGGCGGCGAGATTTGGTACGTAAACCATGGTTGCTTGCTCGACTGGGTTGTTCAGATAAAATGATAGACTGATATGAAAAGAAGTGTTCGCGGAAGGAAAGTGGTGGAATAAGAAGAGAGAAGGAAAACGGCTGAAGGAAGGTAAGATTGAAGGAGTGCTGAAGAGGGTGGTGAGATGACTTTGTGATGTGGTTATTCATTTCTTAAGTACTGAATTCTCAACTGAACGCGAATGCACATTTTCGACAACAGATGGACGCTGTCGCTGATTCGAATGCCTTTTCGTCATCCTCCCACCCCTAGGCTTCTAGAAGTCCATTATAATAGAGAACTATTGTGAATATATTCACTCTCATTGGACGATAAAGTTAATAACAGAGCCCAAAGGCTTCTTGAAATCCCCACAACTTCTGAAACGTACATTTTCCAGCCCCAATATGTGGCGGAGGAACTGTAAATGTGTGGGGATGGATTTATTTTAGGACGAACTGCAAGTCTGGGTGTTAAATCACTGCACGTACCACAACCAATAGGAAATGATATAATCCAAAAAGTAAGCTTATGAATGGACGATCTTCCATCCCGGGTTTTCATCTGAAGCCGCGTGTCTGACTAACCGAGCTCCTGGTATTCGCTGGGGTCTTGCCAAGATAAACGCGTAAGTACTTTCGTACTTACGGTCTTTGAAGATATGCGGGTCTGGGGAAATTATACTACAGGGCTTGCAAGGACTGTGATCTGCCTTATTTAAGCGAGATTCTAGACACTTAAGCGACTTGTTATGTTAATGGCTATAGGTAAAACGGGATGATTCGCGTAATTTCATGAATCTTTGGCGGCATACGGAGGAGGTACCACAGAATGACCAATGTAAGGTTGGGTTACTTGAACTGGACAAGTTTGTGAGTTGCAGCTATAACTGACACATTCTACCTCGGCTGATGTAGTAAATACAAAAGGGTACATGGACGAATTCGGCAACAGAGTCATGAATTAAATGAAGCATACGAAGGTCGGAAGGAATTGTGCCGAATAGAGCTAAGCTAAGGTGAGTAATTCTGAACTTGGGTGTTCATGTTAGTCCCTCTCGCTTATCGAACTTTGCTTTCAGTCCTTCTACGGTTCCCGCTTGTCCAGCTTATCGAGAACTTTGGACTAATCGTTAATTCTCAACGTCCCCTCTAGCTTAGATATGAGCATCAGTTCACATCGTCTTCTGGTGTTGTATGGAAAATAAATTGGCAAGTTGTTCCTGTCGAGGTTGTGCCTACGAGATACTTCCAATGGAATATGAACAGAAATTTGTTATTCCTGTATAGAAACACTCGGAGCGGAACCCGAGGAGCGGAACCCGAAATATCCGCTGTCCACAAAGGAGGCTTTTTGATCTATTATTAAATTAGTGAGTGTAATCCTGCACAACTTTTAAATAAGGGAGTCTCACACTAGCTGCTGCGTCTAGCACACCATTACCCGTAATCCGACTAAGCGGTAACAGCTTAGACCTAATCCACTGCCTTTGACTCTCAGAAATCCCAAAGGTCTCAGTTGTGATAGTCAAAGGCCAGACAAGCAAGAACGCATTTCGCGCAGTTATACAATTGATGATTTGTACTCTGGGGCAATAAAGGCTGCTCTGTTGTGTATCGAGCTTGACCCTGCCGAAGAAGAACGAGACACTGTTGCAAATATCATCAACTAGGGTCTGTATGACGACCTTTACAAAGTCTTGCTGATCTACAGCCTCATTCGAGAACACGTTATTTGCGGTGGAGGTGTAGCCACGAAGTGCTCGAAATAAGATCACGTTTGTGACGAGGAGAGCGGCTCGGTACCTGTTCCACATTGTTGCGATCCTCAAATTCGGATAGAAATGCGTTTTTTTTTTGTGGTAAGCAATATCGTCTGGTAAAACTGAAGTCCCTGTTCGGTCTTGAGGTGGGCTCTGAGCTATATACGACCACTCTTCGAGAAGATTTGTTGTCCATGCAGCCAAGCAATTTTATGCCGCTTGAGCCTCTACTATCAGGTTCAAACTATCGGCGAGAATACGATGACGTTCAGTTTGCATCGAAGAATGCTGTATTTCATTCAGTTTGCATGCTATTCTTCGGACTTCGGACTTCGGACTTTTGCCGCCAGGACAACGCAATTGTCTAACGTAAGGTCTATGCTAGTTTCTCCATACTCTTCACCGTTGTAGAGGCTGGATAGGAGTGGTATCCCACTGTGAATACAGGACCTCATCTTATTCTATATTAACACCTCGGTACACGACAAATTCCTTTGGGAACATAGGATGAACAACGAAAACGTAGAACTGGAGCATTATTTCATGTCAAGAAATCCGCAGGGACCATGGATCCTTGCCCAAAATGTGGCTCCTTTAAGAACTGGATGTAGGGAACATTGATTGGTTGCAGGGAACTTACAATCTGTCGTCAAACATGCCTGTCGAGGTCTGTATTCAGTTTTTTCTTTTTCTTGCGGAGTTCAAGTACAGTAACCGACAATTAGTTTGAGCCAAAACCGTGTTTTACCGCAAAAACTCTCGAAACTACTTTAAGATATCTCTTAATATAATGCATTTATACATGAACTCTTTGTATAGGAATTATTTATTCGAAGTGAAAATTTAATTTGTACAATTGCGATTTTAATTATTTTATAGTCTTATATTAATATTTTATCGTAAACATCAACTATTTCGACTTTTATGATTTTTACATACAAAATCGGTTAAAAAAGCTTAATTTTTACAACCTCTAGAAGTAAATATATATAGCAACATAGGAATATGAAATATATAAAATCTATAGAAGAAGGATCCAATATTTTATAAATATCTATATAGGTATAGATTTTTAAAGGGAGTTAATAAAGGTGGGTAGAGTTATTCGAAAAGGGAAACCTAGTAAAATCGCGATTTTTGGTGTAAATCTCGGCTCTGGCTCAAACTAATTGTCTAGTACTGTATAGCCACTGCGCCATATTGATACCGAGAGCTCTCTAGCAAAGGATAGGGTTGTAAGCTGGTGCATACAAAATTTTTACCCATATAATCAGCCTCGTATAATTGAAGACTGTGCAAGCAAACGAATATATGACTTGAGCATCACGTATCTCATATGCACTCAATAGCATTGCCGTTAGTAGTAGCTGGTCTGTCATCGCATAATAAGGGTCCGCTATTGCTTTCTGGGTCTTTTCTAGCGCATGTGAATATTTTTTGAGTTCCAAGCAACGAGGCGGAAGGAACCAAATTGATGCGGTTAAATATAGCAAGTGATAATACCGAAACAGTCAAATTTAGGGTCCTGGTTGAAATATCAGCCGAGGGGGCAATATCTTTGTAGTAGCTGTGAAGGTTTCCAGGGAGGCCATTCGATGTGTTCATCCAACTGTATACATCATATTATTATGGAATGCTTTATCCTCTAGAGATAATCCCAGGGCTCTGGGCACTTGTTCGTTTTTGGAGAATACGTTTTGTCGAGATAATGAGAGATTAAAGCCAGTATCTAAGGATGATATACTATGCGTTGAATTCTTTCGAGGTCATATAGCGTCTGTGTTGATCTTTGGTGTAATTTCTGATGTGGTTTTGGATCGCGCCTTTCCTTTTGTCCCACGGGACCGGTGTGGAACACCCTGAGCAAAAGCATTTTCGCTGCGATACTACAGACATCCATTTTCTGTTGGTCCTGTACACACTCGATTGCCTTTCTTACATTCTAGACAAATAGGCCATGTCTCATCACACTGATGACCTGTCAGCATGTGTTCGTGTGTCATGACGTTTCCTACACGTCCCACAACCTCGACTAGGGAAAGGCATACTAGATGATAGAACCAGGTGCTTGGCAGTTAGATAGCTGAGGAATAAGACGCCAGGGAATGTTGTAGCAGGGTGGCGTGTCAGAAACAGTGCTTACAAATAGGCTCTGGACCCGGAATATTCGGAAAGTATATTTAGTCTTATATGGTGTGGCAACCCTACATCTGAATAGCTTCATCATTTTAGACAATTTAGTTAGTTCATCATATTATTCTTGACATAGTGAAGTACCTCTAGAAGCACAGACGTCCGCGACAGCGAGCCTCAATTCGTCTTAATGAGTACTGTACTCCTAGTCGACAATATAAGTCCCTGGATCAAAGCACTGGGAAACTGCAATCATTATGTATGTGTATTTTGTATTCAGCTCGTGAGCGGCATTGAGTCCCTTCCGTAGTCTCTCTAGTGCTTCCTGACGTAAGGGCGGATGAGGCTGCCGATTTGCTCGGTTACTGTAGCGCATTCCAAACCATGCTGAGCTGTTGCTCTATATGTATCTTTGGTGTCACTCTAGATCTAATCTCGATTAAGAAAGTACTATGGAATGATGGGGAGCTGCTTCTCACTAAGATCCGGCCTCAACTTTAATTTAAATTTCCTCTAGCACTGTCGAAAAAGGTCTAATCACAAGTTTATCGAGCTCTAAGCTTATATAATTTGAGAAACATATCAGCTATAGGTTATGTTGAATTCAGTGAATATATGGGAATAGTTATATGACTGCTACTATAAGTAGGCTCTTCTCACGCACTTAGTTCCACACAGAACACAATACAACCACTTTGCCACTACATGTTGCTTCCTAAATAATCTTCCCATTCAACAGATTATATTACTGGATTGCTAATACATAAGCATTTATAGCAATCAAAGACAATAAATCCCACTATCTACATGCTAAACCTTTCAACTCAGTAACTCACTAATAATACAAGTTCTTCTCCCACCAGTCAGTGCGATCCTTTTGGACCGAATCTTTAACATTGGTACCAAGACCTTTATTCGAAAGTAAAGCTAAGGTACGATTTTCCCCATAAACAGGAATAGGTATTGTGCCGGGGACTCCATAGTTTAATATCCAATCCTGAATAGTGTGTGCAACAGTGGCATTTACTGGCCTGTCATCAAATACATCTGTTGTAGGCCCATTATTGTAAAAGTCGTATGCTGCGCCATGTAGACTAGGACCTTCCGAAAAAAAGCATACGGTGGGTTTGTTGACAAGATGAAATAATCAGCGGTGGTGTTGAAAGGCGTGAGGTCGTATCATTGTATCCAAGCCTAGTTTTATTGGTGAAGACAGGTGGACAAATTATTTCTATGTAATTGAGAGTTTCGTCCAGAGCATCTGGGAGAAGAATCGACTCAAGGTACTCTTTGAATGCGGTGGTGTTTTGGACAGCTGGATTTGTAAAGAGAAGACCGTCATCGGCGTTGTGAGACAATAAAATGGATCGTACATTTGAGGCTTTCCATCCTTGCGCGAGAAGAGCAGTTGGAGGTTGGGAAGCAAATACCCCATCTATGACAGGTCCGAATATACTGGATCCGTACGGAGCATTAAATATCGACATTTCGTTGGCTGCAATCACCGTTTAAGATAATGATTATCCAGAGAAGTTAAATTCGCATTCTGTAGCAGAGTTTGAAAATCCTTTTCCTGTTGCCATTGATATAGGTTCGTATTGAATGCAAGAGACTATAAAAAGGCTTGCTGAAATGGTGCAGTGCGATCCTTTTCACCAAAAGCAGTAACCTGGTGCATGCTCGTCGCAACTCCGGCGCTCTCTCCCATGAGTGTAACTCGTTTGGGATCACTGCCGAAAATATGCATATATTTTTGAATCCACTCGAGTGCCAAACGTTGACCATAGAGAGCACCATTAGGAGTACCACCGCTTGCTGTAAATGTCGGACCTACAAGCCAACCCAAGCACCAAGCCGGCAGTTTATGGCTTCATATACCACGCCAGGCGAAGTTGTTGGATTCTGAATTGAGCGCAAGAGTATGCCAGCGGGATCTCCTTGTGATGCCTTATACCCGCAAAGAATCCTCCTCCAAAAGTCCATACAACGACTGGTACACCACCAGTGGCGTTCAAAGTGGCATTTTGGTAGACACCAGTTGGGACCATCACGTCAAGGCAAAGGCAATCTTCATTTTCTCTTCCATCTGATGGCGTTGCTAGCATTCATGAAGTAAGCCTTGGCAAACAAGTTCCGCTCCTTTCCTCATAATGGAGTCGAATAGAATGCTTGCTCTATATAGTAAAGTATAGTATGTGAAGATTGGCAATAGTAATTTATAGCATATATAAAACCTAAGCTATACAGCAAACGCATGCTGATTTTCATCTTCTATGGCGTAGTCAGATACTGGTTGATCTAGGCAAATGACATGGGCGCAAGGTGTTGGGGGCGGCCTTCGCTTGGGTCCGCCCAGGCAGTTGCGCGCCTACTGTGACATTAAATAATTGAGCGTGAGACCCATCCTCACCAGCGAAGGGAGTTAAACGCAGCCTTATCCGGATTTGTATCTCACAGTTTTATCAATCGTCTCCCATATTCGTCACTCAAAGCCGTCTCAGAGCTATCTATTCTTACTCTCAGCCACTGAACGCCTCATTCTCTCCTATCATCTCGTCTGAAATGCTATGGCGTCTTTCAAGTCATCACGGGTTCTGTCAACATCACTCGACAGGGTTCCAATATGCAGCGATGCTCTCTGCTCGGCTTGCAACGAGAACATCTGGGCATTCTGTTGCAGAGATCCCTGTGGGCCTAGTTTTGTCAGCCATGCAGCCATTCTTGAATGGTCCACCGCAGGGTGTCGAATATGTCAACTTGTCGCTGATTTTTGGGCATCATCTGGTTATTCCCAAGACTGTATGGAGATAGGGTGGAAGGAATTGACCGTAGGGTATCCCGGGTTGGGCTTGCGGTTGTGGCGTGGTCAATACAAGGAGATGATTGCCGACATCAAGTTCTCAGCGGAGCTACCATGGAGGTATGAATCCCAGCCGACCTCGGTGTTGATCGGAGCCATAGAAACCACTCGGTCTGGAGTTCGGACATTACCAGAAGGGCCAACAATAGGTCACAGCATCAAGGGAAATTCTGGCTCCTCGGAAGTGATGGAGATGTTGAAGAGCTGGGATTTGTATTGTCGTTCGAATCACTCCTGTTCTTTGGGGTCCGACCAGCATCAATTACCCACCAGAGTCATTGATGTCGGTTCACCAGATGGCAGTCATGATCCTCGATTATATATTCCGAGGGGCAGGAAAGGGGCATATCTCACCTTGAGCCATTGCTGGGGAGGTCAGCTTGTGATGAAACTACTCTCAAGCAATGTTTGCGCATATGAAAAGGCGATAGAGGAGCGGACACTACCCGCAACCTTTCGAGACGCTATCAGTGTCACGCGACATCTCGGATTCAGATATCTTTGGATCGATGCCTTGTGCATCATCCAAGATTCTGATGAGGACTGGGAACGAGAGGTGAGCAAGATGGCAAGTGTCTACAAAAACTGCCGACTTATGCTGTCTGCAACGGACTCCACGAACAGTGATGGTGGACTCTTTCGAAATCGTAACGATGATGTGTTGTTCAAAATTTCCGAGCAGCTGTCAAGAAGCTGCGGGTTCCCTAAGGGAGCATACGCCCACCGCCAAAGAGCTTGGCTCCTAAAAGCAGCCTGGAACGGCGCTTTATCACAAAGAGGATGGGCGCTTCAAGAAGCCATTTTGGCACCCGTAGTCATACACTTTTGCTCACAGCAAATATTTTGGGAATGTCGCCAAATGCAAATTTCTGAAGATGGAGAGTTTACGACTGTGGAGCTAGCAAAATCCTTTGCTCCTTCTATACCAGCAATATTAATGAACCATCTTGTCAGTATCTATTCGAAATCCTGGGCTTGGAACCCCCGGTGAACGTCTCGACGTACATAGCGAGTCACTCGGCCTTACTGATTCGAGGTGTCATCAAGAAATGTCTCCGCCTAACAGTGACCGACGAATATACCCGTTCGGTGGAATTACGAGATTACAAAGAACCTTCGGTATTTGACCTCAGAATATATCAGGATCGGGTCTATGCGGAAGTTGACCTTTCCGAAGTATCCTATTGCTATCTTCTCCAAGCGGCCGAAAGTCCCAATGCTGAATTTCATCAATGTTTGATGCTAGAACCCATGCAGCTAGAGAGAGGAGTATTTCGACGGATTGGTGTGTGCGAGACAAGGAAAACTTGGGCTCGAGCTTTCTTTGCAGGTATTGACTCAACGGAGATCCGCATTTGCTAATGGAGGATAGGCCTTACGATGTCATTGGAGAAGAGAATGGTCAACTGAACGTTGTACTCTGGCCAGACAAGGCAGGCAATCTGGCGAAGATATAGTTTTCTCGATCCTTTTCCGGAGACAAATTTAAAATCCTCGTAAGCTTCCCCATTGAAACCGCGGGTATATCTTTTTGTACCTACAAATTCCAAGCCATTTGAGGAGAATCGTGTACTTGGTGGAAATATATCCTAGACCTCGAAACATAGTAATCCGACTCATTCTATGATCTCAAATAGTGTTTGCCCAATACTTACCTAAAATAGATACGAAGGGATTTAGTTTGGTCGATCGTGGATCAATTTAAATTCATGGGTAATATTCTAACGTCATACAAGACAATTAAGAATCTTAATGAGCAAAGCGGAAGTCAAGTCTGTTCCCAACGATTAGTCACAAAAGGTCTCTGTTCATACATGAGAAATACATACCTCTTATTACCCTTGTCCTTGGTATTTGCCAAGTACTCATCCTTCTCCTGCTGACTCATAGCATTCCACTTCCTCTCTTTGGTTGAGTTCCGCCATTTGTAAAAATACTTAATCCCAACAATAAGGACAATATTGTATGCCACGATACCGAGAAGGATCTTGTTTCCTCGTCTGTATAGTGGTTTATCATCATCTTGATAAATCTAAACTCATGATTAGCAGGGTGGTGGACAGTATTAATTTATAGGATACAAACGTTTGAAGCGATGATGTTCGACGCCTGAACAGCCATGTTATATAAAGCGGAGGCTACTGTTCGAGTTCTAACTGATCCGGCATTGCGACTCGTGATAGCCACAATAATAGCATGCACGTAAGGATATCCAACCAACAAGATACTCAATGCGTATCTTACCCAAGGGCTATCGTTGACCGGGATAAGCTCAAGTGCAATAATTAGTGGCAGAGCCCAGAATTGAGCAACAAGGACAATGCCAAAGCGGTTATTGATTCTCTCCGAGGTCCAAGTCCAAAATAGAAGTTGAATGAGAAAGAGCACGTAGGCGGGAATTGTGAGAAGATTGGTTATAAACGTGTTCCATCCCAGACCTTTGAGTATCAATGTGAGATAGGCTACAATATATTTGTTAGTATTGAAATGAGAAAATGACGTTGTCGAACTTCTTACCTGTGATAGGTGTCATTGGAAGAGTCCATGTTACCCCAAGAAGATATATTGGCCACAGATCATAATCCGTCAGAGCTTCCCAGAACAGCCTAGGAGTCAGCCCTTGTCTGTTGTGCATGCCACCCTGTTTACTAATTAGCAACGCTTCTCTGATATTATTGTACATTGCTGGAATTGTTTACTTTAGCCGGATCATCTCGAAGCACTCGATTGACCATAATAATCTCCTCTCTCAAACTAAACCAACCATCTTTGCCTCTAAACCTACTCGCAGTTTCTGTTGGTGACGGCGGCAAATAAAAGAATGATATTATTCCGATAACACCAGTCAGGGCACCTTCCAAAGCAAAGAGCCATCTCCAACCTGCCCAACCTGTCGTTTGTCGTAGATGCAATATCCCGAAAGTAAGGAATGCGGATATGATATATGTGCAAATATACGACGACCAGAAAAAGCTCAAACGGATAGGTAACTCCTTACTTGTGTAGAAGTAACTGAGGTATAGGATGACATCCGGAATAAAGCCGCCTTCAATGAGCCCTAAAAGTGCTCGGGTTGCATAGAATGAGTTTTGGCCGGTTAGCTTACACTGGCTGATCGCCACAACACTCCAGGTTACCATCTGAATGGGAATCCAGTTGTCTGGGCCGAGCTTTTTGCTGATGAGTTGAGATGGCAACTCGGCACAGAGAAAGCAAAGATAAAAGATTGTCATTCCGTAATTGTATTGGTTTGTGTTGAGTCCCAAGTCATCCAGCATGTTATCTGTTCTAACATTAGTTCCAGCTTCGTGTAGCATTCTAATGGACGGGATAAAATATACCAGACAAAGCTTGGGATATGTTCCCTCTATCAAGTTGAAGTGCAAAGAACATAACACAAACCCAAAGACATATTTTATAGTCGAGCTAGTGAATAATTTTCAATTCAGCCTAGTGTCAACTTGAAGACGCGCGGGTGATAATACTCACTCTTCTGACTAATTTCCTCTCCTCCTCTTCGCTCCATACTGCAGTCGGGTCCCATCGATGTCGTCCCTCATAGATATCTAGTGGAGCATAGAATTTCGCTCCACCACCATCTGCAAAAACCCCACCAGCTATTTTCTCATGATCACCAGGTATTCTTCTTTTTCCATCGACATCTTCAGACAAAGCCTCTACTTCGTACAGGTTCTGTTTCGGTGGTTTGTCAATTTGCCCGCGGACTTTTCGTAGAAAGCGCTGAATTCCTGTCGTTTGGGTTCCGGCCTGAACCACTGGGAATTCTGGGGGGGAGACATCCGCCATAGTGATGGTTCGAGAGAGCTTCAACTTATTTTGCAGTGGTGCGACGTTGAAAAGCCTAGTAATGGTCCTGAGATCGAGTTTGAGAAAAGAATGCTAGGCATGAAGCGCTGCTGACAGGATTTCATCCAACTTATCAATTCATCTGATACCCGGTAATTGCGTGATATCGTGGACACTTCACACTAAGTCCTAGAAACAAATACGGACCAATCCAGCTTCAATCGCGTATCGCTCTGACGCCACTGATACAAGAGAGCAACAAAACAAAATAAAAAGTCTTGTAGAAAAATCGCGGGCCGTGGGAATATGAGCGGGTGGCTTGTATATCTAGTATGTAAGTGTACATGTACAGAGCACGACATCTTCCCTGTATCTCGCGTATTCGCATGGTGGTTTCGCTTAACCAATTACAACAACTATTTGGATATTCGGAGGATGGGGGTTGCAGAAGTACGGTGGTTGGGATTCCCAATCTACGTAATCGATGCTTGATTGCATTTCTATGCTTGGAGATCTAGATCCATTAGTACTTCCAACTTGCCGAAAACCGAACTTGTGGGCTGCACCTGCGCACTATCCACGTGCGTGTGTTATGTCTTGTGGTATCAACCTTGAACCAGAATGCCTCAAAGCTATAGGGATATAACACAATGTGGAGTGCGCTTTAAGGAGAAGTCATTTCTTTTAGGTACACTCTGATGGTAATGTTTTATAGCGCAAAGTTGTAATATTGTCGAATTAGAATAACTGGTCGTCTAGTTCGCAAGTCTGAGAAAAGCACATAAGTCTTCACAATTAGTCCCCAAAATCATCGACTCCGCCCCTTCAGAAGCAATGTACTATGAATAAAGCTAGGAAATGGAGAAATTTCTAATAACTATTGGCAAGATAAGCGATATTGACAACAGGTTCGATTTAATATATTATGCTAAGTTCTAGCCCTTAGTTACCTGATATTCTCCTACTAGATAGCTATTGAATAGCAGGCTAAATAGTACACTGCTTTCTGCTCCACAGTTTGAATTTAACCAGAGCATCATAATAAGCTCGAGATAAAGTATATAACCTCCCAGGGTTTCGTTACTTTTCGGAAAGCTCTAGAATCCGAAGATTGGATTCAACACCAGGTTAGGTTTAGAATCATGTTTATTATTGGCCCTATACAAAACCTTAATTTTACGCTTTTAATAGTGAAATTCTAGTCAAGTATAATATAACTGTACTATAAGTACGTTTTCCTAGTGGGAAGTTTTTTGCCCTAAGTTCTTTGTGGCTGCTTTAAAGCAAAGCGGCATGAGATTGTTACTATCCTTCCGAAATCACATATACTATCTTATCTCTAGGTATTTAATAAGAAGTTATCTAATATATTTCACAAGGCTCGATTTACTATACAACTAATGTTTTAAAAGACGGGTAGAAATCTAATAAGTATGCATACTTGTGCTTTACTTCCACTAAGAAAGTCTACTGTAAATTTGCCGTCTTTTACTCCCTTGTAGCCTATTCCACCGAGCTTAGGACAAATGTCGCAGCTCTACAATAATACCTGTAAGTCAATAATCAGCTCTTTTAAGTGACGCAAGTAATGGTAGAATATCAAATCATTTTGAATTTAACGGAATATTACTAGGCATATTATTATTGTATAAACACGAAGAGCAGATTAAAAATCTATAAAAGAACTCTTAATAGGTACTAATACATCATCTCTAATCTTTAACTACGGTTTCTGTTTGTATTCACTATTAACATAAATTTATTTAGCTCCATCCTATCCTATTACCTTATGCTACTACTACTAGTAATCTTTTTATTAGTCCTTTAGATAGCACTACTAAATAAAGAAACAAAACTAAACTAACACACGTTACTAGGTTTGCTATTAAAAATTAGAAATACTGCTGTTAAATACCATCTTGTTGTTATCCTATCATTAATTCACGTTGCGATAGATCACCAGGAGCTGTTTTAACAAAATTATTTCATGGTGGTATAGTTACTCTTAATGACTAAGTGGGATTTTCGTAGTAATGCTGGCTTAGACGCATGATTATTAACTCTCTTTTGTCTTCTTCATGTTTTCTGATAGAATTTTCTACAGCCTTAAGTACTTATTAAATTGATATGTATTATGCAGCTATCTTCAAAGACCTAGGAAACTAGGTATCCTACTTTGTTATCTAGACCTATAAGATCAATAGTAACACAGGATATATATGTTCTATGAACTCTGCCCATTGTACAAGCTCGGTCTGCAATAAAGGTTCTATAATGCTAGTGCTATAGCTTCATCATTGAATAGTAATACAATTTGCCAAGGGAAAATCTCCATACTAGAAGATTAATGGGGCTATCTTGAACTAGATTAGAGATGTCTATGCCACCTTGGGTCTTAAATCCGGGTGTGTTAGTGGAAGTGTTGAGGAAGTTTGCATTTGAGGAGCTGTTGGTTGTTTAGGGAATTTTTGGTGTTTTTGTTAAAACTTTCTTTTACTTTTCATTCTGTGTCTTTTTATTGAGACTTGAGGAAGCCGTTGAAGATGCAGGGTTCATGTTTCCAAGTTACACTCTTTTAGTAGAGAAGGTTACAATCTGTATGATTTTGAGATAAGAGATGTGACCAGAAGAGATTAAGGGTCCAGGAATAGAAATAATACAGTGATAAGCAACAAGAGATTGTCGAGTAATAATATGTATGCATACACTGGAAGAACAACAATAGCAGCTTGAATGACGTAATAGCAGGGTTTTATAGTAATTTATATCATTGTGTGATATCCTATTTCCCGAGATAATGCTGTTTAGATTTACATAAAGACTCTCTAGACCTGTCTCCACTTTCTCCAAAGAATCAATGATACTAGGCGCAGATTCGGGACCAAAATTCTATTCACTAGCTTCTACGTCATGCTTGTCTGAAGAGCGCCTACAGTTGATTGAAGTTGATCTTGACACTAACTGCCAATCTTTAAATATGTCTTCCTATACACTTTGCCTCTTTTAAGAAACGTAATGAATATCATACAGAGACAATACTAAAACAACACTTTCACCAATAGAAGCTTTAATGATTACCACTCAACCTTGCTAACGCGCATACGCATCCCATCATTAGGCTTAGCAGTAATCTTCCGAATCTAACGATATAATTTCTCACATCAGCAGAAGCCACAACACATCAGATCCATCAGATCACATCATCACAAAAGGTCAAAAGAAAAACAACCACTCACACTATAAAGGTCCTTATATTTGGTATCAAAGACCTTCTCAAACTCATACGTGTTAACAGTGAAGGCCAAAATAATCCTACCTTCAAGATATACAAGTTCCTGATACAAGGGACAAGTAGTTAGTAATAAAGATCGCTGCTGAAAGTGGAAGTGGGAAGGGAAGGGTGGGACTGACTTGCGCTATGCAGGCTCGTGGACCACGTTCGAAAGGTCGGAAAGCGAGAATTGGTACTTTCCATTCTGCGTTCTCGAGCCAGCGCTCCGGATTGAATAAATGGGCATCGGGTCCCCAGTACTATTCACCCATTGTATTAGTATCTCTCTGCGTGAGAATTTTAACTTGAGACTTACTTTAGGATCCATGTGAGAGATTGAGCTAGCCACGTGAAGTGTCTGCGAATATTTTGTTAGTTGAGTGGTCTCATTAGGGGGTACAGAAAACTTACATGGCAATCGAGAAGATATGGTTTGCCCTCGCATTCGGCGGTTAAATTGCTTCCCTTTGGCACCCATTTCGAGCCGCTTGCGATGGGATGAAATCTTAATGACTGATATATTTAGTATTAACCTACAAAATGCAAAATTAAAATACTCGAATGCCGATGTACATACCTCTTTCATGACGGCAGTCGTGTAAACCATACCTTGAAATACTTGCTCGGGGTGCTTGAGAAGCATCTTCTCTATTCTCTCGTGATAACCGCTCTTCTCAGAGCCAAAGATCGACTTTTGTTCAGCGCGTACTTTGGCTAGGATTTCGGGGTGTATGCTCAGTTCATAGTAGAGATACTGGAGGAAGGTTGAGGTTGTGTCGTGGCCACTTCCCAACTAGATTTCAGTGAGTGACACAGTATATTAAGAGTTGAAACTCACGCCAAGAGAACTATTTGATGTTAGCTGGACCTTGAAGCATGGAGAAAGAGAACTTACAAGTTTTAATTTGATTTCGAGACTCTGAAGTCATACGTTAGCTGAAATGTAGCTATCCTTTGTGTTTACTTGTACACTTACTCCTGAGAACATCTGGTTGAGGCACCCCGCTCTTCTCACTCTCTATCGTAAGAGCTATTACCGAGCGACGATTTAGTTGATCTTTCTTGGTAAAAGCGTCAATTATTTCATTGTCAATAGCTCGGTTCAATTTTCTATAAAAGGCGATAAACATCAGCTGAAGCAGTGTCTAATCAACAGCAGAGTGACTTACCCCTCGTAATAAAACATTGCAACTGGACGAAGAGGGTTATAGAGATGGAAAGGGTTTATGCTCTCTTGCCTCACTTGCCATTCAAGGCAACCCTGAAAGCCAACAGTAAGCTCAGAGCCCTGTAATTGGGCACCGGTCGAGTGGCCAAGCACAATAGCACATATGATATCGATGGTCAGGCTTGTAGTAAAATCTCCGAGTGTGATCACCTGCCCAACTGAAGCCTCCAATTTGGAAGTGTATACCTTGATCTCTTGGATCATCTCAGGCAAGAGGCCTTGGAGGTATCTAGAATTGAAGCCAGGGCCGTACTTCTTCCTCAATTGTCTCCACTCCTCGCCTTAGGCCAACTAGTGAGCTATTTTCGCTTATCATTCTAAGATGGCATTTAGGAATACGCACCATAAGCTCTAACGATCGAATCATCCGCAAAAAGATTATGCAAGTCTGCATACGTAGGTGATTTTTGCCAGGAGTAGGGCTGCTCTATCGTGGGCTTGGATAGGCGCTCAGAAAGCTCAGCATCGCAGATAACGATAACATTGGGTCTCGTCAGAGGCCAGGAATCCATGACGAAGAAGGGAGGTTTGTTCAACTTGAGCCATATCTTCTCAACAATATAATCTAATTGATGTTGGTTTTATGTAAAGCCTTGATTCCCTCAGAGACGTGCTGGATAACATACCAAAGTGTCGGTCATCCTTGAACAGTTCTCCAATAGCTACCATGTGGCCCCATATCGGGTGATGTGGAAGGCCTGGATATTCCCTATAGATTGCTCGAACTCGATGTAGTTTTGACCAGAAAACCGTGCAGTAATAGATAATAATTGTGATGGCAACGACTGCTATGGGAAGTGGCTTTGCGGCTCCCTGCAGTGCCGCACTTACAGAAGTTTTGAACTCCATTCCACAGGAAAACTGCAGTTCTGATACGTAGTGCGGCTAAAGAAAATAATTTACTAATAAGTAGGAAGACTAAGACAGTACATAGCAGGAATATGATGATGGTTTTGTAGCACCCCCTTTGCGTAAACTTGCCCCACGTTTGATGAGCGATGAAATAGCGGAACTAGGAAGTAAGCACTTAAATCTGATTTGTTACCCACAGCAATTGATTGGCTGATAGAAACGAGTTTTAGCTTAATTTAAATGGTAAGTATCGCTTGAGGTACCTGTTACGACGCACCAGTCCTGTTTTACTGTGGGAACTTAGTATATATTAACGTCAATAACCCCAGCGGAAGTGCAGCATTCCTCCAAAAAAAAACTTTGACACCGCCAGCCCGTAGTATGCTTCTTATCTTCCCGTTCCTGTTCCGATTTATTACTCGGACACGTTAATAGATAGGCAGCTTCGCGAAACTTGTGATATTTGTGCCCGTTTTCAACTGTGTAGTATCAGATGCTGAAGATACTGAAGCAGTTGAGGCAGTACAGTATCGGTCTCGTACTTAGGATCGCTCTCATTGCCGTCTTCGATCGTATCACAATATGAGTTTTTACCCACTGCTGCGCCTTTTCTTCTACAGTAGGAGGCCGCGGAAGCGCTCCGAGATGTATTTTTAATGTTGTTGAGCATGAGCTTGATACGGAGCAGCCGGAAATAATCTTCTGGTGGTTACGACTGTGTTGTCCAAGACATGGCAGGGCACGGTGTTCCTCTCTATCCATAACTGAAGCGGCACAGCACTGTGAGCTGGCAATGGTCCCATTGATAAATTGACGAATAATACCCCTTCGTACTTCGCAGACTACGAGAAAATGGCCTTTGCTTTCTGAACGAGGACATCGAACACTTGGCCATGCCATGTTCCTTTTCGCCTGGTGTACCACTTATCCTGATTCTGCATGCTCAATAATCGGCAAGCTACGTGAGAGAACAATGCAGCAATGAAGAACGAATTACTTACAGATGCGTGATTGCCAAAGGAGAATGATGCTGGTGTCTTCAACACTTTGAGAAATGTGGAATTATTGTCAATATTTATTGAGCAAACGAAATTTACAGAAAGGAAACCTCTTACCTGTATAACGTACATTTCATACTTATGCTATTGCTACTAAAATCTAAAGATTAAGTAGGAGACTTAAAAAAAAAGACAACTGTAACAAAATCCTTATATTAAGCTTTTAATAAGTCTATTTTTACTCCTAATATTGTTTAAGTATATACTCTACTTATTACCTACATCTAGAGATTTAATAATATAAGTAGAGTAAGTAACATAAACCAAATTATGCTATAATAATCCTTAAGCACCTATCGTACTATCTAAGAAAATAATATTAAAGACTAAAACCTCTACTAAATATCTTCTTCTTAACTCTACTCTAATATTTAATAATATACCCTACTAAACCACCCCTAACAATTATAATCACACTTAACCCTCTATCTACCTACCTAAACCAAAACCCCTACAACAACCTCACAACAACTACAAAAGTCATTATCACATTATCATTATCACAAATCAACAAATACAAAAGCCCCCGCTAAAATTCTCACAATTTATTTTCTACCCAATGTATTATACAAGTCTAAAAACTCTAGTATACATTAATTTTCTCCGTTATACAACTTTCAAATACTTTAGTACAACCTTTCTAATGCTGCCCAGGCGTACAGTGCAAGTATGCCCCTAATTCCATTCTATGCTCCACGCATTCCTCATCAACCATCCATCTTCCCTTAATCCTTATTAACATAAGGTATCCAATCTTTTTATTTTGAAGGGCGGTTCTGTAGGTACGCATCATCTCTATATCTTCAGTATTCAGTAGTGCTCCACCATCCAAACCCAAACAACAGAATTCAAAAATCAATCTACGAATTCTTTCGCCCATCATTTGACATCCCATTTCCCTCCCCTCAACATCTCATGCTCTCACAGACTTAACAACTTTTAATTCCTCCCATTCGAACCATTCAGCCCATTCGGTTCTTGAACCATCCACGTCTCTCCCTGAGATTGTTGTACCTGACCAACATGTCCTTGACCAGGAACTTGACCAGGAACCTGTTGCGAAACCGATACACCAGGTACATGTAGATAACCCAACTGATTCTGCTGATGCTGTGTATAAAAACCCGGTGTCGACATCCCATAACCACCTCCATTAACATTTTGGCCTCTGTGGTTTTGTTGAGGTAACTGCTGTTGTTGGATAGCAGATGATTGTTGTTGATATAGAACCTGTTGTGGGGAAGTTAGTTGTTGAGAAGGAATTACCTGTTGTTGAAATTGTGAACCATTGACCAACGTATTCTGACCATTCAGATACTGTGGCGCTTGCGGTTGTGAATAGAAGCTCCTTTGCTGAGTAACCTGAGCTGCTATTGGATTTCCTATCATATTCTGATTCTGATTGTTGGATGGTGGTTGAACGGGGAAGTGTTGTTGGTTTATAGGTTGTTGAAAATTTGGATGGGGTGGTTGTTGTTGGATTGGTGAACTTTGCAATGCGGTCATTTGGGTATTCTGTTGTAGTTGCTGTTGAGTATGTTGATGTGGAGATGGGATGGCATTTCTATAGCTGTTTTGAATAGTGTGACGTTGCATAGCTTGATGTTGGGAGAGAAACTGCTGTGGTTGTATTGGTGGAGATTGCTGTGGAACCTGTTGCTGAGTAGGCATCCCAAATCCATAGCCATTTTGGCTGTTCTGACGCTGCATAGCTTGCTGTCGAGGTAGAAATTGTTGCTGGTTTGGCGAAGTCTGCAATGCATTCTGCCGCGGTCCCTGTTGACCTTGTGTGTGCTGAACTGAGCCATTTAAAACCGCGCTCTGAACCGGCTGCTCCTGCTGTACCGGCGAACCATTGACTGAAACATTCCGAGAATTCTGCTCCTGCGGAAAATTCGGTTCCCGTTGAACTGGAGAAACACTTACCACGGTCTGCTCATTCTGTTGCTGTTGTGACGGAACTTGCCTTTGCTGAACCTGTGCACCAACTCCGTTCTGAGCAAGCTGTTGATTTCTTTGCTGATTTCTAATCCTGGCAGTATATTCTTGCAATTGCTGTTGGACATTCGTAGGGACTGAGGATTGTTGTTGAACAGTCTCATTTGTAAGCGAACTTGGTAATTGTAGGGTAGGTTGTTCTGGAGCTTGGTTTCCAGATCCTTCACCAGCCTGGCTGTTGCCCCGTTGTGGAAATTGCGGGCGGACTTGAACTCTGGGCGAGGTGAGAATACCATCCTGCTGAAGTCGTGATGATCGCTGAACTACCGTCCCATCGATGCTCCTTTTCCTCGAAGTGCGTTCTAGTTGCTGCACTTCCGTTAGTTGTTTGGTACCAGATTGACTCTCACTCTGACTTCCAGATCCTTCGCCAGCCTGGCTATTGCGTCGTTGTGGAACTTGAGCTTGTTTTCCAGGAACTCTTCCCCCTTGGTCATGACTTTCAGGTTCTTCACCACTACCCCTGTGTAAAGCCTGCTGCTGATCCTGAACCTGCATCTGCAACACTTGTCCTTGACTTTGACCTCCCTCATCACCCATCCTAGCCTCGCCTAAAAACTCCACACTCCCATCCCTACTCTCAGCTGCTCGTCTCCTGTTAGCCGATTGCAAGTAATCCTGTACACCAGGAACTTTACCTGGCAATGGCTGATCAGGATGAGAATGTCTCTCCATATGCAGTAAACCTTGTGGTATTTGCAGAGTTGGATGTCGTCCTCGGTTGACCTTTTGTTCATCTAATTCCATCTGTCGCCGTAGAGCTTGTAGTATCTGTTCCTGAGGCCGTGCAACTTGACCATCACCTGCTGCGATTTCCGCCTCTGCAGCATGTTGTACCTGCGTGGTCTGCTTCCCTGTAGATGTCCGTGGAAGTTGCTGAGCAGTAGAAGGCCCAGCTACAGCAGCGTTCGAAACACCATTCGTCCGCTGTGCCTGCGCAACCGACCCAACAACTGCAGCCCCTTCCAACCCACGCCCCAACTGCCTCAATCGTTCCGCACGTTGCCTTCTCAAAGCCTCAGCCCGTTCAGCAAGACCATCCCTATCCCCAACACCCGCAATCCCGGCTCCAGTATTACCAACAAACCCCCTAACACCCTCCCTCTCAACCCTGATCTGCTTCTCAATCTCTGTCTTCCTCAATTTCTCCCTAAACTGTCGATTAACAGCAACTTTAACTTGTTGATCGCTCCAATCACGATGCATGTCCCTAGTATATACCTCGAGTATATATCGATAAGCGATCTTTTCGATGTAGTCTCTAGAAAAATGAGGATTTTGTCGACGGAGTTTTGCTTTATATTCTTGCATTTCTTGTTCTAACTCTGCTTTGGTTTTCTTCTTTGCTAGTTTATCTTTGTGGTCGTAGAAGGGTTTGAGGGGCCATTCTTGTCGTAGGTCTTGTTTGAGACGACGTGCGAAGGTGAAGAAGTCTTCTTCGTCGCGTTCCATGGGTGTGCCTGTGTTTTGCATGCTGTTTCTGTTGATGCTACCTCCTAAGACGGTGTCGTAGGACATAGTACTATACGGATTGACCTTTATTCGTGGATCCGGGTGTTGGATATAGACGTCGGCGATTGGACTTAGTTGTAGATTTCTCGAGGGGGAAGATCTCGAAGAGGTAATAGTTGATGGCGGGTTCGGAACGTTTCCGCTTGTGACTCGAGATTTGGGATTGGATTCGAATTCGAATTCAATTGTGGGGAGTGGAGTGTTCGGCGAAAGGCTAGAATTTATGGTCGGAGCCATCTGTCGCGGTTGATATTTAATAGCAATAGACTGGTCCTTGATAAAGAGTGGCCTGAGCTTTAGCCTGATTCGTCTTTGCTGGATCTGAAAATACTTGAATGGGCACTATGAAATACAATAATGCTATGGTGGGTGTCGGCGTCTCTCTGAGTTGTTATGATGAAGACGGAGGCACGCGGTCATCTTTAGAAAAGGTGACGGAAGCAGCGACGAGGCTAAGGCACTGACTACGGACACCAAGTGAAAGTCTGTATTTGTGGGCAGGAGGAGTGAGTAAGTCTATGTGATATCGTCATTTAAGGTGGTAGGTAGCTAGCGTTAGCTCGCTTACTAGCCAGACCATTGCGAAAATTCACCCTACGCGACGACTTGGCATAGTAGCCATCATGCATCGCGGTTGATTTTGTATCATTAGAGGCTTACAGGTACATGTAGAGATTGATAGAATGTCCAGAACATAGCAAGATCGAGCTGGCTTCGGTCGATTTTCCGAGAAGTTTACTAGAAATATGCAACAAAATATTAAGAATCCAGGGCATGGGGTTCATTGCAGCTATGGAGGCAAATGAGATTGAATAAATTTCTTCAGCCACCACCCCCTTCCTCCAAAATATCTCCATAGATATACGCGCGTAGCTACAGCAAGCCTAATACCATCAAAATCTAGAAACCCCGCACAAATCAAAAGAACAATGTGTAGCCTAAACAGAACCACAGCATAACGCGCTAAGATAATTCAAGTGATCATTATGATGTAGTAGAACATATTCGCGTGTGTACTTAGTTATCGATCATGAGTTCCCGTATGTCTATCAAAAACTCTATAATAAACCCTTACCCACACTACTACTACTACCTGAAGAGGAGATAAATGATTTCCCGATCGAGGATAGAACGCAAGTCCTACATAGAATGCCACTGAAAACTATATCAACAAAATACCAATGAACTTACGCGCCGTGCGAAGAAATGGAGAGAAATATCCTCTCTTCCAATCTCCTTCCAGGAGTAATGTCCCATTCTGTCTGCCTAAAATATCTTCACAAGACAAACGCTAACATTCAAACTTGGTGCGACAAATTAATCTTCAAAACACGATACAAGCCAGTTCGGTCGCCCACCCCTCCTTTGACGGTGGCACAACGCGGAGGTTCTAGAACTACTAGCTGTCAAACCTGCACTTGCTGAATGCTAGGGCTGGACAACTAAGAAGCGCTCGATAGAGTCTAGGCCAAACTAAAGAAATGTTACCAGCATAAAAGTGTACATGACCGCGGAAGGTGGATATGAGAAGCACTGTTTACGAAACATGATTACTTGAACGCATCACTAAATCGCTCGATAAGGTTTTTTTTTCCAACTGTTGAATCCGCAAGTTTTCTTTTAACAGTCATAACCCCAACCATGAGCGCTGTGATAATCACGAGCAAGATCCAAGCCCGCACCCAATATGCCCAAAGCTCCATCGGCAAATGCATTGCCCGTCGTCCTCGGCGGTGCTTGATCGGCAAGCATACCTCTCGCATCTGCATCCCTCGTAGCAATACGATACTCGTCATTCATAACACCGTTAAACCTGGCCAAAACACCCCTCTTCAAAGAACTTTCCCACAGCTGAAAGAAGTTCATCTCAGACATAACGACGGGTCTTCTCTCGCCCTCCAAAGGATCACTGGCATATGGATAAACAGCCTTAACGACTTCATATTTCTTGGTAAGAAAGAAAAGCAGAGGCCAGGAGAAGATCCAGAGGAAGGTGAGATAGAAAAGCCAACGAAGCCATTTTTTTGTTCGGTATTCGTTTAGTTTCCCAGGCGAGAAGACGACGACTTCCTTGCGGTACATTGGGAAGTCAACGGAGACATGGCCACGGTAGTTCGTGGATGCAATGAGAGAGCGAACATAGTTTTCGAGTTGTTTGGTATCATGGCGTATGACTTCCCGCTTGAGGGTGAAGGCCTTGACGCCTGCTGGGTCACTCACAAACTTATCGCACCATGCTCGAAGAGCCTGACCTTCCTCAACATCAGATACGTTTGGAGCACGGCTCGGAAGACGACCTCCTCGATACCCTCTCTGGTCGTCTGCCAGTAGAACTTGGTGGCTTTCAGAGCCGACCTGTTTTCCAGGTGTACGAGTAAGGAGCCATGTCATGTCAATCTGGATAAAGAAGTCGGTGATAGTGTTCTTTTCCTCCTTATTGCCCCGCTTGATGGTCTCGGTGTGTGTGCCATTGATCTGTAGGAAGTAAGTTGGAGGATATAGGGCCTGCTCCTTGATCATATTCTCTAGCGTGTCGGCTTCGGTCGAGTAGCTGGGGAAATTCGTCCATACTGTCTCACAAAATGTAGACGATGTAGAAAATGGGAGTGAAGGTGCTAAACTGTAGCAGAAGTCAATGCAAGTCAACGCGCAGGATTCTGATAAGGAACTTGCTAGCTGTGTGTAGTGATGGGTATGGGGTGGCTCTGAGAAACATCTTGTTGACCTTGCGAATGGCCCGAAATCAAGGGTACGGCGGGGGAATCGGAATAAGCAGGCAACTCCTCGTCGTCGGGGATGGTATCAATGTCGCCCATCAGAACTGCCGAGGACATTGATGCAGCATCGTCGCGATGGGGCTCATCTCTGTAGACGCCTGGCTGGTGAGGCTTCGTATCGGCTTTGCTTGAGCCCATGGTGGTGAAGTGCTCTGATCGTGGGAACTCAGAACGGAAGATCTCAAAGTGCTGAACTCACGAACCGATGTAGATGAAGGAAAGAAAAGGATGCCATCCCCAAGGTAGCGAAGTTTGTGGGCTGAAAACAACCAACTGCTACGCCGCTGGGGGCTGTGTTGATGAGGCTGCGTGTTTGTTCCTGGCTACCTAGCAGCCTTGTGAAGACGCATCATATCATTGGTCCAAAGAAAATTTAAGGTTAAAGGTTGATGGCCTGGATACCTAGGTAGATACATACCTACAATTTACCTATAGCGCTCATCTTCACAAATCGCCAAAGCATCCTTATTCTTCTACCTTTATTCTATGTCATCCACAACCTGGACGAGTACTCAGCCAGGAATATGGCATTAAGGAATACGTCGAAGAAAGGTCAATCATAGTTCGGACGCGTTGGGTTGATCTGCGCAAATGTTGTCACTCACTCAAGCCCTGGCTTTCAATAAAAGCGCGACTGAGATCTTCGAATGCTATCCCCAGCCATGAGCTTGTCTCTATAGGATCTATATCACCAAGGCTTCAGCTACAGCGGCATCCTGCGCATCCTTCGCATCCTTCAACGCCTCGAAAACAAACATACTACCCAAGATACATGAGACCATCAATTGCTTCATGTCAAGAGTCTGGGAAATTTCTATGTTATGGCAAGGTGACCGACTTGCTCATGTACTCCTATCTTCCAAAGGGTAGAGAGCGTGCTGAAGTCGTCATCCACTGGTAACGCCGTTTACAATAATCGATTCCCATGGGTGCCACGAACAACAGATGCAGAAAAATGGATGTGGGAGAACATATTGAAGCCCATACCCGCAGCTCGCAGACTTGGGCACCTCCCTCATACTAATGATAAATAATACATCATGGATATCCAGTCACCACAGGATCCCTATCAGCGCTGAACAGTTAAAAACAAACCGAACAAATTTCATGCTCTGGAAGAGGCGTTGAGCCTTCCCAGCACTTCTTGTGTTTGTGCTTACACTGCGCCCCACAAACGAGTGTTGTGTCAGCAGTAGGAAATTGTTCATAGATTCTCCTTGGAAAAATTGAGCTCTTGGATTGCTACCAAAAATAAATGAAGAAAATCAGGCTCTTGTTGCCCACTTGGCCGTTAAAACGGTCAAGGACCGTAAGACAAGGTGCATATATTGGCTGACCTCTTGATATGACGGGGGCTCCCGTGCTACTTTCTCCACTACCAAGCACCTCCATCGATGATTCTGGCGATCATATAGCTAGCTGTAGAGTCTTACCTGACTACTAGCCTACTTCGTTCCCATCCTATGTCATGATTAGGGTAATTTTTCTTGGGGATTATTGAGCACCTACATCGTTCTAGGAATATGTAAAGCGACTCAAGTGTCTGACGGAACTCTCTGGCACCCAAGAACAGCTTACCATTGGGGGCTGAGCTATTCATTTCTGTTTTTCGGCGAATCTCAAGTCAAGGGGGCTCCTTCAGGAATATAACTTTCTCGATGGTTTTGTTGCTGAGACTGAATGCAATGTACTGTACTGTAAGCAGCGTTGGAGAAGATGCAGGTCTTCCCACGCCCCCTTTGAGTGGTAATTGCAACCACAATATTTAGTTGTGGCTATTCATAGCTGATCAGAATGAGATTATTAACCGTTCGGCTTCATGCACACCTGACGTATGCGGCTTAGTAACACGAAAGCCAATCCATCTCGCACCCCATTTCAAGTCATTAGCCCGTGCAGGATACGGCTTCTTTATACGAAATACCTCAATTGCAATCGTGTTGTACCCGTTTCCATATTTACTACTTTCTTGCCGCTAGCTTTTGATTGTCGGCGGGAGGGCAAGGTCAGGTATAAATGCAGTCCCAGTCCCCGTGCATCCGATACTGTACCTCAAGCACATTGACGCTGTTCTATTCCAACACCAACAATTATGATGTCGCTTATTGCACCCATCCTTATTGGTGTATTGTTCATGACATTTCAACACAGTCATGCAACATCCTCGATTCGGACAGGAACATACTGCAATAGCAGCATCGGTTACGACGTTGAGACTGTCGTCAAGCAGGCCCGTAGCCTGGCCTCCCACAGCTGGGAATATGGAACAGCAGCAGAGGCACTTCTGGAGTTGTACAACCCCAACCTCTCGGTCTTCGGCCACGATCCATTCCCACAAGGAGAAGTCCCTGTTGTAGACTGGACAGACGTAGATGCGCTAGCTTATGTGAAGCCGTTTATTCAAACCGACAGTCAAATACTAATCGACGGCGACGGTAAGCCGCTCATATACCCGTCAGATCTTTTGATTGCAGTAGTGCTGATATTGTCGAATCTAGGGGCTGTGGGTGATCCCGCTTCTTTAGGCGTGTCGGCAATTCTCATTGGCAAAACTAACCAAACCTACCTCGACGCAGCGGACCGTGAAGCGGACTACGTCCTAAATATTGCACCAAGATACTGGAACGACGCAATATCCCAGCGAAATAACACGCCAGAGCTTTGGGCAGATTTTGTCTACATGGCACCGCCATTCCTGGCTTACTATGCTGTAAATACTCAAAACGCAACCTTGCTCGACGACACAATCACGCAGTGTGGACTTTATCGACAAGTTCTGCAGGCCAACATGTCCAGCACCAATCAGTCTAGCTTTCAGGGGGTATGGGAGCATATCATTGGACCAGATGACTACCAGCCTCAGCTGTGGAGCACAGGCAATGCTTGGGCGGCTGCAGGCATGACAAGGGTGCTGGCCACCACCATGAAGTGGGCTACAAGTGCCTCCTGGGCAGCCCAGCAGGCAGACCTGAAAGGCTGGATCAAAGAGATCATTGATGGTGTCAAGCTGAGTGAGACCATCTCGGTCGACCCAAGCAACGGTCTTCTAAGGAATAATCTGAATGATACAGCATGGTTTGGAGAAACATCTGGAACCGCGCTCTTGGCTAGCGTTGTCTACAGAATGGCGGTTCTTGACCCTGCAACATTTGGGAGTGCCAGTGGAAATGGGTATATTGAATGGGCAGATGGACTGAGGGAGGCTGTTGCGGCTCATGTTAATTCGAGCGGAATTTTGAGCCCGTCAATTGACCCTGAAAATTGGGGTAATAATGTGCCTTTTACGACTGGGAGTCCGGAAGGAGAAAGTTTTGGAGTCATGCTCGCTGCAGCTTATCGTGACTGGCTCTGTGCTTAGTCAGCAGCAGCACCAGCAGCAGCTTCTCTTAGGCACAGGCATATGGAATGTTTCCTCGAGTAATGGTGGGTAGCTTCTCTTCTGCTATATTCAGCAGTGATCGCAGCCCATCTTGGTGTGATGTTGCGGGGGGTTGTTGTGGCCCACTCTGCACTGATACTGTACCGTCTAAATATTCTCGGCCTTGGCGAAAGTATCGGATGCTGGTCCTTTTTCCTGCGAGTTGCTGACATAGCGAAGATGTGTCAAATGGGAGTTTGAGCTGGTACTGCACGACATTCAGCCGCACCTAATTGGGTTTGTAGGTGTCTGCCCCCCCATTTCCCCATACGGCAAGGATCACCCGTCAGCTGCAACGTCCTTTAAAATCTCAACTGCTTATGCTCCAATGCATATTTTTTGCACCCTTGAAAATCCCTGGAGTCCCCGAATATTGCATATGATTGCTTGGCTGAACGTTTCCCTGAATGCTTGATCATGGCGACTGGGAGAAAATATGTCTGGACAAGTGCCCCATTTACATACCCACCTAGGCTCTGCCCTCATTTCGCTTCCTATTATACTCTCTGCCTTTTATCGAAGAGCTGTGTTTTCGCATGCTCTACGTACACTTCCACGCGCTATGAGACGCATAGCCCCTCATAGCCCCTTTGATCGAGTTGTAAAATGCAGCTTCCGAATGTCAGCATTCTTTTCTTGATTGGCACGTTATTGTCTTTTGCCGAAGGAAATGGGCTGGATCCAGTGAAGAACTTCTGCAAGTACGAACCTCGTCTTCATCATATGGGCTGTGTTAACCACTTCTGCTTTCTTCCAGACGATGGTACCATCAGAGTCAAGTCAAGAATGGCATGCTCTTCATCGATGGAGGGCTCGAAACATTTGTTGACCAAGGAGTCAATCCGGTTATGTGCGGTGTAAGATTCCTTTCGAAGGTGGAAGTATCTCTACTGACCGATCCAAAAGGCCTCCAATACCCCAAACTGGACCGGACCAATAACCGTAGGGCCTGGTAAGCAATAAAAGCTATTTCACATTCTAAAACAAGTGTTGTACTCATACCGAACAGGACAATCTATCGTCGCAGTAAATATGAGCGCGTCTTGGAATTGGAAGTGTAATATCAGTGAAGTAGTCATTACAAAAACACCACCTGCTTCAACTGGTAATCCGGTACCCGAAGTACAAAATGCTGCGCTGTTTTACGGACCACCCGGTGATACCCAGATATACTTGTATGGAGGCGTCACACCATCTATAAACACGTCGTTTCCAAACTATCAAGGTGAAACGACTAATCAGTATACGCTTTGGGGCTTCGATACTGAATCTTATGGCTGGACACAATATGATGTTTTGAAAGATGTCCCCCAGAGACCAAGCTGGGGCTCGTATGCGGATGCACCAGAACTTGGATTGGGATTTTACTTGAATGGCATCATCACAAATTATTCTTCGTACAGTACCCAAGCTCTAGGCAGTACTGTGGTTCCGTTGGAAGGGCTTGTTATTGTGGACCTCATGAATCACACGGTAAGAAACCTAGTTACTCGAGCATCAGAACTGCCAACCACTGTATTATTTCGCAACTCATACTCATGTTTTTTCAGGCCCGAAATATAACCACCCAGACAGATGTTCTACCGGGACTGAGAGGGGGTATGGTGTATATCCCTACCTTTGGCGAGCAAGGAATTCTTGTTTCTATTGCAGGAGCAAGTTGCACATTGGGAGCTTGTAATGATACGGAACTCGTTCTTGGTGAGTAGTGGCATCTCATATTCCGAAAATGCAGACCTACTAATAATTATCTAGCAAGCACGAGTGAGGTTCAAATTTTTGACGTGGCAAGTGCCAATACTTCAACCCCTAGCTGGTCCACACAGTCTACTTCTGGAACCGCACCTGAGCCTCGTGTCGACTTTTGCTTGGTGATTGTCTCTGCGCCAGATAATTCGAGTCATAATGTGTACCTATATGGAGGTATGTTTCTATTCTTTTCCCATAGTCATAGCAAAAGCATCTGACATTGTGCCGTAGGTTGGAATCCTAACACTGGCACCTCTTATGATGATATATGGGTTCTAACCATCCCTTCATTCACATGGATAAATGTTCGTACTCATCACCTCCCATCCCCCCTCCATTTCCCCAACAAAAGAAAAATCAACCTAAACCTATACTGACACGATACAAAAGACCTACAAAGGCACATCTCCCCGCTTCGGACATACCTGCCACATAGTCGGAAACGACCAAATGTTAACAGTAGGCGGACTAGACTACCCCAACATAACCGATAACTGCGACTGGGAATACATGTCAGTAGCAATCTACAATCTAACAGCCGATAATGTCAATGGATGGGGAAGTGTCTTTACCGCCAATTCAAGACCATATGGTGTCAGTCAACCAATCTATAGTATCATCGGAGGTAAATCAAGCGGCAATGCAACAAAATTACTTCCTGATTCCGGATGGAGTAATACGGAAGTTGCCACTTTATTTTCTGGAACCACAAATTTAAGTGCTCCTGCTAATATAACTTCTATTTCTTCATCTACGTCTACATCTACACCAAGTTCATCGAAATCGAAAGGTCTATCAGGTGGTGCAATAGCAGGAATAGTAATCGGAAGCGTAGCAGCCCTATTACTAATCCTCCTAGCACTCTACCTCCGACATCGATCAAGGCAAAAGAAAAAAGCTGCAGCTAAGAGGGAAAAGGAACGACTTGAACAGGAAGCAAGGGCTAGGTATGAGAAACCTGAATTGGGGAATACGGAGAGTCAACGATTGAAGGTAGTGAGGGCAAGAGAGTTGCATGAGGTGTTTGGGAGTCAGATTTCGGCTGAGGCGGATAGTGTTCCGAGGGTTGAGGCTTGGGCTGGTGATTTACCGCAGGAGATGGAGGGGAGTTTTCCGCCTATCAAGAGGGAGATGGGGGGGTTGCAGAAACCGAGGGGGAGTGAGGAGTGGGGTGAGGGAGGTGGNTGGGGATGGGGATGGGGATAGAGATGGAGATGAAGTTGAAGATGAAGATGAAGATGGAGATGGAGATGAACATAGAGGAGAGAGATAAGAGGTGTTATTGAGAGCTTGGGTTTGGGTGTTGGAAATATGGGAATGCATTAAGGGAATGGAGTTTAGTGTTGATACCACTTATTGGTTAAAAAGAATAACCATAACTTTCTTGATGGAACAGACTTCTTGGGTTGGCGAGTTGGCGAAAGGGGGATTAAGTAATATAGCTAACTTTGCTTACCCTGTTTATGTACCTAGGTATGTTGTTAAATCTTCTACTTCTAGCTACTACGAAGGACTTTAACGTCCTTTTTGAGTAAGTGGTAGAAGTATTTAAGTTTTCGTCTAAAGGATTGTCTTGATTTTAAGTTCTAATTGTAGCTATATCAGTAGATATTTTATGTGTTAATAGTTATTCCTTCAGTTTATATTTATGTGACAAAAATTAGTAATAAACTTTCTAATTTTTAAATAGTCAAAGGCGCTGTTATTATCATTATTAGTAGAGATTGTTTCTTTTTTTCCATTTGAGTAATAAGAGCGAGGTTTATTAGTACTTGATTTGGACAAATCAGTTGATATCAATAACTTGAACTGAATATAATCTCCTTCAAAGTACTTGGTATAGTTTTTTTTTTAAAAAAAAAAATATATAGACCTATGTAACTGATGAAGCGAGCAATAGCCAAAACCATTATTTTCAAGCCTCAACCTCAACCATCTCCCAATTATCCTCAGCTTGCTCCTCAACCATCTCTTCATCCTCTTCAACAACCTTCTCTACCCTAACATCAACAGCTACTTCTTTCCCTAAAGCCATAACAACAGTAACAAAAACATCCCCTCCCATTCCCTCTCCTCCCTCACCCTCAAAAGCCCTCATGATCCTCTCCCCAACTGCAGTCAACACATTTCCATCCCACGGGACTTGAACAGTATCCCTAATCTCCCCCTTCCCATCCATAAGAGACAAAAACGCATCATCCGAAATATCCAATAATTGCATCTCCTCCCTTTCAATTACGGGAACCGTAATCATATCAGTCGTCCAATGCAAGACTTGCTTTATTTCTCCTGTCATTATATCCTTGCTTACTAAATGTCTCTTCGATCCATGACCAGCTCTACTTGTAGAGAAATCTGTAATCTGACATGCATGAGATCTATCTCTATACTCGTGTACGAAAAAATCGTTCTTAGTTAAAGTATCGGCTCGTATTTGATACGTTTGGTTTCCTGGTTCGCCGATTATTGGAGTTCTTTTGGGGACTTGGAGCATTATGTCTGTGGGATATGATATTTGACCTGAAATGTAGTTTAGACCGTAGGTATTTTGTTTGTAGGTAATTTGGATTTCTTTTTGTCTGTTTGCTTGGCTGGTTGTTATTGAGATTATTTTTGCGTTGTTTTCTGAGATGTATATGTAGTCGTCCGGCTTGAGGCTTGTGACTGGGATTGTCATTGTTGAGGCGACATGGCGTTCTTTGAGGGCGGCAGACATCGCGATGTTGGGTGAGTGGGTAGATTTGTTGTTTGGGTGAGGTTTAGTTGGGCTGTTACACAACCTAAGTTATTTACTCAAGTCGAGCGGAGTAGGCAAGTCGAAACGATAAACGTTCTTATCGATTGCTGAAGAACGCTTTCGTTTCTATTACTGGCGCTGTACTTTTCGTGGACTGAAAGACGATTCAAATTGCGGGCTTCGGTTCTCCTTTAGTACCTTACGTCGTCAGTCTCTTCAATAATCGCAATTACTCAGGTTGGAATCAGGAGTGATCCAGTGGAATCCCGATGAGTCAATCTGAATGGTAATAGAGGAGCTAATGAACGGGGTCTTTGTATTCGCCGTCTACGTCCTTGCCGTTTTGAGCTCGCCGGCTAGTTTGGCCGTGCCTTCCTTTTAGCTACTGTACTTTGAACCAATAATAATTGGCCTAAAGATTATTCACACTTAAACTAGACGTCTACTATGGAGAATTCTAACATCCGCTGTGAGCGAAACTCCTTTCTGAACTACTTAACAGACTTAATTTGAACTTGACAGGATTAGTGAAACTAATTCAGTAACCCACCTTCAAGCGTAATCCTTAAACCATGTTTAACAGATGGGTAGTTCTTGCAACTGCACCAAAATTAGGACAGTTATTCAAGTCAGTTAACCAAATCAAGATCAAATCTAGCCAAGACTCTCTCAAGGCTTCAACACAGCTGCGACACAACAAGCACCCTCACAACCATTACAAATCTTATCCTCATCAGGAGGAGTATTTACCACATCCCAAACCATCCGATAGTGATTCTTCCACTTCCATCTTTTCTTATCCACCACACCAACCAATCTATCACCAATCTTCATCTCCCGCTCCAAAATCCCATCCAAACACCTTTCCATTTCCCCCAAAATCTCTACAATCCTATCCATCTTCTCCTTCTCAGCCACTCCATCAACATACCCAATACAACCCATTCCACCATCCTGACCACCACGATGTCTCAAACAACACAACGAACTCGACTCACATTCATAATCAAGACTCATAGAAACCTCAGTCAACTCATCAATCCAAACCCTAAACTTCTCTGTATGTAGAAACCCAAATAAAGTATCATTTATAGGATGTGAATACGGATAATCCCTGTTCTTCCCATCCCATCTCGATAAATACATCCTCTGCCCGTTCCAATTTCTATCATTCTCTACTGTTCGCCATCGGCATTTATTGGAAGTATGTTCTTCTTCGATTTCGGTAAGCTTTTGCGAGAACTTTGTGGCGAATTTTTGTTTTAGGTTGGCTATTTGGGGGGTGTCGTGGTTGAAGAGAAAGGGGATGTTGCGGAGGAGTGATTTGGGGGGTGTTGGTGGGGCGTCGTTATTGTTTTCTTCGAGGGGTTTTGGGGTTAGGGGAGGTGTGAGGAGGCTGTTTGTTAAATTGGTCGTTGTCATGTTTTCGTGGTCTAGGGGGAGATTCGAGTTTTGGGTGCTCTTTTCGGTCATTGTGGAGGGCATTATTTGTTTCTAAACAAGACTCGTTGGGGAAAATGTGATAAGAGGTCGATTTAATTCATAGATTGTACAGTGAAATAGTTAAAGGCATGCAATGAACGGATATGAGGAACGAAATAAAATTGGCCAAATAGAAGCAAGTCGCAAAATATTATTTTGCCAGCAGCGTAATAGTATCAGTCCAAAACAAAAAAAAAGTGTTACGGACCAGTTAGAATGTGAACTGGGATTTTCTTGTATTGTGTGCTTGAAAGACCTTAAGCGCTAGCTAGTTATAACCGCTCAAACTTTACTAGGTCATGAGTATCATGACTACGTCACAAGTGTCGAATTTTATTCTAGAAAAGTTCTAAATCAGATTATAAAGTGTACAGCCAAATCCTGTTGCTCTTAATATTCTTCTTCCTCCAAAAGTTTTGTTAATATTATTCCTGTTACGATTTCGATGTTATAAAGACTGTCTTTCTTATTTCAGCAATACAGAGTACTCGAAAGCTAAATTTAAGAGATTTGAAGCGAATATGAGGATATCAGAGAACCCTAACACGTAATAATTATTATTGGAGCAATAGTATAGATTAAATCACTGATAGATTAAATTACTGAAGTTCAGTATCTGAAGTATTGGTTACGAGCTTACGAGCCTACGACTTTTGTAGTTAGAACAGAATTTTCGGGAGGGCCCGTAGTAGCCACTAAATCACTTTATTCTACAACGGCGCTTTTACTCTAGAATATTGGGGTTCTCTGCTAGACTCTGCTCTGATTGTCAAAGAAGCATGAATGAGGATATGCTAGTACCTCGTAGCCTCGCTTAAGAGATTCTCGTCTGGACTGCGCATCTAGCATACGCTATTTTATTCTCAACTGGACTCCATCTTTCTATTTAACAAACAAAAATTTCCACCGAACTTCTACTTCTATTCCTAAACCAACACCAACATACAACATATAACATAACACACAGAATCAAAAGAAAATGGACAGCCACATCGACACCTTCGATATGTCTACCGTTCCAGAGGGGATTTTCATGGGTTTTCCTGCCCATCGCCCTGGAGGCATGGCCATGGAAGAAGCTGAAGGGAACATGAGACGAAGGGAAGAGTCGCGACAAAGAGACGAGTTACCACCACAGTACTTGGATGGCGAACCACCAGAATCTGATATACCAGAATCCAACTACAGTGAAGACGAATCAAAAGAACCCTTGGACTTAATTCCAACACCAATACTTAGGGACATTGTGGCCACAGTCATAGAATTGAATCGATATCCAAATCTACCCCTAACAACCGAAGTACGACTCCTTCAAAAACAACCCTTCTCAACAGCTTCACAACCATATATTAAGGACAGTCCCGCCCTCAGCGACCTCAAGACTTTTTACAACGAAGAATTCCAAAGACAATATAATCTCTTCGAACGAGTTTTCGGACCAAATCCACTTGCTGATTGGGATGGAATCGAAAGATTTCAGAACAACTGTTCAGGGATCTTGAATCAGTATATGATGCACCGTCAATACTGTCGCAGCTGGTATACCCCAGCAAGAGAGTGTATTTGTCATCGAGGATATAATCCTACTCCGTTATTTGCTAATACCCCGACTTCTGGGCCGAGAGTTGAGAAGAAAAGGTATGAGCTTTTGCTCCAGGAGTATCGGAGTTTCTGGCATGAGTTATCGACACACTGGGTTACAAAGTGCGTAGACCTTGTTTGCCAATTGCAAAGCGGCGAGGAACCTATGATTGTGGAGACTGAGTATCCAGAAGGTTGGACGGTTGTTTCATTTTATCGTGGTTACGCTGAGGTTCAAGATGATGAGGAAGAGCTTGGGGATGATTTCGCGATACGTGAGATTCCTTGGGAGAATGATAGGGCTTCAGATGAATGGGGAGAAGCTGCTGCACCACCGAGACAACCGCTCAATGAGCTTCCTCATCTTACTAGTGCAGAGTGGTTGGGGAATTTGGCACCGCGTCATCAAGTTGCTGGGGTACATTCTTCCGATCCTGAAGGAGATGAAAGTGAGGTGGGGTATTTGGGACAGCGTCATCAAACTTCTGTGCCATTACGTTCGAATCTTGAAGATAGCGACAGTGAGACTGACGATGGTGGGGATTACCAGATGCCCACGGAGGAAATATCCCAGGGAGTAGATCAGGAGGGCGATTTGGAGGAAGACGAGGGAGACCGAGAGGACTATGAGGAGTACTACGAGAGGGAGTACGAGGATGATTACGAGGAGGATGAGGAGGAGCAAGTTGAACAAGAGTATTTGGACCAAATCATGGAAGCGAGTAGAAATGGAACTCTTGTATGAGGTGCCACAATTCGTCCCCTCCTGCTCTAGCATAGAGCTCTATCATATAACTAAAAACAATAATGAAAAAAGATACCCCATTTTAAGATATGATGCACACGAGTGTTAGATAGGTTCAGATATTTAGTCATGTAAGAGTAGGGTCAATCAGTCAAGTTAGTTACTCAAATCAAGTCAGCTACTTGAAAAGAATTATCTATGCCCCTCCCCGCCACAGGTTTAGAGCCTATAAAACCACATAGAATTTCCCTTGGTGCAGGCTAAATAAATGAAAGGGTTTATCTTAAGTAAAAACAACTGCGCAGTATAGAAACTACTTAAGTCCTATGTTACAGGCCACTTAAACTTGTTAAGTAACACTGAAGTTAATTGTAATATTAATAAATAGGAACTAGGAAGTACGTATATTCTATATTAAAACTATACGAAATTGAATAGGAATAGTTTTAAGACATTTTTCAATAAATAGGATTTCTATACACACTTGGTTCTGCACAGAATACAGCATCTTTGCCTACTTACTAATGTGTTGCTCCCTAAACAACCATTCCGCATAATAGAACATAATACTTACTTTACCTAATATCTTACTTAACTCCCTACCTACCTAATTATATGTTATATAAATGGGAGGTCTTTCTAGTTTCTGCAAATATTTCTTCCTTAAGGTGTGTGTTACTAATAATATAGAGCATACATAATTAAAGCCTGTAAACAATTAAAGTCTATACACTGTCTTTTGGCATGGATAAGAATTTTAATCATATACTGGTGGACACAATATTAAATTGCCTCCTACCAAGCTGCTAAGTGAGTAAGGTATGGGCATGTAAACGCAGGTCGGCAAGAAAATAAGCGACTACGAGTAAGGCATTATGCGTCGCTTGTTTAGCTACTAGGTACTTTGGGACTTTACAGAACTCTATGGCATTAACAAAAAGATAGTTGAGCATTAAAATATTAAAATTAGCTTGCTTTTAATTATATTGTAGAGACAGGGTTAGGTCCTTTATGCTTTTGGTCTGGTTTTTATATTTTTGTTTTTGTAAAGTACTGGTGGCTCTTGCGCCTTTGTCATTTTCATATACACGTCTTTTGCAGGGACCTAGTGCCAAGTCTCCGGCTAGTTTGTATGGCAACCCTATACACAGACTAGATGCTACAAAGTTGTAATCACTTCACGTGTTTAGCCAGGCAAATTCGTGGAGCGCAAGGTCATTATTCACTACGATATTGATACCTCGCGTTTGAGGTGCGTTCCTAAGTCGCGTTCATACCTGTTCAACCAAAAACAACCACCTTCTCACATCTTCCTCACTCAAACTTTCCCTCCGCTGCCTTACGGTTCAACCTGTTGACAACGCTTTACGCGCCCTACCTCTTCCAAAATGTATCGCACAAGCCGATACACCCTCCAAGCCATTGTCTGCTTTCTTGTTACATATTTTACAAGTGTTGCCGCTACAGCTACATCTAACACTATCAACCATGATCATAACGTTCTCAGCTTAGGACAAGAACAAGGACAAGGACAAACAGACACAGATAATCGACTAGTCTTCTGTCACTTCATGGTAAGCGCCTCACCTTCTCAACCATTCCCTCCACTCGAATCTAATCCCACCACCATCTTTCAAAACCCACTAACATCCCTCTCATAGATAGGAATAGTAGGTCTCCGCACCAGCCCCGCAGACTACGACGCCGACATGCTCCTCGCCAAACAAACAGGAATAGACGCTTTTGCACTAAACATAGGCACTGACCCCTTCACCGACACCCAACTCACCTACGCCTACGCATCCGCAGCCGTAAACAACATATCAGTGTTCATATCTTTCGATTTCAATTGGTGGGATGCCTCATCACAAACTACAGCTAAAGATGTTGGAAACAAGATTGCACAGTTTGCTTATGAACCTGCGCAGCTGTGGGTTGATGGGAAGGTTTTCGCTAGTAGTTACTCTGGGGATGAACTTGATGTTCGGGTTATGAGGGAGTCTGTTTGGGATGGGGCTGGTGTTGAGGTTTTTTGGGCTCCGAATTATCAGGCTAGTAATCTGAAGGGGGAGGGGTTTGCGGGAGTTGATGGAGCTTTGAATTGGATGGTATGATGTTTTTTTTTTCGTTTTCTTGAATTCCTGTCACTTACTTCCGGAATGATGAGAAGATTCTTCTTCCTTTTGTTTCTCTTCGCGGTGGTGCAGGAGGAGATTTCTTTTCTTTTCTCTCTTTTTCTTTTTTTCTTCTTCAGATTGAAGAGGAAAAGAACCGAGCTGATGCTAACGAGAGATTTATCTAGGCTTGGCCGAATAACGGTGATAATAAAGCTCCAACTGCTGATGCTAATTTTACAGTTGAAGATGGTGATAAAAAGTACATGGATGCTCTTGCTGGGAAGCCATATATTGCTCGTAAGTTAGTATTCTGTTCTGTTCTCTTCTTAAATCACCTTTACCTACCCCCCAAAATAAGGCACAACTGTAGAAATGTAAATTCACAAAGAATACTTGACTAACAATCTGTAGCTATTTCCCCTTGGTTTAGCACTCATTATGGTCCAGTAAGTATTCCCTCCCCTCCCATCCCCCCAATAGAACTAGAAAAGAAAAAGAAAATGCTCCCATTCAAGGTTCCACATATATTAAAAAATGTCTATGGAAGCTGACAAACCCAAAAAAATAGGAAGTACCCTACAGTAAAAACTTCGTCTTCCCCTCCGACCTCCTCTGGTATCACCGCTGGAACTCCCTCCTAAAACTCAATCCCAGATTCATTGAGATCCTAACCTGGAATGACTATGGAGAATCACATTATGTCGGACCTCTATCCTCTCCTCATAACGATGATGGGAATTCGAAATGGACAAATGATATGTAAGCAAGTTTTCTCGTTCTTCTTTTTCCTCGTACTCCACTTCTTTACCTCTTCAAAATCTCAAAGTCATACTTTCAAGTTGTTCAACTTTCAGGTTTAAGTTTCAGTTTTCAAGAGAGAGGAAGAGAGAGAGAGAATATGCTAATGTATTATTGGAACAAAAAAAGGCCACACACACCCTTCCTACACCTCTCCGCACCTTTCATCCAAGCCTACAAAAGCCCAAAAAACAACAATACCTCCTCCTCAACCCCAAATATAAACGATTACATAAAAGCCGATCAACTATTCTACTGGTACAGACCAACCCCCAAATCACTAAATTGTTCATCAACAGACACAACAACCAACCCCTCGCCCTCCTCCTCCTCCTCCTACAAAACCTCCCCCCAAACCACCTACCAAACCCCCAACAACATAAGCAGAAACTACTTCCCAGGACCCCCAAACGGAGCAGATTCCCCCATGATAACCGACTCAATATTCATCATTTCATTCCTCACTTCACCAGCAATACTTACAATAATCTCCGGTTCCGACACTCCAAATCAAATCACTAGAACTTTCGAAGCTAGTGCCGGTACTTCTAGTTTTGAAGTTCCTATGAGAATAGGAAAACAAGAGTTTCGTGTTGAGAGAGATGGAGAGATTGTGATGAGTGGTGTTAGTCTTAAAGATGTGGTTGGGGAATGTGTATGTGGGATTTATAATTTTAATGTTTTTGTGGGCATGTTGGATTCTTTGGGTTCTGTTTCTGAGACTGATGAAGGGGATGGGGAAGGGGGAGTGGGGGGAGATTGTTTAAGACCGGAGGGATTGGCGATGTTTGGGGAGGGGTTGAGGGTTAGTGGATGTAGTGGTGTTCCTTCTTTGGGGATGACTGCTGTGACTGCTATGGCAACTAGTAGTAGTGTTGTTGTGGATGTTTCGTCTATTCCTGGATCTGCTGGGGTTGCGTATGTTGATTGAGATTGGAGAGGAGAATCTGGGAGGGGACTTTATGGTGGTGAGATGGGTTGGAGTGGATAGTGACGTTTCTGTGTTAGTACTATAACCTTATACCCCATCCCATTTTTCTCTCAAAAGAACAAAAAACACCAGGAATACTCAATCCTCTCCTATAGTCCATAGATAGACTCCAAATAAAATCCCTCGATTTCCCCAAAAATTACAAAGATCCTAAACAACACTTACTCTCTAACCCCTAACCTCTTTTTCTACAGCAAAACCTTTCTTTACCTACACACCATCCATATAAGTAAAATTCAAAACATGATAAATTCAGAAAAACTCCTTCTCTACCCCACTTACATCAAACGTCCTCCAAACATCCAACCAAGACAACTCTAAAATCCAATACCATAATCCTATAAGAGTCCCATCTTCCCCTTCCTAAAACCAAACGCGTAACATATAAATACCCTCCTCACTTCCTCACTTCCTTTTTTTACAAACTCAAACGCTTCTTTCATTTCTTCCTACGTACAGTACAACTGTAGAAACTTAGATTTACTTGACTTAGGTAACTAACAGAGAGGGAGGTGGGGGTTGAGCCCGAAGCCTTATAACATATATTAAATATTAATTATAGCATTGTACACGTATTAGGACCCCTAGAAAAGACGTTGCAAAAACATGAAACGATTCTTTTTCCTTACTAGTAATTATAAAAGTAAAGCCTATCAATATCTATACTTATATCATCACCTCTTAATAACGTAACACCGTACAACTTAATCAAGTGTTCATCATGGTATCACCTAATAAAACCACACACACTCACCAACACACTTATCACGGCTCATAAGGACTCCTAGCCGTCCCACCTGTCATCGGCACTCCCCCATCCGCAGCAACAAGGATCGGATCCTCAAGCCTAACACCAAAGCCACCAATCTTATTATCAATCCTCTTCGCGTCATCATCCGTAACATAAATACCCGGTTCATTCGTAATGACCTCTCCAACCTTCAATTTCTCAGAGTTAGCACCGTTGAGATAAGGATGCTCGTGCATTTCTAAACCGAGACCATGGCCTAAGCGATGAGTGAAGAATTCTCCTAGTCCGGCTTCTGTGATGGGTTTTCTGCTTGCGGCGTCGACTACGGAACAAGTTTCGTTGACGAGCATGTGTTCTATTGCTGCTGCTTGGGCGGAATGAACCAGGTTCCACATATCCATTAGTTCATCGCTGACTTTGCTCTTGGATGGGAGAATGGTACGTGTGACATCAGAACCGTAAGAATGGAGTGAGGAGCCGATATCGATAAGGACGAATTCTCCATCGGTGAGAGCTTTGCCAGAGGAACCTCCGTGTGGAGAGGCGGCTTGTTCACCGAACAGAATAATAGACCAGAATCCAGCTCCAATTCCAGCACGAGTGAACAGATGTTCAGCTGCAGTGACAACCGTAGCTTGAGTCATGCCAACCTTAATAGACTTTTGCAACGACCTAATAAGCTGAAGCGTAAACTGGTTAATACCCTTAAGAATCGCAATCTCAGCCTCGCTCTTGACAGCACGCAGTTGCTGGATCTCAAGCGACGTAGGTACGACTTCGATACCAGCATTTTGCAATCCAGAAGCAATCATAAACCGTGCATGCTCATCCAGCATAATCTTTTCAAAGCCCGTAGCTTTCTTCAAGGCTTCATAAGGAGAAGTCTCTTCAGCCCATTCAATGACTTTCTTCTCTTCAAATACCATAGTCAACCCTGCGATACGACCAAGCTCAAACTTGGGCGCCAAATAAGCGAACTGGCCGCTCTTGTCGATAATGACAAGGAATGGACGCTCCGAAAGTTCAAAAGCCGAGGAGACATTTGCAAAATATGCAGTGGATGCAGATGGTTCAGCGATGAAAGCATCAACACCAGCCTCGTCTAACTTAGTCGCCAAAGTCTTTTGTCGAGCAAGGAACTCTTCACGTGTGATTGATGGAACATTAAGAAGAGACACGTGATTTCGAAGGTGTTTCCAAGCGCTATACTCCAATCCTTCGGGCGAGAGAGAGAATTCTGTGCTGTGGCCTGGATCGAGAAAGATAATTGTACCGGTAAAAGCGAGCAAGAGAGTTGAGACAAGAATCCAAGCCCAGCGGTATGTTTCATGGCGGCGTTTCCATACCGACTGATGCGAGGGAGAAGACGGTGTCCGGCTTGGGCCGTATGGTAGCAGCAATGGTTGCCGGTCATCCTTTTCGCTCGTGTCGCTCGCGTCGCTGCCCAATTGATACATCTTGACCCCGATCTTGATGTGATTGATGGGTTGATGTAAAGGAAGTGAAGAGTTGAGAGACGGTTACTATGAGACGTGAATGCATTCCACTTTGGGCGCGGCGAAGGACCTGTCATGTGATAAAGACAGCGGCATTGAATCCCGCCACGGAGGTCTTGGCGGACCTCGATAGCATTGCACTTACTTGAGCAACTAAGTTAATACTCGAGTAATTATATTAGGATCTTTTAAGTAGCTTAATATTTAATACAAATTTACTAACCTATAAACTAGAATAAAATAAGATTTAAGAAGATAATCTAGTTAGTTACCTATAGTCTTTAAAATAAAGTAGTACTTTTTAACTTTAGATCTCTACGTACCTATATTCTAAAGTATACTCTAGTACTTTACTTATAATTATCCATAGTACTTAATTATACTATGTCCCTTTAGAGCTCCTTATTCTAAATTCTATATTTCTACAGCACCGTGGCTATTCATAGGTATTCAACATAGTGTCTTGTTATTATCAGGTCTGTACCTGAGATTTGTGCACATTATGTACATGTTTATAGCTGTCCCGTGGACCTGGTGATCGGAATTGTCGAATGACTCGTACGTATGCAAATGCTTATCGTAAAATACTTGGCCAGGTTATGCCTTTCTAATTATTCACCTAGTAAATCAATTGAGCTTCCAGACGTGTACTGATTGATCGGTAAAATAAGAAAACGACGCTGGCATACGGTACTTGTGTTTCGAAAAGACACGAAGGAAGAACTAAAGGAAGGGATTGTCAAATGATTGATAGATTGGAAAGCCAAATGACCCATCTAAATGAACTAGACAGACAGCGAAACCTCCACCTCTACATTTTCCATATCGTAGCAAGATTCCACCCTTCCAACCCTGCCTTGCCTATGACCGGGTGTGCCCTCCGAATTCCCTAACCTACAATCCCCTTCCCAACATCCTATTATCACTCTACTCTTCATCATCATCATCCTCGACAGCGACCTCCTCCTCCTCGAAGTCATCGTCTTCTACAGCAGGAGCAGCAGCCTTGACCTTCTTCACATCTGGTAAGCCATTCTCTTCCTCCTCCTCCTCTTCCACTTCCTCTTCCTCTTCTTCTTCAGGCGCCTCTACCTCATCCGGGGCGGCGGCAGTGGTAGGCTTGGACTTTTTAGGTGCGGGAATAGGTTCAGCCGCGTCGGGGGCAGTCTTCCGTTTCTTTGCTGGTGGTTCAGGTTCAGGTGCGGCTTCTGTTGGGTATTGATTAGTTGATGTTCATGTCTTGATGCTTTAGCGATGGGATAAGGTGAGATAGATGCGGACGAGACAAGTCGTGTGGCCAAGAATGAAACATAATGGCTCAATACGGCAATGGGAGAAAATGGCGCAAACATACCCTCAGCATCACCATCTTCCTCCTCGGCATCCTCTTCTTCTTCTTCCTCGCTATCAGAAGCAGCTACATCTTCCTCAGCATCACTCTCCTCGTACCTAGAAAGGTTGGCGACAGTCAGCCTCATGTTCCCGGCATTTTGTTTGCGCGATTTAACCATTGCGCGCGACAGCTATCAATAGCTCCTGATAGCGCATCGGAGGAGTAAAATCTGGGCAATCGAAGACCATTGAACTACTCAGAAGGTCTTGTTGATGCCAATTGAAGTTTTGTGGGTTACACGCACTCGCGCGACAAAGGGGGGCGTTGTGTAGCACTCACTCCTCTTCCTCTTCACTCTCGTCGCTGGGGAGAGCTACAAGCTCTTCGTCCTTCTTACGTCTTGAAGACATGCTTATCTAAGCGATTGGGGTCACAGAAACAAAAGTATAGTGAAATGATGTTGATATATGAGATTTACGATGGTCGTGTGTGAAGGTGACGATGGAGGTGAAGTTGTGAGATGGAAAAAGGAGAAGAGAGAAAGAGGATGGGGAATCGGATATTAGGAGGGAGCTGGGGGAGCTGGGCGCAAAAGCTGAGAAAGCAAGCAGGCCACAGGGCAAAAACAGGCAAGGCAGGCAAGCAGGCAAGCTTAAGGTCCAGACAGACAGACAGAGACAGACACCACTGAGAGGGGAAGGGGGGGGGAATGCCCCATTCATTGGCCAGCGCTGAACCGAGCACTGGCCGGCACGAGCTTACGCTAGCACGGACCACGAACGTCATTCGATTAGAGTTGGGCTGGCCCGATCAGGTTTAGAGCATGCATGCAGCATGGGGAAATGTTGGTCCGTGGCCTCATTGGGCATAGCGGACTTTGGCCCACTATGGAAATCAGGGGTAAGCATTGCGACATCATTGTCGCAACTCCTCCCAATTCAGTCAGCTTATTTAAAGTACGAAGTAAGGAGAGCAATAATGACATGAATCCTCCCTACCTATTATCGACGGAGACAACTCAATCTTTGTTGCACATCGCAGCTTAAGCGCTTGACGCTTGAGGCGCAACGAGCGCTCTGCTTGCTTTTGAAAGGGAGGAACCAAAATTCTGTTGTTGGCTTGAAGCTTCTCGCAACCAATGGCTGGCTTTCTTAGCGAGAGGTACTACTGACTTGCTTTTGGCTGTGACTTAATTTAAGCAAGTTCCACATTTCAAGTCACTTATCGAAATCAAGTCACTTACTGAATTCAACTTAGTCGGCCTAGTTCTGGAGTAGTCAGTGCCGGTGTCGAATTCTGCGGAAACATTTTCCACTATCTGATAGAAAGCAGCGCTGATACTCGCGCCGTGTCGTGGAAGCTATGTACGAATGGCAAAATGTCGGGTTCTCGATTCTATGCTCTAAAATAAAATCCAAGTCTTTTGTGACTCTGTTGAATGACCTCGGTAAAATAACAATGCAGCGCTGCGGCACATACCTATCTAATTTACAGATTAGCCATCGTGTAAAGCTGAAATGTGACCACCTACGAAGGTACCCGCCCATTCTTTTATGACTCCATGCAATGCTTCCGCCAAATCGTACACTCATACATCCAAGGCTCCATCCTTCACCATATTTAATCGTCGTCGTACCCATCATCATCATCATAACCGTAGTTATCATCTGGGTCGACGTTCATAGGATCAATATCACCCATACCTGGATCATCATAGTCCTCCTCGTCGTCCTCAATATCGTTGTCTCCGAAGTCGTTAAAGAGGCCAGTCGGTGCGGGATTGGAGTCTTCTTCAACAACCTCTTGGTTAGCAGTCTCGGGAGCAACTGAAGGTGTTGCAGAACCATCACGAGAAGGAGCAGCGGTGGTAGCACGACTCGTGGCTCCGGAGCCAGGACCCTTGTCATTCCCATGGTTCTTGAACATCTTGCTAACCTCATTGTAATTAATCTTCTTAGACCAAGCACGCTCTTTGAGTGCAGCAATAGCAGCCTCGGCAGGACTACCAGCAGGCTCCTTTTGGCCTTCTCCAATGCGTGGCTTTTTATTGCGCTTACGGGTTGCCTTCGGAGGACCATTTGCAGCCATCTTCTTGGCGTAAATTTTTTCTTGTTGCGTGCGAAGCCAATCTTTGTTGTCATTGACCCAGATCAGCTCTCTCTTCTTCTGTTCTTCGGGCGCAAGAACGCAATTCATAACCTCGCGGTCGTTGGCGAACTCGTCTTCTCCGATGTGGACATCCATGCTGATGGAGCTTTCGGGGACGAGGGACATGAGGTGATTAGCATTTTCTACACTTTTGGCATACGCGTCGGCATGTTCAAAGGTATTGGGATCGCTTATCATGACGTTGATTTCGTCAACAAGCTGTCTTTCGTCCTCGACCCAGGACTCTGAAACCTGCATCGTTTGCTTTCCTTTGCCTTTACGATCGGAGGAACTCTGCCTTGAAGCATCGTCGTCTTCATCGTTATTATCTTCATCTTCATCGTCGTCATCTTCTTCCTCCCCCTCATCGTCATCAATGACAATGGCACCTGCATCACCATAGTCTCGTACCAGATCATCCTCTGATATTCCAGCTTCTTTTTGCACTCGTGGCAGCAGCATAGGGTCAATTGGTATTTCTGGTTCAGACTGGTCATGTTGAGAGGAACTACCAGATGACTGTGATTCGGGTGGTGTGGCTAGAGAAGGAGTGTTATTTTCTGTGGGAGCAGATGGGATGGCAAAGCCATCAGCATCTCGGCGGACCTCAGTTGGTGGCTGAGAAGGGCTCGGGGATGCCGACGTGCTCTGACTAGTACGTTGTCGTTTATTCTGGCTATCTACGCCCTCGCTATCTTCATCTTCTCCTAGTTCTAACTGCTTACGCTTCTTTCGGGTCTTCTTGTTCTTCTTGTACTCTTCTGTATGGCGATAGAAAGAAGGAGGGTCATGGCGAGATGATAAGAATTCGGTGTTCAGAAAATCATCGATAGTCATGGCACTACTGGCCGTCTGTTTGAATTCTTCCAGGCGCAGCTGAACCGTAGCAGTGGTGATTTTGACGATGTATACGACTTCGGTTACAGTTCGACGGAAGTTGTTCATGCGTGCGGCCAAGATCAGACACGCACCACACACCCCAGAAGGTCTACGACCCTGTGTCATCCAATCCAAACTCATGCGCTGGACTAGTCTGATTGCATCTTGGGCAACCTTGTCAGTCTTCTCCGCGAATTCGAGTTTAGAAGCAAAGCGATAAATCAAGTCTTCCGGAATAACAGGCAAGATGCCATCGCTCGCAAAGGAGATAGTTTTGTGAAGGGCCTTGAAGCAGCGGCCAAGTTTGAAGACATTGTGCTGTAATCATTAGTCGGTGTTCGTAGTAAACGTTATCATGCACCTACATTAATTCGGTCGGCAAAATCAATGAGCATGACCCTACATGGTTGCTCCTTACGGCAAGCAGAGTATAAGCAAACAGCGTAGACTATTTCAACTTTCCGACCTTGGATGAAGTTGCGCATGGAACACAGCTTGAAGATCTGGATGGCCTCATTGATAACAGTCTCATTAATCTCCATTTGGTATCCCATTGCCTGTATCTCTCTCTTTCCTGGAGGATATTAGCCGATGCACGTTGAAGGCGGATAGGGGTTCGGTAAGCTTACCATCTCGAAGAGATTGCTCTTTGTTCTCGCCACCTCCTGCTCGGCGCGCAAATGCTGGGCCCATGCTTCTAGCTGCACCTTGATCCTCGGCAACATAGTTTCCTTGCACGACGGCAGCACCGCTTGAAGTCTCTCCAAACTGGATCTCAGAGACGATGTTGGACTCCTCGACAACCGTACCGCAGTTATGACAAATGCCATCCTCAACTTTGGGCTTGTCACAAGTCTTGTTTGGACAAAGACGTTTGGGCTTTTGAATAGCAGCTTTCTTGACCGGTTGTTGGCCGAGAGGAACTCCTGGACGAGCGATGGGTGGTGCATTGCGAATAGGTCTGAGATTGGCGATGGGATTTGGTGCACGAGGTGGCACTGGATTTGGTCTGCGCCCCATATTGGCGACGACGACCCCTCCTTTGACTCAAGATGTGATGTGCGACAGCGACTGTAGCAGTCGTAGTTCAAGGACTGTAAGCAGAGAGCAAGAAGATATCAAGGTGATGCCCAGTGTTGAAGAAGATGTTGAGAATGTCAATATGGTGGTGTGTGATTGGATGGAGGTTGGATCGAGTTGCGGTGGGTGTGCAGTTGAAATGCGAAGTTTCGAAGCAAACAATTTTCGAGGCGCGATGGAGAAGTGGATGACTCTGCTATTTTCTCGGCTTTGGCGGGGCAAGGCTAACTTTTTTATCCTTAGCGAGTTTTGGCGAGCTCAGCCTTCTGAGCTTTTGCATTTTTGGGGTCATTTCGAATTTGGAACCAAAAAAAGCCAAAAGATTAAATGAATAAAGGAATAAAGGAATAAAGGAATAAATACCTACCTTAAGCATTGACAACTGGCGCCAAGACAAAACTGTTTGCTTGAACCGAAAGCGCTTAACCAAGATAACATAATCTTAAATTATGACCACCGAGAGGAATCTGGGTCACGTGATCGGTACGACTATTATGCTATTGAGACTAATTATTAATATCTGCCCTCAGACGCTCATAGGTACTCTTTCATTATTGCGGGAAATTAGACTCACATTGTATCCACTGCTTCTCTTTGTATCTATCTACAGCATTGTCCTCTTTCAACTCTTCGAGTTAAACTTTCTCTTGAAAATTCCTCGGACAACTTCAGACCTCCTCCGTACTCTACCGCCTTTAGTCAGGTTTTTTCCACGAACTACTCCAGGTAAGCCATCCAGGTCTTTTCCCAAGGCTGAGAGCAAGGCTAATCCTCGGGCGGTGTGGAGAGGTGGAGAATTTCGCTCTCTTTCTGCCTCCGGCCTTTCGCATTTTTTTGGCAGACCGCTCGAGGAAAACTAAACATCCCACGCGTCTACCTACTCATTCACGAACATCCACACCACCATACTTTTGCAACCACTCATCTCCACCCTCCCCAATCCTCTACACCTCTTAGCAATCATGGCCGACGACAAGATGAGTGGGATGGAGCATTCCGAGGTGCATTACTTCAACAGGTACGATCCCTCCTTTCCCTCCTAGAGCAAGAATTTCCTCCTAACTGATTGCGACTATAGCTACAACCACCATGGTATGCTTAGACAACATCTCCCGATACTCGATATGTGCTAATACAGGTTCTGCGACCAGGAATCCACGAGGAAATGTTGGTGTGTACCTGCAGACAGATTTGCGTCGCCGTCGTGCAAAAGAAACTTCTGCTGATCTTATTATCCCCTATAGAAAGACGAAGTCCGAACGAGATCATACATGAATGCTATTGTGCAGAATAAGCACCTGTTCAAAGATAAGATTGTCCTCGATGTCGGATGTGGTACCTCGATTCTCAGCATGTCGGTTTCCCTCTCTTCATCCTCATACTCCAAGCCTAACATTTCCTAGGTTCGCCGTCAAGGCTGGAGCCAAGCACGTAATCGGTGTCGACATGTCTACCATCATTGAGAAGGCAAGGGAGATTGTCGAGGTCAACGGGATGTCTGACAAGATTACCCTGTTACAAGGAAAGATGGAGGAAGTTGAGCTGCCTTTCCCGAAGGTTGATATCATCATCTCCGAGTGGATGGGATACTTCTTGCTCTACGAGTCCATGTTGGATACCGTTCTTTACGCCAGAGACAAGTATCTGACGAAAGATGGTTTGATTTTCCCGGATAAGGCCACCATCTTCATGGCTGGTATCGAGGATGGAGAATACAAGGACGAGAAGATTGGATGTACGTTTCCCTCATTCCCCTGAAAATCCTGCGCAAACTAACACGCCATAGTCTGGGACAACGTTTACGGATTCGACTATTCTCCACTCAAGCACACCGCCCTTACTGAACCTCTCGTCGATACTGTCGAGATCAAGGCTGTGGTGACCGACCCAACCGCCGTCCTCACCCTCGACCTTTACACCTGCACCACTGCTGACCTCGCTTTCACCTCTCCCTTCACCCTCGATGTCCGTCGCGATGACTTCGTCCACGCCTTGATCGCTTGGTTTGATATCGACTTCACTGCCTGCCACAAGCCCATCAGATTTTCTACCGGCCCACACACCAAGTACACTCACTGGAAGCAAACCGTCTTCTACCTCCGCGATGTTCTAACCGTACAGCAAGGAGAGCAAATCAAGGGTGTTTTAGATAACAAGCCCAACGAGAAGAACAAGCGTGATTTAGATGTCAAGATCCAGTACGAATTAGAGACTGAGGACCCGACGAGACAGGCAAAGGGAAGTGCCGAGTACAAGATGTGTTGATGACTGCATGAGTAGGTGTTAGGTTCTGGTTGGGTGGAAGGGTATCTTCGCGGCTGAGAGCGCAGGCCCCGGACTTTTAAACTTTATTTTTGCTGCCGTCTCTCGGCTGTTTCTCGACCGATGGATATGTTGAATCATTCAGGCTGGGGGTATTTAACGGCGTTGAGCATCAAGAATCTCTTTTTTTGGTCTGGTTGAGATGCATAGCGAAGGTTGGCTGTCGTAAATGAAGTCACGAATAAATCTATTTGCCCCATCATCTAACTATGTGTACTGTTCCTCGGTTACCGTAACGTTGCCCATCAATGGACTCGAAATATCTCGGAAAATAGTCCCCTGTTTAAAGATACCTCTTACTTCATTTCAATCATTCGGTATGTTGCTTACTTACAAATACCTGCTGACACATAATTCTTTCATTAGAAATGCATTCCTTACTCATTGATCAATAAGTAGGCAGTAAATTATCCACAACTCATAATGCAACTTTGGTGTCACCACGTTACCTCCACATCAAAAGGAAAAAAAACTACCTCCCACCAATATCCATCCAGTCAAAACCTGGACACTACCAGCGTTCACATTAATTTACTACAAAGCATATCACCTCTCATCTTTCTATTAATAAATCCAACAAACCTATCTCAATTCCTACTACTGTAATGTCATCCATCTATTATAGTTTTAACAAATAAACAAACAGGGTAATTGTTTGTAAACGAGGAACGAGATACATGATGACAAGAACGATTTTTCTTTATATTTTCTTTGTTTTTGTGCTTTCTTGAGAGGGGGGTTGGTATTGGTGATGATGGTGCTGGTATTAGGAGTGCTAGGGAGTTTGGTATAGCCCTCCCCGGTCGGAGTATTCCTCCTCGTCGGTTGTAGATCTTAAAATTTTGATTCTATTATTAAAACTGATAAGATTTTATCCGCTCTTTTTTTATTTGCAAGCCCTGCCGCAGCCTACTCTAACTCGATATCTCGTTGTTCAAACCTAAATCCTTCACTCATATTTTGCAGATTCCACAAATGAAGGATATGCTTATCCAATATGAGGGATAGAAGCTAGCTAGGCTGTTGTCTGAAATGCTGCTGGAGGAAGGAAAAACAATGTTTGAAATATTTCAACAAGTAAATTAGGATAATGCGTGCGGCAGTGTAGATAATTGTAAGCAAAGTAAGTAAGTTGAGTTCACCAAATGAAATATCAGTCGGAATGTGTCCCTTAGAGTGATAAACTCTCAGGATCATTAGTAGCATGCTAAACGATGGTAGGATAACTGTACAGATAGAAGCTGTTCTCCGTAACCATAGTTCCGTAGTTGTCGGAAAGTGGAAGTACCATGCAATACAGTGAATACTGCCAAATACTGTACTTCCAAGCAAGGTTCCAAGAAGGAAAAATATGCCACTCCCTCGATGAATAGAAAGGTTGGGAATTGCATAAGATTTCCTTTCTCTGGCGTGGAGCCAAGGTCGTTGAGGTACCCACTCGATAAGTGTCAGCATCTCTTTGACCGTTGGATACCGCGCTACTTTAATATATCTAGGAGTCTTAACATCTTGCGGTTTCGAGAAGGGATAGGGCATAAGTAACCACGCTACAAGCTGCAAAAGCGATCGTAGCAACTTCAAGCTGAGAGGAAGGGAGATTTTGAAGATATCTCATGATGACTTGAATAACCAAGTGCAAGACTTGTATAATAGCTAGTCCCTTCAAAAGGAAATCTCCCTTGCTCTGGTAGTTTATTTCATTCTTCGAAACTGAAGGTAGAGTTGTGATGATCTCGTAATCTCGAGCCTGATAAAGCTGTTGTGAATCAACTGCCCATGCATTTCCTTGAAATTGAGCTAATTTCAGTCCAAGCACGGCGAGGAGACTTTGTGTCATGTGCTCTTAATTTGCTAGTTCGTATAGGACTAGACTAACAATATCCTTGTTTATTGTCACGTCTGAACGATTTACATGGTCATCGAGAAGACCAACACGCAGGCGTAGTATCTCGGGATTAATCAGAAAAAGACCGTTATAGAAAGGTTTTGGATTCGCCTTTATGTTGTTGACATGCATGAATTGAAATTTAGCACTTCTATCCATTCGACAAGAACACTTAGCGTTTGCACCACTGCCGTGAGCCTGGATAGTACATCCATGTGGTTGGTGGTGCTGGGACTGTAGATATGCAGAATTCCATCTCATATGTAGGACAGGTAGCGATTTCGTAAAATTGTCAATGTTGTCTTATTGGCCAACCTCATCTGCATTCTCCAATTGTGAGATCTCAGAAGCTGCACTTTGAGACTCAGGCATCTCATGTAGAGGAGAAGAATCGGCAGAAGCTGGTTTCGATGGGCGAGGACTTGCTATTTCTTCGAGTTCTAGATTGTTTAAAGAAATTAGATGAGAAGCATGGAGCTCGACCTCAGGAGGCGTATCTTGTTCTTTAGTGTTGTCGTATCCCGAAAGACTCGGCTGCATAGTCTTTATTTGCTCCGGCTCCTCTTGCGTGAATGATGTAGGAGTTTCAGGCGTAAATAGATTAACAAATCCACCCATGTTGGCATAAAACGAATGAGTGATTGTCCAAGGGGCTCCATCTACGGAAGCATACTTCTCATTCATCTCTCGCTCAGATGCCTTTACAGAAATCCAGTCGCATAAAGCTTTTCCATTTAAGAACTCAGGCGCAATCAAGGTTACTATCATCCAGAATATTTTGTTACAGTATGTCGCCAAAAATAAGCGAAACTTTTGCCCCCAATTCTTCCCTTTCCACTGCGGTGGGTTAGTAGACTAAGTACAGAGTATTATAGTTATTTGCAAGACCAGCTTCCCCTCGGATTTCGCGGAAATTTTAGTTTCACTCCGATGGACAGGGATCTCTTAAAGATATGCGCCTTGCCAAATTTGGTGAAGCATTACAGCGCAGTCCAGGAGCCTTGTGGTTAGAACCCACCTCGACGACGATATACAAAGATCGCTCTCAACAAGCAACATCAAAAGACACCTTATTCTATCGCTCAGTGCATCTATGTACCTACTATTGAACGATTTTCCACCGAAGAAAGTGATGTCCGGATACGATTTCTATTGCCTCACTTGACACCTGCGCCTGGACAGCGAAGTTCGACAAGGCTGCGACCATAAATTTAGAGACGAGCATACCACGCAACGAATTCAATGTCTTTTGGTTACTCTGTAGGAGAGATTGTAGGCCTTACACAGCTCGCATGGAAGATTTACCAGAACACACGCAGGGCATATGGCGAACACGATGAACTAACTCATGACGTCTCTTGCCTCCATTCTATCCTCCTTCGCCTAAAAAGCTCCGCCTCGTCACCAGAGCCATCACTCAACCCCCACAACGACCTCAGCACACACGCATTAGGGCGCGCAATTAAAGGGCTGCGAAATATCCTCCGTAACCTTGACAAGACACTCGAGAAATATGATGCTCTCAGTGAGCGTGAACGTGCGAAGGCGAATATTTGGACTAAGATACGTTTTGGAAATGGTCCGATGCTGGATTTGGGGCGAATAAGAATAAGGATGGTGACATATATGATGGTAATTAATGGGCATTTACATATGGATTTGCATGAGGACATACGGAAGATGAAGGAATCGTTGGATATAATTGCGGCTAGGAGAGCAGACAGTAAAGAGGGAACTGTGTTATCGAGCTATGATGGAGACGATAAGGCTGCATGGAGAGAGCTGAGACAGGAACTGAGGAGCGAGGGCTTCAACGACTCCTTTGTTAGAGAGAGGAAGGAATCGATCATGGAATATGTCAGGGAAATTGGCAGGAGAGGCTTTTTGGATGTAGATGATGGCAATGTCGCTAGCTCTTCTCGAGATCCTGAGCCGGACATAGGGTTTGGAGAGCTCTTACCTGAGCCTACGCTGATTGCGTCGCAGGGTCTGGAGCATTCACCCAGCGATGATGATAGTGAGCAGGATGATGACATCCTGTCTGATATCAGTGAAGACGATTCTGCTAGTGAAGAAGGCAATACAAACCCCAAAACTGGGCGTCTTCCTGCAAATCTGGAGATTAAAGGCCGTCTCCAGAAAGAATACTCCGATAAACAAGACCCGCAAGTCGAAGCTGTCCAAGGTATCAAGACCAGCATCACCCAAAAATCGACAGACAGCAGCCGACTCAAGACTCCAACAGAACATGTGCAGCCTCGCACCGAGATCCGAGAGCCAAGTAGCTACAGGAGCATAGCAAACGACGAAACCGTCCAGCCGCAAATGGACGAATTGAACGCTATGAAGAAGCAATTCATGCATGATCTCGAGATACGGTGCGAGCGTCTTTTGGAACTTGAACGCGACTTAGATGAGACGCTAAAATTGACTCAACAGAAGCGACAGAATGAGAAGAAGAAAATGAACTTTTTGGAAAATAATCTGGAAAAACTTTGTCATGTGGCGCGACAACTTGTTGAGCAGAACCAAGATTTAAAAAAGGAAGTTGCTATTGCAGAGAGAAAGCTCGTCAAACGAGATGAGCAAATCCAGAGTCTAGAGAGTTTATTGCAAGATAGTCAGAAGATACCAGACATTGCGAAACAGCGGGTTCGTTACTCTATCCCACTTAAGATGAAACTGCTAATCATGATGCAAATAGAATTGAAGCCGAACGCGCCGTCTTTAATGAACCTGCAGACTAGGCAAAAGGGTATAGAATGACGCTAAATGTATTCCGCTTCAATCATAGACCACTGGGAAGAAGTCTTCGGAGATCCACCTTCACCGTTGGTTGTTATGCTCCAGGAGGTCCAAGAGGTCCATCATGAGTCACTCTCGGCCATCCTCCAGCACCCATAGATTAGAAATATTTCGCACTATCAAATGCCCAGCACAATTTCTGGATCAAAACATGTAAGCAGCAAACACCGCCGCTGCGGGTTTTCGGCTGAAAAACGCTTTGTGATATCCTACCGAAAATATGGTAACCAATAACAGCAGGCCAGTTTTACATCACATGTGGTTTCTTGTTTCTGTTGTGACATGTATTGGTTGCTCATTATTGGTACACCTTTACCTGCAGCCCCTCATGCAACGACATCTTAATCGAGAATGTCTGCCTATTCATCCTTGAAACCTTTCTCCCTATAACACAGCTACAACATACTACTTATTTAAATTAGGCTTGCAAAAGAAAACGAACTGGTGAAAATTCATGTCTTTTAAGTAAAAGAGTTAATGTTGAAGTCCCACTTTAAAACTTGATTTAACTTTCTATCATTAATAGATTTATCTAGAATTGTATACTCGGAGTAGGTACTTAGATTCCTAGGGTAACATATGTTCTCCCGAAATAATATATCTAGCCTGTTATAACACTTTCAAGCACTTTAACTTACTAAAACTTCTTAAGGAGGTTATTAGCTTCAAAATTTAAATTTCAAGCTCTAAATGTCTCTTTTTATATCTACTATAAGCTTCAACTTTCTTGCTCCTACGGGGGGGCAACCCTCCTCGCTTAACATAGCACTTTTCTTGCTACTGCCAAATGCCTACTACACCCGAGGGGGTTAGGCCGACGGGCATAGACTCGGCACGAACTCCGACCCTTAGCACGTAATAGTGTTATGGTGGCCATCCTTCTATAATTATTTGCACTCTGCATATCTTTAAGACCAATTTACAGACGCATCTAACTTCGCAGCCTGTACTTTTACTTCTCGGTGATGACTCCCCCATCAGCAGCAATGGCTCTTCGGGAGTCATTCGGCGACCGAAGCCTTCCAGATATTAGCCGGAAGATCACAGCCTGTGTAGCATGTCGCAAACAAAAGGTAAATTGGGATATAATGTTGTTTGAATTGACGTTGATTTGATGGATTATTAGATAAAATGCCATATGAATAACTCGAATCCGCCGTGCAGCCGCTGCAGAATCCGTGGACTTCCGTGTACGGTAAATAAGAGTCTGCAGATGCTCTTGGAGAACGATATTGGGTAAGAAAAACTGAACCCCGTTGCTTAATGAGATGTAAACGTGAATCATGGTCTGATCATGAATCTAGATGGCAAGAAGACATGGAGCAGAGAATGAGTAAAATTGAAGAAGCTCTGAGGCTCGGAGAAAACCAGCGGAATAGCTTACCTTCCTCGTCCCTAAATGCTCAAGGTTTTTCGCCAATGGTCGCAGGCTGCGCCACGGAAGATATCAGAGCTGAATCTAATTCTTTGGATAGACAATCCGAGCCCGCCAGCGAAGTTTCGTTGAACCTTGCTTGTAACCTCGGCTCCTTTCCAGGATCGTCTATAATAACTCTCACGTTTACTGAGCACGGAACACATTCTGGTTACAAGCCAGACTTGATTTCATGGGGACTGATCTCTCTCGAAGCAGCAGAAGAATACTTCAAAATCTATCATGAATCTCTAGATCCTTGTATCCATCGGATCCTAGTACGGGATGACTGCCTCGCCAATATTCGAGCTAGGTCTGCACTTTTAACAGCTGCCATCTGTACCGTAGGTGCCTTCTGCACAGCTTCAACAGATTATCAAAAATGCTATGATGCGTTCATCGATGAGGTGTCAAGTAATGTCTTTTCTAGACACCCTAGTTTCGATGATGTTCGTGCTCTTTGCATTGGAGCTTTTTGGCTAAATAAGGTGTCCTCGACACTTGTCGGCTTAGGTATGTGTAAAAAATCCCCTACGATTTATATAAAGTAGCGATTGACCTCTATGATAGCCGTTCGTATGGCTGTGGATCTAAATCTGCATCGGTGTATCACAAAAATGCCACATAAGAAAAAAGAATGCTACGAGCGTACCCGCCTATACTTCCTGGTTTATATATGTGATCACCATTGCTCTCTCATTTACGGGAAGCCGCCAATGACGCGTGAATTCCGATCACTGAAAAGCCCCAAAACTTTCTTGCAAAGCGAGTTTTCCACAGCTGAAGATGTGAAGCTTATTGGGCAAGTCGATCTCTGGTCGATCAGCAGTCGTGTCTTTGACATCTTCGGAGCCGATACTGAGGCTTCTATTGCCAACCAACGAGTTGCTGAATTAGACTCTCTGAGCTGTACTTATGACACCTGGCATGCAGATCTGGTCGACACAATTGCCATTGATGATGATCTAGGCGCCTTTTCTCGACAGATGTTTGATCTATACGCGCATTGTGCCAAACTATATCTTTTCTCGCATACATTCAGAGGCACTTCGCAGAGATATGCAAAATCATCAGTCACTCCAAACGGAATGGAAAGATTCGAACGTTGTGCTCTTGGGAGCGCTTTATCTATCGTTCGATCCGCTGCGTGGGAGAATGAAATACAAAGGTGTCTGGAGAAATTACCGTCTTATTTCGGTACCATGATTGCTTTCGCATCTGTTTCCTTGATAAAAGCGTGGGGACAAGAACCAACTGTGTGCGGCCTCGATAAGAACGAGGTGTCCAATGCACTCAACCAGCTAGTCAACGTTTTCCGGGCTTGTTCCACAAGAGTTCACTCCAATCATCCTCTGCTTAGTATTGCGAAGAGCTTGGAAAAATTCATGAATGAACGCCCTCAGCTTGTTGTCAATAATTTTGATGGTGGGCATACGACCGAGTCTCTAGACAACACCCTGTTCGCTTTTGACAATATTGGAGGCAATTCTTCGGTGCTGGACTATCTTGGAGATCATAATGATTTATCAACTAACCCTAATGAACTTTCTTTTGACCTGGACTGTCATGGAGATCATAACGTTTTGTCGACTAACCCCAATCAGTTTTCTTTCGACCTTTTCGGCTTAAACAATCATTGAAAATTCCCGCAGGCGATAAATCCATGATGAACAAATTAGATCAGTATCCAAGTAGGAAAATTTCGATACGTTTATCATAAATAAAATGGGCGTTGTCGTATCGCAAAATGATCAGCACAACAGCTGCATTCTCAAGACTCGGCTATGGCACAGCACTCCATGTAACTTAACAACACATGACTTCCACCAAGACTTGCCCTTCTTATTTAACTCTTCCCTCGCTCTTAGACCTACAATGATGCCAATCACCAATTGAGAGCAAGGTCAAAAACATCAAAGTTTCTCCATGTCTCCGGCTCGACTCGATCTCCGTGGCTCAGAGGCGTAGACCTTATCAATGGAATCATTTGCTCAGACAGACCGCCATGTGAACGCAATCTGAACCATTGCAGCTGGGATAAGTCATGCTCCTCCTTCGTGCTGCCAATGACTCCATTTTTCGTTGAAATAACAACAATATCGCCCTCGTAATCCGGTGGCATCTCCAACAAAGCCGCACCTTCTTCTCCTGTATATGCAGTCTCGACTTGAGAAAGCGACCGACAAAATTGGACAATTTCATCAACATTATTGGCCTCACCTCTCAGGTGGACTCGGACAAATGACCCCAAGGCTCCATGATGTCTCACAAAAGGGTCAGCGATCGGACATATAACTCTTGCTCGACTTTTCGGCCACTTCGAATTTAATTCGTCTTCCAAGAAAAGGACGTTGGGAGAGTTGTCATCGTTCGACTTGTCGCTCATTCCATGATCTGCCGTCACCGCCACGATCGCTCCTAGTTCTACAAACTTTCCAAGGCGAGCATCGAGGCTTTGCATGAACTTGTTCGATTCTGGGGACCCGGGTGGGTATTTATGTTGAATGTAGTCTGAAAGTGTGAGATAAAAAAGGTCGGCTCGATTTTCTTCAAGTAATTTGAGCCCGGCGTCAAGGACGTAAATGGAGAGGTCTCCTGAATATTGCTCGGGCGTTGGGCGTCCCAACCATTGCTCGACATCACTGATACCGTGCTCCGCTTTGGTGGCATCCTTTGCATATTGAGCAGAAAAGCATATGGCGCCTTTCGAAGGCGATAGACCATGATTGATGATCTTTCTCAATTTGTCCTTGGCGGTAATTGCAGCAACTCGTACGCCGTTGTTCCCCATCTGTTCTAAAATCGTGGATCCTCGTAGTAATGAATCATCCAGCACCATGTGTTCTGTGCCTGTGACTCGGTCGAGGTAGTAATTCCCTGAAATACCGTGGACGCAGGTTGGGACGCCTGTGATGATCGAGACGTTGTTTGGATTTGTCAAGGAAGGCATTGCACATTTGGCGGTTACGTGAAATCCGGATGAAATGAATTTGAATAGATTTGGTAGAATACCGTCTTCGCAACCTCTCTGAAGGTACTCGGGATCGAATCCATCGACACAGACAACCACAGTTGGCTGACTAGGAAGTCGATAACTTCGTCTATGGAGCTCGATGGAGGTTGCGGGTTCTTTGCTGAGGGACATGTTTGTTTGGGTTGGGAGAATACTGATAGTAATTAATTGCCTTTCCTTGTGAAGCTTTGCCTTTTGTAAGTGAAAGAAACATAAAACCATCAAGTTGCGAACGATGTTCATGTTGTTTTATACCCACACAGGCTGCCTCAACACTAGCGGTCTTCGGCATGAAGTCCAACCTTACTACGGAACGTCAATACTTAGTCCACTGGCATGATATCCAGGGTGTCGGCATGAAGTTCGAGATCATCAGGACGGTGGTATGAAATTCTGCAGTATCTGCATGAGGTGGTGACCACCGGCACGGAATGCTAGACTATCGGCACGAAGCCCGCGAGTCTTTTTTTTTGGCTCAACCGATTAGACCAATCAATGCAGTTTATAAATTGTGTATTTAAAAGCAGAAAGGATATTCGAACGTGACAAAAATTACTAAATAGCATATATCTATGTCTCTTTTGAAGAATTTACTTGTATTTCTAGAATTTTGGGTTTGTGTTTTGTTGTTGGAGTAGATTAAATAGGTAGGTAGGTAGATTACTGTCTTTTTGATGTTCTTCGCTTAGGATAGAAAGCCCCTTTTTTTCAATGATTTCTTAGTGCAGATACGAACTAAACGGACCTAATTAGTTAAGCTAAAAGACTTAAGCCCAAGTGAAATCTCTATTTTTATTCATTTCCTCGAGATTATAATGCTAAATGACGTGGTGACACTCTGTACAACTGTAGGGACTTGAACAGCAAAACTCACTAGGGTTAAGGTTAGGGTTAGGGTTAAAAGCATAGCTTAGAAACATGTATTAGACAGACACCGAAACTCAATTTTTATATTCTAAATCAATAGGCATTGCGGACATGATACTCGAGGAGTTCGACGACTCCTCGGCTTTACTAATATTATGTAGACCTTTACCGGTCGGCGCCATGATGTTCGAAACCATAACTTCCATCAGAATATCCAGAAAGCGAAAAAGTGCTCGTTTACCACCTCCCTACACCTCCCTACCAGCAGCAAAATTCATAGAACCTCCCAGGCAGAAATACCTTGAGGTGCGGAAACAGGAAGGTATTTGGTTTAGATGTTGTTTTCTTATCAAGAACTCAATATAATAATAAGATGTCCTCTAACAATAAATCATCTTAACCGAATATAACAACCTGTAAATAGAATCCTTAGGCTTCAATATTTAAGGGCTTGCTGTTTCTAAGTAGGATTTTTGATAGTTTGGTCGACATTGTATTAGTCTCTAGGAAGAGGAATTAGGGGCGGAGCTGTAGCTGTATTGTTTGTCCTCATAGAAGGATCAAGAGTTACTAATGTGAAAGATTCGTTCTGCGGAATTTGAAAAAGGTAGTTTTTATCTTTTTTGTTAGCTATGTTTGCTAAGCGACCGAAAAGGTGTGCTGAAGCTAACTCAAAAAGAGGGACTTCAACACATATCACTCTTGCTTTAGAGAATTCTAAAATAGATTTCTTATTCTGAAATTTCTCTAATATTATATTCAAACAAGGAAGCTGAAAAAGTGATACACATCAAAGGTATTAAAGCGAGCACAATAGAAGGGTAGGGATATGTTAACTGAGAATAAATAAAGCAGCACTCTTCCTTCCCAGCACCTATTCTATTCAAGTAATTCTTCTAAAAGAAACAAACGCTGAATTTAATCTGACAACCCGCAATAGTGTAACAACCAAAGTACATATTCGCCACCAACAAAGAAAGTATAGGATTAGAGCAAGACACTAGAAGCACAGATAAGAAAAATATGTAAATAGTTCTACTTCTCTGCATAACGAGATTCTCGTACCACACCCTCTTTTCTTCCTTCCATGCTTTTCTGTGAGCTACGTTACTTAATTTTTGAGTTTAAAAACGATTATATGCAAGAATCGACTGAATTCCATTAATGCGTTTTGGTGAAAAACGCTTATTCTCAGTTAAAACAATCTTTTATCACGTTTGTTTTTTGCAAGCGAATTGGATTAAGTGCCAAAAATCCCCAACCGCGAACAGAAAGAGCACTTTGAAACTCTGATACCTTTATCGCAAGCATATCTTTCCTTCAACTCCCAAACTAAAACCTTCCACCAACTTACCCACCACCTCGTCAAATTTCAACCTCAACGCAACTTCCACATCCAGAAGCCCCTCCACCAACCTCGTCCTCAATCGTAAAACCAAACCCACTCCTCAACCCAATCACCATCGCCGTTCTACTCGGCCTCTCTAGCATCAAAAATCATCGCAATGTCCCAACCAACCCATCTCCGCGATGTAATCCCCGCCTGGGTAATCGACGATGACCCGACACCCCACGGCTACACACTCCTCCAACAAAAGCACGTCCGCCGCGCAGCCTATCTACTTTGCTCCGGCAAGTCAATTGAAGATGACCCTCGATGCAACGGAATCACAGCTCAAGAACTCGCGGTAGCAAATACGATCCATCGAGCTTCTTATCATCGATTTAACTATATGGGTGATTTGGGGTTTAAGATTGTGAATTGGTTGGCTATTATGGGTAGTGATAGGATGGAAGAGCATGCTAGGAGGCAGAAGGTAGGTTTTTATTCTTTCTGTGATTTGAATGAAGATCGAAGACGGGTGGAGGTTTACTAGGTCGAAACTTGGGGCTAATGGGTTGGACTTTAGGAGTGGAATGCTAAATACGGACCGAAGGGACAGAAGGATAGAGAGGAGACTGAAAAGTCTAGAAAGGCTGGGGGATCTGATAATGGAACGGAGAAGATTAAGCAAGGTGCGGAAAGAGTTCAGCAGGAGGAAGGCGAAGAATGTTCCGAGGAGTCGAGGGTTAAGAGAGGCCAGGAATCCGTCAAGCAGAGTGGAAATGCAGGACAAGCTGATGATGAGCCAAGAAGGAGTAGGCGACTTGCTAAGCCAGTTCAGGAGACCCCAATGGTCGTCGCTCAGGGTGAGAGATCAAAGGTTAAGCAAGGTCGGGTAGGCTTTATGGATGCCGGAAAGAAGGATGATGATGATGAATCTCCGGATCGTTCTGAATACAAAGACGCATTGGAGAGTCTAGATTAGTAAACTGTGCTTGGGGTGGTCAACATTGAGGTGCGATGTTGACATTGGTGCTGTTACCCAAAGCCAAGGTTACTACAACATAACCCCTTTTAATTGTCTTATTGAAAAGCTTTAGCAACTCATTCATAGCACTAGCTCCAACAATGCTTCTATTAACCTGGAAATATTCCGTAGAATGTAGTTACTGCCATCTAATTATGTATTAGAGAATGTTGCACGGAGGCATAGTCGCTTGATTCAAACAACTTACTAGTACACATGTCCTAAAATAGTGTAGATAACTGTGCTATTGCCTGATTGGACATTGTTTCAAAAAGCTTGTTGCCTGAACTTCTCTTCTACTTGCACAAACCTTACACAGAAACCCTAAACATATTTTAGAACCAGAGTGAGACTGTGGAATGGGTGCCTATGGGTCAGGGCACCCATTCCGCAGTCTAACCAGAGTCAGCACAGCACTTCAGCACAGCCAACTTCAGCACAGCCAGATAGTGTACACAACACCAGTAGCTTATGCTGGGCATTTTTCTTCTTCTTCTCATTTTAACTCTTTCTTTTCTAGTGAAGATGTGTCAAATCATGTTGGTTTTGATTGTAGTGAAATTTGTTACTTTTGTTATTGATGAGAGTACGATACTGTTGCAACAAGCTATTTGATATAAAAAAACAGACAATAGCTTAATGCTATACTTATTATTCATCTATCTATCTATGTGTTAAATTAGTTCTATGCAGGTGTAAAATGGCATTCTCGTATCTTATATTAGTCTTATAAAGTACCCCCATAATTACCTATTACACCATCATAGATGATTAGGCACCATTCCTTTTTTTTATGAGCAGAATGACTTAGAACATTACCTCTGTGCTGTTCTATAGATAGCTAAGATCCACCACTGTTACTTTTAACAATACCGATCCCACTTCATCCCCCCGGCTTCCCCGTTAACTAAATAAATACACTAAATCCGAAATAGTGTAGTGATAGTATTTTTACCGACGGTGAATATTACCTTCCTCCTGGTCTCTCTTGAGTGAAGCAAATATCCACCCCTCGGCGCCATTGGGAAAGGGCCTTCTGGCAGGCGACCGAGGTTCGATCCCTCGTTTCGGAGAGTATGTTTCCCTTTTCCTGGCCAAGGACAAGCATGAAAATTATCAGGGTTTTTTTTGATAAGCTACTTCTATTACTTCATGCGAGTGGGGATTTATAAAGGCACAACTGGATAGTTCATAATCATCTCTTGCCAAAACATGGCACATGCGAGATCCAATTCCTCGGCTAAATCAGGCTGTGCCTTAGTAAAGGCAGTGTTACCAACCATAAAGCAGCTAGATTTTACAAGACTGGAGCCTTCCTTGCTCCAATCAACTTTTCCACTCCATAAGCCAACTCGAACAACATCTGCTCCGCGTACGGCAAACCCACAAACTCCAACCCGACAGGTAAGCCACCATCTGTAAAACCTGCCGGTACTGTGATTGCTGGCATTCTCAATGTGCTAGCAAACAGAGTATTCGTAGGGAAATCCATAGAGCCCCAACGCTCTACATCTGAATGCAACGGAGCTGGGATCTTGGCATCAGGGAATGCAATGGCTAATAGGTTGTGTTTTGCCATAAGACCAATAACTTGCATTTGGAAAGCTTCTCGCTGTTCTAGACGTTGTAGATATTCAGGGTCTTGTTTGGGGGTCAAAGGTCCAGTAGATATTTCTTTGAAAAGGTGGACGTGCTTGCAGTACTGGTCTGTAGAGTATATTTCGGAGCATGTGGTGTTTAGTCGTGGTTTTATGAATCCGTCGATATCTTGCCGTGACCGGGAAATGTAGGTTGGTGTGAAAGCGAGAATGTGGTTCAGATTTGGGATTTCGATATCAATGAATGTAGTTCCTAAATCGCTCAGTTTTTTCAGGGTTGTCTCAATAACTTCATTCACAACTTTGTAATCCGGATCGGAAGTACCGCCAAACTGAGACCTTAGAATGCCAATGCGAGACTTAGAAATGAGATTCTGGTTTTGTTCCAAATTGGATGCATAACTTCCTCCTTTGGGGGGCCCAGCAATCACTGCCGTGGAGGTCCATGGATCAGTCTCGTCAAATCCAACAAGAACATCTAGCATTAAAGCGGCATCTCTAACAGTTCTTGTCATTGGTCCCGGTGTGTCTGTCGTCTTGATCAATGGGCATAGACCTGTTCGACTGATTAATCCTGGTGTTGGACGAAGACCTACAAGGCCGCAAAAGAAAGCAGGTAGTCGAATAGAACCACCCGTGTCTTCTCCAAGACCTAGGATACCAAAGTTAGCTGATATTGCAGCTCCTGTTCCACTACTTGAACCGCCGACATCTCGATCGAGTGCGAATGGATTGCATGTCTTTCCAGAGGCGGAAGAGAAAGAAAACCATCCGGTTGCCCAATCTATAGCTTATCAACAACAGTTCTTTTTTTAAGGCAGAAGTTGAAACTCACCCGGCATAGTACTCTTCGCAAGAATAATGGCTCCTGCTTCCTTCATCTTTTTCACAATAGTAGCATCCTCTGTCGGGACATAATCCTTTGCAACCACTGAACCAAACGTGGTGACAGTTCCCTTAGTTTCAACCTGGTCCTTGACAATCACTGGAATTCCATGGAGAGGGCCGATAAACTCTGATGTTTGGGCAAAGTGTGCGTCGAGCGCAGCTGCCTCTGAGAGTGCTGTGCTTGAGTGGGCTAGTAGACTATTGATTTTGGGACCATTTTGATCTAGGGCTGCAATTCGGGCTAGGAAAGCCTCAACGAGCTGAGTGCTTGTGTACGTGCCATCTTTGAAAGCACTGTGTACTTGGGAAATTGTGAGTTCTTGTAGCTCCATGTGGAAGTACGTAGTCGAGAATCTGTTTTCTGAAAATTTTGGAACTTTCTACTCGTATTATTGGGGCTTCTAAACTGATACTTTATTACAGGAGGGCTGAATTTTTTTTTCGCAGTAATATGAGGTCAAGAGTTGTATCGGAAGATGCTTCTTTAGATATCGATAGCAAACGTGGGGTTTCTCCGACAGAAGTTTCCTTACCATCCCATCCTCGGACGGGTTGCTGCCTCCGGGCCTTCGGCCCTTAGAATTCCATTTTCAGTGATAAATATCATGAGTTCAACATCAAGCGAGTAGCTCAAGCTCCATGTGATAGCACAAGTAGACTTCTACAATCCTACTTTAATTTCCCTGCTCGCTTACCAGAATGCTATAGTCTGCAAGCTGGCTAAATGGCCTATAGCCCGTAAGACTGTCAATCAACTCCTTGACTTGTCTCTTTTGCTTGCAATAGTCTGATAAGCGCATTAATGCAAAAATATAGCTCTGCAGCCTCCTGAAGTTTCATAAAAGTTGAACGGCTCCTTCTCTCTTTCTTGGTGTTGCTCTAGTTTCCACACGAAGTTTATTATCACCTCCAACGAAATCTTTAAGCCACCTATTCTTCCATAGAAAAGTTTATAGTATGGAAAAATGATGATTTTCAAATGCGCATGAAGAAAACAGTATTACCCTTAAAAGTTCACCTTTTTGCACTTTTTACAAGTAACCCCAAACAACTCGTTATCTTTTTAAATTAGTCAATTCCCTTCGGGTATTCTCAGTCCACTAGCTTGATTTATTCTTTGGGGATTTTGAACAGGACTCAATAGTTCATGGACACTAGCGGATGGGAGAGAAACAACGTTGCTTCATATCTCGTTTTAATTAACACAAGTTGATATTACAGATGTACAAGCACGCGAGTACAATAATAGGACGAGGAACCGCAACAAAGGACGACACAAGTGCTCTAAAAGCCCATGGAGCGCTATGGCTCAAACCAACACTAGCTAAATATGGTCTAAAGACAGACAGATTTCTGGCATGATTAGATCCTAATAAAGCGAGCTACGCATAAACAAACTATGGCAACCAGAGCTTGCAGGAAATATCACACCTATCGAAGTATTTACAGATCACAAAAACTCCCATACTTTATGACTTCAAAGAAGCTCACTGACCGGCAAGCCCGCTAGCCCGAATTCTTTCGCAAACAACTTCAAGAGCTGGGATTCAGATTAAGGGAACATCAAGGCTTTCGACTTCCAAAATGCCTTACCCTCAACATAGTTGTGTTAGAAATTCTACAGTATAGCGAAGTGATAGCTATCCAGATGCGAATAACTTAGATATTATGCGACGAGGTTGTTAGCACTCTACATGACTTTTGACGATAGGATTGACTGACTCTGGAAACACTTCAGCCAATAAAGAGACCCGACGAAGCGATTTCCAAGGTTTGTGCTCAACTACAATTCTGCTTTCTAATGATTTCTTAATCCTTCGCTCTACAAAACTACTTCAAAGACTTATTACAGGAGTCGGTCTTCTCACAACTCTTTAGTTATTGATTGGAATGAATTGCCCATGGCTTCATATGATAAGTCCAAATCACTATCAGTAACACCTCTCTAGTCACAAAGTAAATTAAAAGTACACATTAGCCTTAGGGAAAACATTACCCAAAGTAGTAAAAAAGGCAAAATTTCCTATCCAATAAAACATATTTCCGTTATTGCCAAACTTTTTGTGTTAACAAGAATAGCGCTTGTCACCCTACACGTAGCTTGCCATAGTTCACTAGGGAAAATCAGTCAGAATGCATCCAACCATCATTAATAACAGTTAACTATTCACAAGTTTTTGATGCGCTGCTGCCCCAATAGATATGGGACCTGTGTCTTCTATGATTGATGAATCTGAATATCTTGTTCATTTGGAAAATGTTCAATTCACAAGAGCCTGAGGTTAACAAGTGGCCCTTTTAAGGGACCACTTCTAGGAGGTGCTGAAAATTAATAACTCTAAAGAATTATCACAGGTGTAACGTAGCAATATATGAAGGGGGGCCACTAGTAGTTCCATTAGTAATTTTGGCAATGCTATTAAGGTCATATCTCTGCCAAATGGGTCGGGAGAGGTATCAAATAATGAAACCTCTTGCTGATATGCGAGTTAAAATGTCTCTCCTAATATCTAATACGTTACCTAATTGTTGTTGTATTTAATTTGACCATAAACTCAATTCCACCCTAGTGGTCACAGTGATTCTCAAACTAAGCGAGCTCACTTCTCCCCCCTTTTACTATTTAAGCGACACGTGATGGTGCACAACAACCTATAAGTACTTATAAACTTAGATAGTAAATTAGAAAGACCTTATAAACTTCATGCTGCCGCAAAAATTGATTATACTGCGGGGGAAACCAGTTTAAGTGGCCGAGATCATGTGATATGCACCGTCTCGAGGGTAGTGGCTTGATAGTCATGATGTCACGACTGCCACTCCGACATTCCACCACATCGCGAGGTAATTATTAGGAAGTCGAGTACATACATAACTTTCTATTTGCGCCGTAAGTAAATATTTTATTCTCTCATAAGTTCTTGCCTCCAGTTTCTTACCAGTTTCATGCGCCCCTCAATCCTCTTCATCTCAAACTTCTACATTTCGTACCGTAAAACCTAGTATATCTACCTTCAGAACCATTCGTAAGATGGCTATAGGTGTACCCTCAGAAACTGCTAGTGCACAGATCGAGTCAAAAGCTAATGCTCCATCGATGAGCGAATTGGGGATTGAGAATACCAATATCAATACCGCGCAGGGCGTAGAGCTCGATCAGCATCAGAAGGTCTTGCTTGGTAGTATTCTAGATGTACGGGTCAAAATTTCAACTGCTATCCTCGCTGGATGCTAATTCTAACACAGCTCTTCGCTGGCTGACCGTCACTCAAGAAACTTCAGCTCTAAGCTGTAACTCACGAACTCTTCCTCCCTTTTCTAGTCTGCTACAAACGCCAACTTCGTCTCAAGATGATGCTGAATTTAATAACCCCATTACCCATGCAACTGGCCGTAAACAATACGAACCGCAGTGGAATGGTCTCGTTGCTGCCTTTCCGAAATTGAACGCCTCTCCCACAATGTTACCTCTTCAAGCAACCCCATCACAATGGAAATGAAGACTCGCTATAAGGTTGCAAGGTGAAAGGCATCGGTACGGAGAAAGTAATTGAGAGTGTGATCAAGATAAAGTATGATGAGGGCACGGGAAAGATCACGGAGGTGAACCTAGGATCGTTGGAATAATGAGGTACCGGAGGGAGGGGGCTTTCACAAAGGTTAGTAAGGGCTAGTTCTTTGACCTATTTTGGTGGGCGAATTATTGGATGAGTTAGGGATGCTGGGCTTGGGGTTTTGTTTGGTGGGTGCCCGGTGCACCACCATATGTTGGGTGTAGAGTAGGAGTTGAGAAATGTTAACGTTGAGAGACGGTTGGTGGTTTCTAATTAGGACTGTCCCTCTGGGAAACCCATGAAAGTTGTGCGAAGGTAGATAATGGTCGAAAAGATTCAATAAAAAGTAATGTAAGAAGGATGTTCAAAAAATTGCAAACGTGGAAACCCTCAAGCTTTTTATGTTGTGATTTTTGAAATTCCGTCCTTTCAGCTATCGTGAAAATATGAAGGCTTAAGTAAGTAAATCAATTTAAGTTAATTACTAGAAAAGTAAGCTATTAAAATAAAGTAAATACTTAAGATAAGAAATTTACTAAGAAAGAAAGCTAGAATTAAATAATTAACCTAAGTTAAGTTAGTCCCTTAAACTAAGTTATATAAGCTAAGTAGATTACTTAAGTTAAATAGTTTACTTAAAGTAAGTCACTAGAAAAGTAGTACTATTAAATAATCTAGGTTAAGTAAGTACCTTACTATTATTTAAGTTATATAATTAGTTAAAGTAAATTAATTATCTAGAAAGTAAGTAGTCGAAGTTAAAAAGGTTACTTAGAATGTGAGTAACCGGAATAAAGTGAGTTACCTACAGAAAGTAGATTACCTAAAACAAGTGAGTTATTCAGATCAAGTGACTCACTAGAATAAGTAGGTCGCCCAGAAAGTGGGTTACTCAGAATAAATGCGTTACTCAAGTCAAGTGAGTTAATTTCATAATTACTTTGTATTCTAATAAGGTAGAGCCAGTGTCCCTGTACGTCAAAAATACACATATCCCCTAAACACCATGCTATGCTATGAATAAACAAAGCAATCCGCCTAACAACGCCAGCCGTGTCTCATACGTCATATAGCCATGTCTTTTACTTCCGGTCGGCGACGAAATCCACAATTTTCCTCTTTCCGAAGTCGCGGGCGTTCTTCCACTTACAGTATAACACCACGACATCCTTCAAAACCACAAATAAGCATCCACCAACTACGCTCCTGCCCCATTTCTGCGACAAAATGCCACTTGCACTGGCACGACCAGATACCCAACGGGTGGGCAGAGTGAGCTTAAGGAGGTCACCCATAATTGAGGAGACGGCGGGAAATAACAAGGCGCCCATTGTTGTGCTGGCTATTTGGAAGGTAGAGATAGCACCCAGGTGCTGGTGTCTCCGATGTCGATTTTGATTATCGGGTGCTTGGGCATCGTTCAGAATAGCTGCGAGCTCATGGTCAACATGAATATGCTCTCTGTGCTCATCTCCGTCAATCCGTGCTACAACTTCGGCTCTTCTTCCTTCTAACGGTTCATCTTGTGCCAAACGTTCATCGTCTCCGGCTTGTGATTCCTCATCAGATGACGTATGCTCATGAACTTGAACCTCAATATCAATGAAGACTTCATCGTTATTATCATCGTTGGCTTGGGCAAGGGCAATATCCTCAGCTGTTTCACCCTCGCGTGGCTATAGTCAGAAGCTTGGGGTTAGTCTACTTGTTCTAGATGTATTTGGAGTAACTTGACCACTCGGGAACAATGAGTAATTTGACTTACGGGGCGTTGGACGGCCTTGTCCCATTTATTCTCTAGCTCGGCAAAGACACGCTGATAGAGTATCTTGTAGGCTAAGCGGAGGAAGGGGATAAACGCAAAAGTCATTCCTGCTCTTGGGGGCCAAAGTGGAGACCTAATGCGTGAATTGAAGGCAACAAGATACTACGCAATATTAGATATGGCTACGGCCTCTGAGGGAAAGGGTTCTTACAATGACCGGAACAGTCAAACTTAATTCGTCTGCCAGCCCTACGCGGGACACGAGAAGTGTTGGGGCTATTAGAGGAAGGCCAAAGAATGCCTTCAAATTGGCGGTAGCTTCTACCATGGGAAAGAATGGATCTATGTAGACTTTTAACTTCCATAAGACTTGGCTTGTCAAAGTAGTTATCTTCCGCAGAACCGGGTATGACGTATCGGCGATTGTGCTGAATTCGCCTGGTGTCATAATGCGTGCAGCCTCTTCATAACCAAAAATCAACTGCAGACTGTTGATTCCGTAGACCAGAAGTCCGGAGTACACGGTGCCGAAAACAGCACTCGCGGCCGTAGGGAGGATCATGAACTTGGCAGCACGTTCAATTTCAGATGTCACCATCACGATCACGTCCTTGGGGCGGGTGATCCGGTATGGGGTCTTGCACTGAGGGCAGACAATCTGGGTTTTAGATGACGCTACATCTCCTGGCCGCGGAGCCTCTGTGTCTGCGATCCATTCGAAAAGGCATCGCTCGTGAGCTCGCAGAGAGCATGGACATGGGGATCGCCATATTGAATTATCTGGTGTATCGTCCGTCTCATCCTGCTGGCAGACCCAACACTTCTTCACTTCTCGAGATTCGGATGGAGGCGGGGAGGAATGTGCTGGCTGAGCGGTTGGTGGCATGGCTTCTTCTTGGTGGGGAGAATGGGTCTGTGAGGGGTTGAGCATGAAGTATTCAGACGCCTCGAGAGCTCTGGGAGACGAGGCTGCGGTGCCTTGGGTGGGGGGAGCTGCTTGTTCGTCGTTTCGTAAAGGGCGTCGGGAAGGCTGCAATGGGGTCTCGATATTGCGATTCATATCATCTGTATTGACCGAGATTCCCAATTCGGGGGTTTAGGTGTTTCTCGTGTTGTATTAGGCTTATTATTTTGGACAGTGGACGGAAGGCTGAAAGAGGTGTTCGCAGCTATCAGACGCTGGCAGATTTAGAGGTAGGTGGCGTGGTTCGATTCAAAGCATTAACGAAGGTAAGCTCAAAGCCATCATCATCAGTACGCCTCAGTACTGCAAGTTACCCAAAACAACGCAGTTAGTCCAAAACAATAATGCAGTTATTACTCAAAGCAACTCAATAATAACTTAAAAACAACTTGGGAACTCAGTACGATACAGAAACTCAATACAATTCAATTCATTACTTAACTCACCACGCTGGCCAGCTGCAAGATGCTGGACTGTACTTACTGCACTGTACTTTTACTGTACAGGGGACGGAAGGGTGGCTACAGCGGGCCGAGGCAGGCTGGCTGCTGCACAGTGCACGAGGAAGAGGCTTGACACCAGCCAGCAAAAGTAAATTACTGTACTGTAATTTGTCAAAAAGGGAGAAACTCTGAAAAAGATGATCCATGCGAACCACCCCCTTCTCTTACACATCACAACCCCTGGCACAGTGTCATTTATATCTTCATTCATTACCACCCACCCTACCTTATCTCATCCCCCAGCGATCGCCATGCCGTGCCTCAATTTGCCATATCGTGGTGTCTGGAAGCGTCTATCGCCGCGCGGAGATCAGAACCCCATGTAGACGCGTCGCCGGTGATGAGTTCTTGGTCCCTTGGTTGGCCTCCCACCTCATCTGCACTACTTGAAATGCCTCCCCCACCTCTTCTTCTCTTCCTCTTCGCCTTCTCTCCTCTCCACCTCGAGCATTAATTGGTCATTCACGGTCGCTACATTGTAACATTGTACGCTCTCAGCCTCCCACCGACGTGTGTGTGTACGAAGCTCCTACCTCACCCTCGACATAAGGCGCAACTATTCCTGAACCAACAGCTACGGTGGCGCACTATGAACTTGGTCGCAGTCTAGAAAGTCTTCACCTGCACCTCATCCCACCCAACCACCAGCTGCGACTGGGCCTCGAGAGCTCCCAACCGCATGCGTCAACACCTTCATAACTTTATGTAGGCTGACAATGGGCCGGCGCAGACCGCTGACACTCGCTGTCTTCCTCTGCATCGTATTTGCCGTCGTCTTCGTTGCGCGATACGGCAAGGATGGGACCAAGCTGGGAACATTTCCTCTAGGGAAGGAGGAGGAGGAAGAAACTCCAGGATGCACCGAACATATGGGATGGCTCGAGCCTTATCAATTCACCTACCCGATCAAGTACTCCTCGAGAGACATCGTTACCAATCCAGTTGCGGGAGCGCAAAGACCTTCGGTGACAACAATAGAAAAGCCTCTATTCAAGGACGTACTCAAAATTGATCTCGCAGAATCTCTCGTCACGCGCTTAGACCATTGCCCTCCCCCGCTTGTTCTCGACGTCTCTTTGCGGCCCAGAGAGCCTGTTGATGCGTCGAACATGATATTTGGTCTGCAGACAACCATTGGTAGACTGAAGGACACTACGAAACATTTGGCTCGATGGCTCCCAAATACTGGTGCTCAGCTATATGCGATTGTGATTGACAGCAAAGATGGTGAGGAGATGGCAGCGAAGGAGAAGGACATGGCGGCTGTTCAGAAGGAAATGCGGTTGTTGGGCATCAATGCCACTGTCCTCCACCCAGTCCGCCCCATTACAGGGGACAAAAACAAAAAGTCCGACTCATTCGCTCAGCGTTATTTTTCTTTGGTCAATGTTATGTACGCACACCGAGACCATAGAACACAATGGATCACCCTCATAGACGACGATACTTTCTTTCCGTCTATGTACGACCTACAGACCATGCTCTCCAAACACGACCCAACAGTACCCCAGTACATTGGCTCCCTGTCCGAAGATTGGTGGGCTGTGAACCACTATGGTCTAATGGGCTTTGGTGGCGCAGGGATTCTCCTCTCCGTCCCTATGGCGAGGATAATCGACAACCACACTGAAGAGTGTAAAGAGCAACTTCGCACATCAGCAGGCGATATTAGCGTAATGGACTGCATCTACCGCTTCACCCCAACCAAATTAACTCATATTCCTGAACTTCATCAAGTAGATATGCATGGTGATCTTTCTGGCTTCTACGAGTCAGGTCGCGATATCCTCTCTCTACACCACTGGAAAGAAGGAAGCGCAACTGGCTACAAGTTGGAAATGGAAAAAATGCATCTCGTGGCAGACGTCTGCGATAACTGTTTTCTTCAACGCTGGGCCTTCTCAGACGACATAGTCCTCTCCAATGGGTTTTCCGTCGTAAAATATCCCCAGGGACACCTCAGAGATCAAAAGGCTGGCGTGGCGGGCATGTTTCCTGGAGTCAACCCTGACAAGATTGACCTTGACTCCATGGAAGAGACCTGGGTTGATGAGATCAATGTTCTGCACTCCCTCGCCCCAGTCCGTGAAAAGCTTTCCGAGAAGGAAAAGGTATCATACAAATTACTCGACTCGATGGTCGTTGATGAGCTCGGGGCTACGACTGGAAAGGGTGGAATCGTGAGACAGGTTTACTTCAGAGAAGGGACCCAGGATATTGAAGGCGCGAGGGGTTATGATGAGGTGTTTGTGCTTAACTGGAGGGACGGACGAACTTTGGGAGGTGATGCTCCTAGGACACCAGTGGGCGAACTGAAGCAGAAACAGGGTTGAGATTTTGTGACGAGCCATGAAGTTAATGATTGGGGTCCAAGGGGGGGTTCATTGGGCCCATTACAGTTATCCGAGTAATACTTGTGGATATGGATTCGGAGTTCTTGGGTACACCAATGGGCCTTTTGGTATCCTGGGCATCGGCTTTCTTGTACATAACCTGGTTGGTAAATATTTAATTTGTGATGATTGGATGAATATGTATTTAGATTACAGAAATACACGAACATAATGAGATCAGTTGAGTTGCAAACTCTGTGAATCGCTAAAGTGAGGTGAGTTTTGTTTGCATCTTGATACGAGGGCAGTCTGCTGTGATCGCATTTGATGTGAACTCATCGCACTTGGTATTCCATGTAGTGTTAATTTTTCTTTTTCTCGAATTCAACCAACATCCGGAATCCATATGTCCAGCACACCAAACACCAAATACCTTTACTTTACCTACCCTACCTACCTAAAAATTCAATACTATAGTAAGTCCCCCACACCCCAACACTTCCCCTTCCCGTTAGATTGAATCAACAGAGAAAGAATGGGAACATATACGATCTATTGCTCCTTAAGCTTTAAGATATATGGTTAGAAAGGATTCTATCTTGGTTAGGGTTTAGTAGACTGTGGTTCTGATAGAGGGGGATGATATGTTTTTTGAGGTCGTATTGTACATATGAGGAGAGATTAGGGACTTGGGTTTTATTGATTCGAGGTTAGTGTTAGGTGATAAGAGAATGTATAGTAATAACACAAGAAGATAAATTCTCTTTTTTCCTTTAGTCTAAGTGGTTTATCGTTTATTGTCTCGATTGGTTTTTCTATTGTATTACTGTTATATAGACTAATAGGGCAATACACTTCTTGGTAGTCTTCTAAGGTTCTACTTTGTCTTTTTTGTTTGTTTGTTTGTTTGTGTTTATAAAGGGGGGAAATGAGGTGATTTCTGATATTACTTGTTATTAATAGAGACTGGTTGGGAAGTTCCTTTTCTGCTGTGTAGATTCTAGGCTATTGATAAATTCTCTAGGTTTCTTGTACTCTTGCTGTGTTTGGGTATAGTTTGGGGTTGAGGTTGAATTTGGTTTGGTCTTTGGGCTCTTGCTTTTAATAGACACGAATAGGATATATTTGATACGTGAGGTATTCTGTCTTACGTAGGTAATAAGGCTAACTCTGAATGCTGTGCTAGAAGATAATGCTATACTTAAGGATGTATAGAGATTAAGAGATTTATAAAATAAAACTTGTAAATTTTAAGGTTGGTGTTAAATAACAAGAGAGTGTATAGTAAGAATAGCTTTTCTTAAAGCGTTTTATAGGAGTTTTTGTGCTGTTTGTTAGGTACTTAGGTAGGTCGGGTATATAGCATAGTGTAGAGGTTTAATCCCTTAAATTCTATCTAAGAATTTCTTTTTGCTTAAATTTAACTAACACCTACACTATGAAATCTGTACATGCAGCACGGAGTAGTACGGGTCTTACATTTAATCATTATGTAAACCAGTCAAAGTACCTCGTTATCTACGGAATATGTTGAATGATAGCACAGAAAATCGAGGATGTGTAGGATCGCAAGTGCACTGGAACCAGCCAAGACCATGGAGTGATCGCTCTTGTCTTGGTGGGAAAAACTATAATGTTCTGATACCGAAGAACGGGGCGGAAGTTGCTAAGAATAAAGTTATGTGCTTAGACGATGAACTGTATAGAGGCAAAAGATTTTTCGGTAATTGAGCTCAGGGCAACTCCGGAGATGTGAAAGTTTTATTGATTAGCAAAGACAAAACCTATTTGTATATGCTGGTATGAAGGTTTGAAAACGAGCTTCTCATAACAGCCCAAGAAATGGTCCCGTTATAGTCAGATATCATGTCCTTCATCTCAAGCTCCGTATTTTTAACTACCCCATTACAAAATTATAGAACATCTTCCCCATTCGCCCTTGCCTGAAACTTCTTCCTTTGCATCTCATGACGCATTTTATAATACTACCAAAATCAGCATTATCTAGTCAAGAAAATGATCGAAAGCTCAAACATACATGCGCAACAGTGGTAGTCTCATACTTCGGCGGATTACTTTCCGATTGACAAGATGGTAGGACCTAATTCCATAAGTTCATCACCGAGGATATCATCAATTTAATAAACAACTTACAGCAACAGGAGCATCCATATTAAGCGAAAAGAAAAACGGCATCGAGAAACGCTCTTTCCCAGAAATATTCTTAACACGATGAACCGTAGAAAGAAACTTGTTGTTTGACATCCTCATCAGAAAATCCCCAATGTTTATTACGAAGGTTCCTGGGATTGGTGGTGCGGGAATCCATTCTCCGTTTGCGTTTAGGACGTCTAGTCCTCCTATGTTGTCTTGGTATAGAGTTGTGAAACCTGTTATTCCTCGAATCAGTATTCATGAACCTTGAAATGGGAATAATTTGAAAAGATTGGGATCCGTACAGACGAAATCAGTATGTGCACCGATACCCGTCTCAGCTGTATTGTCTACCTCTTGTGGTGGGTATCGGATCTTCTTGCAAGATGTATTAGGAGCTGTGATCCATTGATCGAAATAGTCCTCCGACTCTCCTAGCCCAAGAGCAAAAATCTGCATCATTTTCCGTGCAAGCGTGATGAGTGCTGTATGATAGGCGAAAGCCTCCTTCTTAAACTCCGGATCGTCTGCTGGCCAAAGATTCTCGGAGAAGAGGGCTCGTTGCTCGGGAGTGAGAATTGGAACAATTGGGTCCTCTTCGGGCTCGTAATTGTAGAGAAATGACTCCTTGCGATCTATTATAATATCAATATGTGTTACTTAGGCAGAATAGAGCAGGAAGTCAAACCTCCAAGAGGAGTACCAGCATCCAATCTCGCTCCATGAACCGGCTCATACCCCCTCAAAGTCCGACTCTTATAGATATGTTCCCTCATCTTCACATCCTCAGGTTTCGCAAAATATCGACGATTAGAATCGATAGTGTCATCAATCAATTTCTGATCAATCCCATGATTTTTTAGATAGAAGAAGCCACAGTTTTCGCAGGCGTCGGCTATCTCCTTTGCGATGTTGAGTCGAGTTGAGAAGTCGGGGCTGAAGATACCGCTAATGTCGATTATGGGAATCGTGGTGAAGGTTTTCTTCTTCGCGGCCCCAGTAAGAACTTCCCGCTTGTGGCCCCATTCGCCGTCGTAGTAGAAGTAGACATATTAAGGCTCGTTAGCCTCAGTCTGAGTTGTTGTTATAGACATTTTTGATTTGAAAAGAAGGAGTAAGATGAAAGTTTTGGAATGACTTCTGTGATTTTACATATGCAAAAAAGAAAGAAGTTATACGAGAATATAAATAGAAGAACTTGAAGCCTATGATGGACTGAAGCTTGACTGGCTATATTAGCTGCCGATTTCCCGTTCGATAGTGATAAAGATATCGAGTCAAACACATGTAAATATTCTTGATAAGACGAACCGAGAATTATCTAGTCCTTATCTTCAATATTGTTCTCGGCACCACACCTTTGCACTGTCTCTAACCGAGCACCACTCGGCAAGGAAGCGAGCGCGGAGATATGTGTTCGTGGTTATGGCAAAAGCAGTCATGCCATTTTCTATCCAAAAAAGACTTAGAATACCATGGGATTTTCTACTCGGTATATTGTTTTCAACACATCAATGGCGCATCCAAATTTCTTGTCAATGTTGATACCTTTCCCCCTTTCTCTTAGCCGAGATGAAAGTCGGATATGCGCAATCAGTCGGTAAGGAGCCGAGATCCGACCAGTAAAGTGGAAAGAGTCCTTAGATAAGATTTGATAACCCCATATCGTATTATTGCGGGGGAGAGATATGTTATCAAGAAATCATACCCAAGACCCGGGAATGTGATTTCTTCTACCCACTCTTCAATTGTTTAAGATGCGTTGACGGACTTGGAGAGATCATACCACATCAGTCTTCAAAACTGCGGGACTCGATTTAAATAATCTCTGTCTCTTCATTTACTCGTCTCAACCGCTTTCCAAAACCATTTCTGCAGATTTTCTATCGGGTATCCAGGCCTTCAACATGTCAACCGCTGATCAGGAGAAGCGTGATCCCGAGGTAACACAAGCTCCTCCTTCAATTAATGATGGACAAGTTCAAGAGAAGAATACACGAGATATCGACGATGCACTTGTCTTCGCCCATGAACATCAAGTTCCTCCCTAAACTCCCGAGGAAAACAAGAAATTGTTAAGGAAAATTGATAATGTCCTTCTCCCAATGGTTCGCAGTCGCAGAATCCCACTTTCATGAATATTGGAAAATGCTGACTTTTCCTTCAAGCTCATTGCTATGTATACCTTAAGCTTTATGGATAAACAAGCTATGGCCTATAGTGCGAATTTTGGACTCATGGAGGACGAGGTTAGTAGTAATAGATGAATTTTGAGAAGGTTTACTGAACAAGAATAGCATATCGACACTTTCCAATATGCGTGGGCCAGTAACTCAATCCCGTATTTCGGTGAGTTTAGAAACACTTTATTTTCTCATCTATTCTTCATGATTGCATTGCCACTAACTTCTCAACCAGCCATCCTTGTATTCCAACCCATAACAGCACGCCTCCTCCAAATTTTCCCCATCGGTCGCTTCATGTCCACCTCCCTAATCATCTGGGGCAGTATCCTAATGTGTACCGCCGCAACACGATCCTTCACAACCCTAGCAATCACCCGTTTCCTCCTCGGAGTTTTCGAATCTGGAATCTCGCCTTTCCTCATCATCGTGACTTCTCAATGGTGGACCCGCGAAGAACAGCCAGCGCGTGCAGGCTACTGGTTCATAAGCAACGCAATCGGACAAGTACTAGGTGGTCTCATCGGTTACGGAATAGGCCATATCTCCTATCCAGGAGTCGGAAACTGGATATGGTATTTCATCATCTTCGGAGCTATTACGATATGTGTAGGCCTTATACTACTATTCTACCTCCCGAATAATCCCATGGATGCAAAATGGTTAACTCTACACGAACGAGCACAAGCCATAGAAAGAATCCGACATAATAGAACCGGAATAATAAATCATACTTGGAAATGGGAACAATTTCGAGAATGTCTGATCGATCCTAAAACCAGCATGTTATTTTGTGTGTTGGTACTTAATACTATTCCATCTGGTGGAGTCGCTTCGTTTGGGAATATCGTTATTAAAGGGTTCGGATTCAGTGCTCTTAATACTACAATCCTACAAATGCCATTGGGTATCATCCAGTGCATTTCGTTGCTTATTGGAGGAGCATTTACGTCAAACTTTAAAAATGTTCGGTGTCATGTTATGTCCATTTCACAAATTCCAGCTCTTATCGGTGCTGCATTACTCGTTACATTACCACAAGAGAATAAAGGGGGAAGATTAGCTGCTTATTATATTATACAGACACATACTGTTAGTTACGTCATGGCATATTCATTACTAAGTGGTAATTATTCTGGATTTACTAAAAAGACAACTGCTAGTGCTTTGATCTTTATTGCTTCTAGTGCGGGTCAAATTGCGGGGCCTCAGTTATTTAAAGCGAGGGAGGCTCCGGGATATCATTCTGCTTTTGCGGCTGCTATTTCTTGTTTTGTTTTGTTGATTGTTTTTCCTTATGTTATAAAGGGGTATTTGATGTGGGAGAATCGGAGACGGGATAGGAAGTATGGTCTTGTTGAAGTTGGGGGAGGGGTGGATGGGGTTGAAACCGTTGGAGATGAAGGATTGCTGGATCTTACTGATTGGCAGCAGAAAGACTTTCGATATGTTTATTGACGAGTTATGTTAGAATTGTAGTATTATGACTAGGACATTTGGCTCGGGGTATGGCGTAATTGATGAATATAAGCGTCTTTGCGGATTGTGGCATATTAAATTCTAGACAATGAAGTATCCTGTAGTTTCTTCCATAACCTTGACAAAGTCAACCTCCATTCCAGACCAGTTCTGGCGATCAATTATATTCTCCAACAGAACCCTAGTTTTAATGAGATTTGCACCCCACTTTTCACCCAACTCCAGGGTCCGCACAGCCCAGGACTGATATACAGGATCCTTGACCGTAGTAGCTGCCTTGAAAAGAATCGTAGGCCAGAATGCTTGAGGCGAATTAGGTCGATCTCGAGTTACTCGTTGAGTAATTCTAATTATGCGATAAGCACACTCTTCAGGATCCAAGAAAATGTCTGAAGAGTTCTCTGGTGCAATTGCTGGACTGGATTGATGGTATGAGATTAGGGCTCCGTAGTAGGAGGCAAGTAATAAAAGGCGGTTGTAAGCGAGTGGAGATACTTTTGGCATTGCAGTAAGAGATCCCTTTGAGACTGCTAGAGCTTCAATGGATGCTAAAGAGCTATCCTCCTCAACTTCTTTTCGAAGAATAGCAAGACTCGTTCGAACCGAAGACCAACTGGAAGGGTCTGCAGCCGGAGATTTCCAACGTCCAAGCAACGTGATTTGACCACTGACGATCATGTTGCGCAAGCTTAGACGCATACAGTCCCTCATTAATGTAGATTCAGACTCATCAAGATTTGATGATAGGTCTTCTACCACAGAAGACTTATCAATTAGATCGTATATGTACGGATGAACTTTTAGGTACCCTAGCAATCTGCCTGTTCCACCGAAATGTGCGGCCTGGCTCTCTCGTGCACTCATCCAAACAAGTACAATGCAGCCTATAGGACCAATTGGAGATGTATTAGGTTCTGTCTCGTATTTGTCTAGTTTACTCTTGGTTACATCCGCCGCAATATTGAGGAGCAGGAGGAACTTATCAACACCGTCGGCTAAGAACAGTTGACATTGCAACAGAAACCATATAGTTGTCAAGACAAGATCAGCATCTTGAACGTCCAATAAACTTTGATCGAGTAGTACCGTGGCTGCTTCGTAGCGAATTTGGGCTTCTTCGACTGGTTGCTTCCGAAGATGCGAAAGGTGAAGAAATGACCAGGCCATCATGGCATTGAAAAGCGGTTGATGGAAGAGTGCCATATTCGTGAGAATGTATCCATACAAATCGTCATAGACACAATTCCGAAGAACACAAAACTTGCTCATTGTTGTAACAAAGTGCTGCAAGGGTTCTTGGTCCTCGGCAGTGATTGTAACTGTCTTCTTTGATTCTTTCATGGTATGTACAACAGAAGTTCTCAAATCGGGATTCTGGCCTGGAGACCTTGTTCCATAAGTTGTGGAGCCACTTGTATTTGAAATTACGGCCTGGGATCCGGGGGAGTCGTTCGGCTTGCTCACGGGCAAAGATGAGGCATTGCTCAGGTCGTTTGGGTCTCCCTTCCATTTACAGGGTGCTTTGAGATGAATACAGGCAGAGCATATGGGATGCTGTTCATCGCATCTGACCTTGCGTCTCCGGCAAGTGGTACATCCTTGGAGATCGTCAGTAAGGCTCATCAGACTTATTTGAACGTCCACATACCAAATCTAGACCTTCGTTTTTTCACAGTTCTGACCTCATTGTCTGAATTCTGACTGACTTGATGGTTCATATTTCCTGGATGCGGGATTAATATTGGTCCCGTTGCCGAATGAAAGGTGTATCTTTCGCTTCGCTATTGACCAAATATGCCGGTGAACATCCCGCAAACTTCTTGGACGCGGTGGTGTTAAGGTACTATCGGTATTCAATTGGGGGGTAAAAAGATTACTACTCCCGAGATCAATAATGTTATAGATATCTATGAGACTGAGCCGCTTATTCCAGATGCTGAGGAATTTCGCAATGCAACTGAGTTGATTGGTGATTCAGTTGATCACCTGAAAGTGGGGTACGCTCCGTACAGTGGGATGTCATTGCAGGAAGATAAAATTCCTGATAAAGGGGGGCAATTGAACCGAAGCAGGTACGGAGGTTGCGGCAAAAAGTCATAGGAATTGGTTATAGGCTAGCTAATGTCCCGGAAATAAAATGTAGTGATAAGTTATAGGGCTATGCGACAGGCTACAGGCTATATTCTATTATTTCCGGGGGTATAAGCCTAAAGCACGGCCCACAGCACCTAAATTAGCGAATACGGGGCCCTATACGGGAATTCCCATGACGTTTTGCTGCAACCTCCGTCCACAGCAATACTTCGGCTTTAACTTCATGTTCAAGAAAGGGGCGTAAGCCACCTGAACAGCAACACGGGAATGGCAACAGAATCCCGGAAATATAATACGAGTAAGCTCGGCGACGCGCGTTAAAGTGATAACAAACATACTTTCATCTATTGTCTTGAACCGAAACCAACAGAACTCATCCTTTACCAACACAACAACAATCTCCCCTCTCAATTGCCGCAGAGATGTCAGATGGTTTTTCATTACTCCGATATTACGAGGTTGGAAGTCGTCGTTAAGAAAAGGTTACTCCGTGCATCTCGCCTGAATACCCCAAACGTGCCTCTCCAGCGGCCCCCTGTCCCCCGCTCCCCGCGCAGATCTCCTCGGCCGCATAAAAATTTCTGCAATAAGTAACGATCTTGACAGCACACCACCTCTTTCGCAAGCAGGCATAAGCAGGAACGGAGTCACGTTGGAGGTTGAGACAAACATTTCTGTGGCGCCTTTAGAGTGGTTTTGAATAGGTCATGCAGTATTGCAAACTATGATGATCTGGCAAAGCGAAAGTAATTCTGATTTGAAGATACTGGTATCCTGTTCTTGTTGTATAACGAGAAGTTATCTGCTACTGGAAAGCACTTGTAAGTATTGTATGGTAAATTGAGTTCTTAATTTAGTAGCAGCTTTAGTACCAGTGCATTCCTCCCCAGTTCGAGACGAAAAGATGGGCTGATACCGGTAATGCTGTGTACCCGTCAGTCCCTGGTTTCAGGGACAAGGGGCGCGAAGCATGTTCCTGGAGAACCTGGATTTGGAGGGCTGACGGTGTAAAGGATTTTCCTCCATAAGTTGTGAGCAGCTTACCTCTACAGTACAGTACAACAAATTCACCGCAGAGAGACTTTCATGCGGTGATCGAAGAGCTGAAAGATGAATCCTCATGATCTACAGTAAAGCATATACTGGACAAGAAATCGTGCTTGCGCCCTATTTGCTGTGTGATGTACTGTACGTACAAAGCACGATATTAATTTTGCTGCTTGATCCTTCTGCGCAAGCGGCATATTGCCGAATCGAAGACTCATCATTATTATTGGTGGCCAAAAGACAACCCAGAAACAACCGCTTTGACATGACTGTTAGAGGCACCATGGTTGTGGCTTTCGGCTATTAAGCACACTGTTCCAGGTTCTAGAAGAGTAAGTGTAATAAGCACTTAGTCTTGCAAACTCTCTCCGCGTTTGAGACGTGATACCGATACCATTCTGTTTTATATCACTTTCACACCCTTTTCTGATCAACGTCATTTCCTTCCTGATCGTTAAAGAACGGACCACCGACCGCACACGACTCAGTACCATTGAGATTATCTTCGAACTCATAATGCGATGAACGATTATATTGAGGCATACGGCCGAATATTGGCCAGAGATATACAAGATCGAGGCATTATATCTCGCGATCTCAATATCACCCTCATCACATTCTCGCTTGCTTTCTACGGCGCAAGATGTTATTCCAGGTTTTTCCTCAACAAGAATGCAGGATTGGATGATGCGATAATTGGTGTCGCTTTGGTACTTGCGATAACTCTGTCGGCTTTGGAAATACAGCTGGTCCAGTATGGCGCCGGGCGCCAGCAGGCTGAAGTTGCGGCGGACGACCCTGACGGTCTTGAATCTTTCTTTCGCACCCTTCCAACAATGCAGCTCCTATATTTCGCCGGCACAGGAATTGTGCGTCTTGGGATAACTGCTTTTCTGCCGAGGCTTACACATGGTCTTGCGCGAGAAAAGACCTTCAGAAACACCATCATTCTTTTGGCATCAGCCATTGTGGCTCTCACAATTGGAGCCCTATTTGGACTCCTCTTCGAATGTTGGCCAGTGAAGGATCTCTGGAATAAGAGCAAACCGGGAGTCAAGTGTTACAGCGCAGCGCGCGAAGCGGACTTAATGTACATTCACGCGGCAATGGGCATCGTCTTCGATATCGTCCTTTTCGCTTTGCCCTTGTGGATCATCAAATCAAGCGCTGTTGCCCTCAAACCGCGCCTCATCATCATATTTTCTATCGCACTCATAGCGGTAGTCGCTGGCTTAGTTCGGCTTATCATCATTCTGAAAGTTGACATGGCCGTAAACACCACCTACAATATTGTCTCAGCTTCCATTTGGACAGATCTTGAAATCCACGTTGGTATATGGGTTTCGTGTTTCCCCGCCATGCAACCGTTGTTGCGCATGTGCACCAAGCGTCTTGGTATCAAGTCTACAGTCTCAAATACAGCAGCGGGATCGACGCCGTATGATCACTATGGAAGAACTACGCAGGTTGGGACTCAGACGGGCAAATATTCCGATACTACTTGGATAATGCTGGAGGAGGGCAGTACAATGCAGAATAATAAAATTGAGGGCTCCGCAAATACTTCTGATAGTGAGACGGGCATCCATGTTCGGACTAAAATTGAGATTTCCAGAGATAACTAGGATGAAGGGAGATGATGAAAACCGTATAGAAAGAGCTCTGTGTTTGGGAGGACGGGAAACCACACAGGATGCTGGACTTAATAATTGTTGATGCCTTACTGTCGAGTTGTAATATTCCCTCGTAAAACAAAGATACCTATTACTGCATATCTCTCTGTCTTGTGCGGGCCGAGGTGACCTGTTGGACTTCTGCAAGCGGGATTTGAAGCAGACTAAGTTTTTTTTTTTAAAAAGACCATTTCAAGTATATGGACTATGATGAAGATAGTTTAGAAGATCTCCCCTGCTTGTTGTTTGCGGTCTTGTTCGGTGCAAGGTTTGCACCAGGCACGTGAGTAAACCAAGTGTTGATGCACTAATACGTAGGAAGTATATTCCACCTTTTTTAAACGTGGCAAATAGACACCACAACACAATACTCAAGTCTGACTATTGGTTTTAGTGATATGCCTCTCTTAAAAGAAGATTTGTAAGCCAGTTGGGAGGTTTATCGGAGCGTCATGTCCATTGTCGGGACCTTTCTTCCAAGTAAAAAAAGGCTAATATAGGGCTGGATCCTGGGGCAGCTCGCGAGCTACAAATTATTAATGTTTCGGCAGAAAGAACTTAAAAAATCCTTAGAGCTCGGAGACCTTGTTATGGCTAGTCAGCGAAGGCCCGGCTTGATGTCTTGAAGGTTGTGCTTTTTGCTGTCGCATGAGTAAAAGAACTGGTTGCCTTTCAAAGTCCTGCAATGCTCTTGAATATCGGCTCAACAAGAGGGCGACTCTTGTTTATTCTTCCCTCTAGATTAGTGCTCCAAGGTTTGGAAGAGTTCGTAGCAGCCGTGCCGTCGAGATATCCTAATCTCTAGTCTAGATTTGTTCGATCCCCTTCGATGGGTACTTTTGGGACATGGTGTCTTTCCTAGCTTTTCCGCCTGGCCAGAACAAAATTGTGCCCTTCAAGTGTGTGCGCGCGGTTGGTATGTTGAACAACCATGATGACCCAAGAACCCGGATACAAACTTCTAAAGAAGATCTTTACATCATTTGCCAGATCGGGTCGTCCCAGCAGGTCGTATAGAACAGCTCCAGCATACGCTGCACACCACGATATGCCTCATCAGCACTACGCCAGTTTGACTATAACGCTTTCGAGCATAGCGACAAGAGAGGAGAAGGCTTTGCGGTAGTCCAAGTTACGGGCTGTGTCGAGGGAAATGTCGCCATGGAGCCGGTGAGGAGATCGTGTGAGGTGGAAAGATATAGCCTATACGAGTAGCGAGAATTTGAGATCGAAGAGGAGTCATGGAACCATCACGGATAGGTATCGGAACAGCCGTGGTACACGTGGGTCGATAAGGAGCTGTTTTGTTGTTGATGTTAAATTATTTGTCATTACTCGGCACAGTACGAGTCCTCTACACCGCCCGGCTTCCTGGCAAAATGCTTGGACTGAGCAGCCGTGGGTATCTCAATACCCTCTTTCATTCCTAGATAACATTTTCCCCTCAGGTTCCCAGCAAACATTGAATTCCCTACACCAATCATCTTCAATACACCCAGAGAAACTAATTGGAACTCGGTACTCGTACCTGCATCAAATCCGGATTGTGGGAAAATTTCCAGGATTCTCCAGGTCCCTACAGTTGAAGAGTGGGATGGAGGGACAATCTCGGATGGTCGAGGGTTTCCATCGCCCAGAGAACCGGCGGGCCTTGGCGTGGAGATAAAGCCAATAACTAAAAGAATATCATTCTTATCTTGACGAGTCAGACGAACCACTACTGTATGATAGCGATGCACTTTTCTCGCCGGGGATCCGCAATCTCTCGTATCAACCTGCTCACATCGACGACAAGGCATCGAACCGGCGCCCTTTAGCACTTTTACCATCTTGATATCTCCCACTTTACTAATCTTCCAAGGGCCAATACATCTACATTACGAATTTTGTCGACATTTGGTCTGTCCATCTTGAAAGAAGTGAATTAGCTCACTGATAAGGAACTCAGTCCAGAAAAAAAAGTCGCCGGCACTGAAGACCACATACCCACTACAACATGTATATAAAGTCTAGGTTGCGTTTCTGTCTCTTTCTCGTTACTTTTTCACAGCCACAAACATTGTTTCTGTTGTTGCATAGTCAATCGAGCTGTTAATGATGTTTTCTTCGACTGTGGTATTCTCTGCTCTTGCAGCTGTGGCATATGCCTCTCCGCTGCACCTCGCCCGAGCATCCGATCCATATGTTTTCGTCAATTCCAATGGTCTTAATTTCACCCAAATGAACACCACCTTGCCAAATGTTACCATCTTTGCAACTGGTATTGCACCCCCGTCATTTTGCAAAAGAACCTCCACTAACATTTGAATAGGAGGAACTATCGCTGGGTCGAGCAGCAGCACTACAGCAACAACAGGATACGGCATTGGCTCGGTTGGAGTTCTTGCTCTAGTTGATGCCGTCCCAGAGGTTCTCAATGTATCAAACGTAGCCGGTATCCAAATTTCCAACGTTGGGAGCGAGGATATCACCTCCAATATTCTCCTCACCATCGCCAAGCAAATCAATACTTACGTCTGCGATGATCCAACCATGGCTGGTGCTGTTGTAACCCACGGCACTGACACGCTCGAGGAATCTGCATTTTTCCTCGACGCAACCGTCAACTGCGGAAAGCCAGTCATCATCGTCGGTGCCATGAGACCCTCTACCGCAATCTCAGCTGATGGACCCTTCAATCTCCTTGAAGCTGTGACCGTTGCTGCATCACCATCAGCTAAGGACCGCGGCGCAATGGTTGTAATGAACGACCGCATTGTTTCCGCTTACTACGTAACCAAGACAAACGCAAACACAATGGACACCTTCAAGGCTCCCGAAATGGGCAACCTCGGGTCTCTTATCTCCGCCAACCCCTACTTTTACTTCCCTCCAGTGCGACCAACTGGATATACCAGCATTGACGCTTCAAACTTCACCTCGATCCCCCGCGTCGACATTTTGTTCGCTTATGAAGACATGAGCAACAGCACTCTTTACGACGCAGTTGCTGCCGGTGCGAAGGGCATTGTCATCGCTGGAGCCGGAGCAGGTGGTGTGAGCACATCTTTTAACTACGCTCTTGAGGATGTCGTCAACAACTATGGTATCCCAATTGTGCAGAGTACAAGAGCTATGAGTGGCGAGGTTCCTTTAAGCGACGTATCAAGCGACACTGCGTCTCACATTGCAAGTGGATACTTGAACCCTCAGAAGTCGAGAATATTGCTTGGGTTATTGCTTGCCGATGGAAAGAACGTAACGGAAATCGCGGAGACTTTCGCAGGATCTACTAATGATTAAAGTAATACGAATCAAAATAATTTCAATAGACAATTTCCATGTGTCAATTTATCGCTTGCTATTACTTCGCAAATAAGCTACAACACAGAACTCAGCCAAGGTTACAAAAAGGTTGCAATACATATATAGTCACGTGAATTTGGTATCGTAGTATGGTATGTAAAGAGGCGGTAATTGTAAAATCGGCCAGGCCCAAGACAACCTGCCGAGAATTCTATGTACGTCTTTCCTTTTGCGTGTAAGCTTGTGCTAGGAGTATTTTATGTAAGTGAACCTGACTTTCAATGCCAACATCACGTGATCGATCATGTGCCAAGCATATCTCGTCTCCGAGGATTGCTTCTCGCTGCAATCCGTACAACCACAAATCGTGATGTCACAAAAGTCATTATGGACTCCGAGATCTGTCAAAGTCAGCAATTGTGGTCTCAACTCACCGAAGGCCATCTTGAGTTAGGAAACATGACGAGGATTGCTTTACACACTTTGAACCTATACACCAAACCCTACACACCAAACCCCCAAAAAACATGAGAATTTCGAGGAAGTATTCCGGTTCATACAAACATATGTCGTGCGCCTGAAGGAACAAGTCTTACTAGCGAGTGATCTGCGCTTTATTGCTTGTTGCAGCCGTTAAAGCAGAGGGATATGTGTGTAGATGGAGCTTGACCAACGAGTGATTGTCTTGGTGAGTGATGCTTGGATTTGTTGTTGTAGTTGTAAGGGAAGTGAAGGATGAAGAGAAGAGAGGAGAGGGAAGAGAAAGAGAAGTTTGTGGTTTGGGATGCGTGGATGGGGTAGGCTAATGGGAGCTAGTTGGGTTGGGCAACTACGTGTGAGTGAGGAAGGAGCCAGGGAGGAAAGGCACGCTTGTCCTCAGCGCCATGCTCATAGTTCTCCAAGGCATTGAAACCGGGCGAGCGACAGCTACAGTACTATCTTCACCGTCCGCTATTTGAGTCTTACCGGAGTGGTACATTGTCGAATGGTTGGCTACAATGGCATACATTGCCAGCCTCGTGCTGACTCTTTCCTGTTCGAGTTCACCGGGATTTGACCTCGCTTAGACAAGCCATTGGCTTCTCAACTTATAAATGACCTACATTTCCTCGACCTTTACAAGACATACATTTCACTATCAGAATCTGTACATCTCATCATTCTTCATCCCTAACTTCTACAGCGCGATGCAAGAACAGGATATTACCAACGACGTTCCTTGGAGCGATGCGAATGATGAGATTGGTCTGTTTGGCGACTGGGAGCCTACCTTCGACTTGCTTGACTTTCCAATTCTGGGGCCTTCATCGTATTTCTCATCCCAATTTCCTACGACAAACTTTTGCGGGGATGACGATTTCAATACCATGTTCCCCTGGAACGACAGTGTATTACAACCTCACAATTGGACATTCCCTAATCTTGAGAGTTCCCAAACGCAAGCACTGGGCTCATCGCATACTACGACCACTTCGGAGACTGGCGGGTTCTCGAAGTATTCGCATCAAGAAACCACTTCGAATCAGCCTCCTGGAAATGAAACTTGCAAGCATGAGACCAAGTCCAAGAAGAGGTCGTGGGAAGAATCTTTAATTGTTTTTTCTGCGAATAAGAATGTAAAGCCCGAACGTCGGCGCAGAAAGGCTTTCACACCCTGTCGGAAGCAAGAGGTCGCTTTGAATAGAATAGTAGGAGCCTGTATCGAATGCAAGCTGCTGAAAGTTTCAGTGAGTGGCAGCGCTTTATAAGTTTACTCACTTTATATTCTAATAGTTCAGTGCAACTTTGGAATTCCTTGCACTCAGTGTATCAAGCGTACTAAATGTCCAAACTTGGCTCAATCTCTATGCGTCAGGCGGAGTCTCAAGGCAACCCGCTTTGATAATATCGGTAGGCTAAACTTCACATGATAACCGTCATAATACTTATGCTGACCCATTCTCCAGACCTTTTCAGGGTCACCAAGCTCGAATCCGTACTTCTAGATTTATGCATATCAAACCCCCGGGGACCAAAAAGAGACGCCTACATTACATACAAAGATAGTGATGTTCATATTAAGGTCCAAGTCCAGGACTTTGAAAGACTCGATGTGCCAGTAGTAGATGGCGTGCCACACCCTGCCAGCTCCGTACAATTGCTCATAGGCTATGATTACGATCACTATTCTATTTCAGAGATCCCTAACAGCCCATGTAGAATTACAGAGGAGTCATTCCCCACATTGGAAGCTCTCATCCAATGCTTTCCACGGCCCCGACTGGGTGGAACTATGGGACCCTTCGCTGGATTACATCAAGCTTTCATTCGTTTTGCAGAGCTTTATACTGAAAACAGTTCCACACTCCCCCTGGTGAGTTATCCTTTTCACGTACTTGTAAATCGTGACTAATTGAAGAATGGCTCTAGAAAGAATTCATGGACAAAACTCTACAAATGAAGCTCTTGCTCTCGATCTTCCGAGAAACAGCGCAAATCAGAGAGCCTCACGATAGCGCTCACGGAGTTTTTCCTATCCCAGGCAATGGGTTTACCTATAAGACTTCTCAACGCCAAAGCAATTGTTGATCTCGAGCTCCAAATACTTTCAGGTTTCGACAAGCTTTTGAATAAATCTGACGGTCTAGGAAGACAAAATCCACTAGCCACCTGGGTCTGTCTTTGGATCCTTATTCTTTCTTACAAGGAGCACATGCAATATATCTCAGCGACGTACGCGCATCTAGCTCCAAGTATGTTATATAATAACATTGATCTATTACGTAGACTAATATTAAACAGTCAAACAAACGCTTTACGGCCTTGCTCAGCATATATATGACACCCTTACCGCCATCTATGCCGCACTTTTCAAAACTACATCGCCTCTTACGTTGGACTGGCGGAAAGACGAAATTGCGGAAATGCTAGGCAGAGACCAAGATCTCGTCAAGGCTCTTTGTGATATCAAAACAGAATTGTTCTGGTTCCGTGAGTCGCCCATTATTTCTAGTATACTTCAGCTATTAACACCAGTGACTATTAATACTAGCAGAACTTGACCTAAAGCATCCTAACTAATAATCTTATTAGATTCTGCCAGGGACCTGCTATTCGCCGAGGATTCTCTTTTTAAGACCTTAGTCGTAGAAAATGAGTCAAAGCTTCTTGCTTTTCATATAAGGGCGGCGAAACGTCAGGGGCTTTTAGGGCAACAAGTAACAGTTCGGTTGTCTACTGGTAAAACTTAATTCTGAAGAGGATTTATCATATGCCCCAAAGATACGATTTGTGTTAATCTTTATCTAGTGGTCAACAGTTACACACTTGTTACTCTCAGCGCCATTGAACTTGAACCGCAGTGAAGCTGGAAGTCTTCTTTGACTCGATAATCCTCAACGTATCTTGAATTGGCTCTTAAGCGTCCAAACCTCTACATGATTCTTTTTATTCAGTTGTTCCTCAGTCCATCCCGAATCCTGGGGCACATTAACTATCGCAAAGACAACAAGAACAGCAGCGTAACTTTTCACGATTCTGAGTTAGTTCACCACAATATCTGAACAGACTTGGCTTAGTGCTCACGCTGCAACCGCAGTAAACAGCTCCGACCTTCTCGAGTCGGTGAGAACACCAACGGTGATTGCAAAGGCAAACGTGAATGCGTCAATTATACCCACACGTAGACCGTGGTTGGTTGCGGACACAAAATTGAAGGTTGCAATGGCGCCGAACAGAAGGAGTGTTGCGAGCAAAACGCTCACTATCGACATAAGCTTTGCTATTTCACCGTATTCCGGGAAATAATAGAAATCTCCTCAATCTGTGACTGGATACCACTCCTCCTATCGCATTCATCAGCTTTTATGCTGCGTAGCCACGTTGCCTTTCACAGACTCGAAAAAATACCCGAGGCAAGATTGAATTGATCTTGACAGAAGGTCTTGGTTTATATCTGCTCGAATATTGACTATGTCACTAGTATTGTTGTACAGAGGGCTAGCTTCTTCTCCTCCGACGGAATAGTTACTGCCAAACCTTCCAACATATTCTACGCTAGCAGGTGGTACCACCAATGATATTAAGGTGGCCAATGCTGCTTTTGCGCACTCAATTTGTATTACAACACCAAGATCTCAGCATGGTATCAACGTACAAAGTACCTGTGCCTAAGAAGTCCAAACCAGAGCTCTCTCGCGACGACAGAATACGCATTCAGACTCTCTTCGACGCAAACCACACGCGAGCCGAAAGTAAGCGTCGCAAATAACGAGGCGGAGCCTTGAGCACCGCCTCTCTAGGTAGCTAGGACTGCTTCACTTGGTATATAACACAAGCCCATTGCTTGCCATCTCGTCGCGACCCACTTCATACCTTTCTATATTCACAATATCAGCTTTTGTGAGCAGTGATTTATGGGAAAATATCACTGGTATCCTGAAACATAAATTTCGAAGTAAGTGGTTATTGTCTCATGTCAATACTCTTCTACGCGGGAAGCCCTAAGACAAACAATAGTAAAGAGCTCTAGGGATGGATACGCCTCAGCAAGAAGTGCCCTATACTCCTTACCAATACAGGCAACTTCAACATGAGGATGAAATCCGGGTTCTTATTCTTGATCAAGGGACTTGGTCGGATGAAATCACATGCCGACTCGAACATGTACGACTTTCGCATCACATGAGATATGAGGCGCTTTCGTATGCCTGGGAATCGAATTTGAAACCGAGAAAAGTCAAGTGCGAAGATAAATTCATCGAGATCACAGAAAGCCTTTTCTCAGCCCTTCAACGTCTTCGACACGAAGACAAGCGGAGAGTCATCTAGGCTAATGCTATTTGTATCAACCAGAACATTGAACCGGACAAAAATCACCAAGTTGCTTTGATGGGAAGGATCTATGCACAATCTCACAAGACCCTGGCCTGGATTAAAGAGGAGTCTGACGAAACCATGGAAAGAGTATCTGACTACATTTCTCGGCTCGATATATATCTCTCTAGTAAAGCCAAAGGCGATCAAAACTTTGATCTACATACAGGTCCTATAAGTATTACGAATCACGTGCTTAGAGAGATTTCTAGCAATTGGGCCCTTGAGTTCTTCAAAGTGCTTGGACCCTTGTTTGAACGGCCTTGGTTCTCGCGACTCTGGGTTTTACAGGAAGTTGTACTCTCAAGGCATATGGAAATGGTCTTTGGTACTTGGAAAGTACCTCTGGACAATCTTATGAGACCAGCAGCTATAATAAACCATATGGTTTCCCTTGGTCATTTCATTGACTGGGCGATACCTTTCAACTTTTCGAATCTTGATGCCTTCGTTAATATAGGATTTATGAAAGTTGTATCTCAGGATGGGACCAAATACTCAGGCATTCTTACGTTTTTCGACCGGGCAGCATGTCTGATCGCTTCTGATCCGAGAGATAAAATCTACGGCATTTTGGGTCTTGTGAATACTCCCGGGTTCACAGCGGACTACGCCTTATCAACTAATAAGGTCTTTCAAAGCTTCGCACTGTGGTGTTTAAGATGGAGGGGGGAACTAGACGTTTTATCGCGTGCTGGTCTCTGTGAATCAGAGAACAATTTGGCTTCGTGGGTTCCAAATCCAGACAGAACTGCAACATATTTGCGGTTTTGTGATCACCCAAAATTTAACGCCTCAGGTGAAATTCCCGTATCGAGTGGCGAAGGGTCTTCTTTCAGTACCTTGTGGTCTCTGAGCAATGAAAACACGCTTTGTTTAGATGGCAAAGTCATTGATATCGCGGAAAAGGTCTCACGACTGTCAGGCAAAAGAGAAAAATCTGGAGACCGGAGAACAGTCCTTGAGTTGGCAAAAATGGCGAATTGTGATACGACCACACTGGGGGATGGAAACTTTCAAGGATTTTGTCTCGCGATGATTTGCGTATGGGGATTGACAAAATGCCACCCGAGGAATCAAAAGTTTTAGGGCTCTATCAATACTTTCATGCGCTTTTGACGAATTCCAATCTGAAAGTGGATGCTAAATCAATAGATTATATATACGAAAGGGTATGGTTAGTAAGAACAAGTTATCTTCAGCAATGTCGGTTCTGCATAACGAGGGATGACCGATTCGCATGGGTACCCAAAATGACAGAGGTAGGCGATAGGATATGTGTCATCCGCGGTGCCAAAGTTCCATTTGTTTTGAGGCCGAAGGGAAACGGGGAATTTACACTCTTGGGCGAATGCTGGGTTCAAGGACTTATGAAGGGAGAAGCACTTAATCTGCCTGGTTTCCAATGGGGGGAAATACATATTGTCTAAGCAAAATAGCAACTATGTTGAGAGAATCACTGCATTTCGTAAGTATTTGGCTTTGTTGAGCACGGGAATATGTTATACCTGGTCGGCTGAGAGCGAATTGTCCAAATATATAATACTATGATCACGCCGTTGCCCGATCCGATGCTTTTAACGACCCTCTTTTCTCCAACCCTCAAGTTTCTGTGGCACTTTGTTCGATATCGATCGAGATATAAGCAAACTAAAGCGACATCTCATCAACTCCGTGAGATGGATTCCCCATCTCTTTAGGGGCGCAAGCACAAAGGCCATCTTCTAATGCCAGACAATACTGTCGCTAGGAATAATGAGTTGGAATTTCGTGACAGAGTTGGTACCTTGTATACAATCATACCCGATGGGCCAGAAAAAAAAACTTAAAGCGCTTGGAATAGAATAGGCGACAAATATGGCATCAAAATCATATCACACCAACTCAGACTTCAACATCAGTTGGTAATTGCAGTAGTAGTGGATCTATCACAACGAACATCCACAACAATTGCACTAGTACGTCAAGCTAGGGTTGGACCGTGCCATAAGCGGTAGACCTCCTCCTAAGCTTTAGATTTCTATAAAATCTTATGAACGCTGTCAGATCGGTCCACGGGACGGGATTTTATTACTACCTTAAGCGATGGTGGAAAATAGATGGTTGATTGGTTGTATGCATCTTTCTATTTTTCTTTTTGGTTTTTGGTTTTTGGAGCTGACTACATGGGACGGGGTAGCTTTCGTATATGCATTTTATAACGATATTAAAATCATTTCATTTGATCTTCTTATTAAAAGATTCCTTATCTCAAAGCTTCAGGAAAAAAAACATTTTATTGATGTTTTCCTAGAAGCTAAGAGTCCTCATCTCGCATCTCGCTAACCACCAACCCCTCAAGCCAATCAATAATCTATCTACCTCCGGAGAAAGCCACAAAAGTCGGGGTCTAGCTTTGAAACTCCGCAACCTCAAGTGGCGTGAGATGGTGGCGTGAAAAGGTATTAATAACTACCCCATGGGGTGAAACAGTGAAACCTTAACCTCTTCTTCCTATTCGCTCTCATCGAAAAGAGGGGTAAGTAACAGGAACTAGCAGACCTCCTATCAACAACCCCAAAACTACTTCCTCCTTTCCTTTCTTCATCCTTCAATAAACAAAGCAGAACATCGGGCATTCGAATCTACCAGACTTACCTATCAAATTACCAAATTCTCAATACCAACACACACCTCTCAGCTCCGAACTCGAACCAAAGAACTCCTCCCTCGAAACCTCGAAAATGCCATTCCCACGCGCAATCCGACCCTCCCTCCTCAACAAAACCAAAACCACCAACCTCCTCCACCAAACACCACGTCGTTTCCGAAGTAGCGAATCTTATTTCTCGCCTGCGAAAGCGGATTGGGGTTCTCAGTGGAAGAAAGTAGGGAGTTGTTCTGTTTGGTATGTCTTCTTATCCTTCTCCCTTGATTCACCGTATTTATCTTGAGTGGGCTTTTGTTGGTTTGAGGTATTTGAAGGGACTGGGCTAATTCGTTTTTTGGGTTTGGATGGTATAGGTACTTTCCTGTCGTTGCTGTTACTATGTTTTGGCCGTATGCTGTTGTGCCGGCTTTTAATTTGGGGAATGGTGTTAATAGAAGGGGGACTAGTGTTAAGGATGAGTAGGGTTTGGTATACTTGTTGAGATGGATCTTGGAAGATGGTTGGATTGGAGATTGGGGTTGGGTTAGAAAGTAAGGTCGATGTCGTTAATCTGTTCTTAAGACATAGATATTGTGCTTCGTTGGGAGGGAGATGCATGACAGATGGTATAGATATTGACAACTATTAAGTAAAACTCTTACTAGTGATACATTAATGGAAAGTGTGAGGAAGCTTCGAACTTATAATTGTTTCTCTGATTGATATATAAAAGTAGGGTAGTGAAGCTCGATCAGAATGTCGGAAAACTGCACTGAATGAGAATAATGTAGAATACGCTTCATTGACTCCTGTTTTAGTAACTGTTATTGTAATAGGAACGGAATTTGCATTTGAAAATGTATCGTCACTCTCTGTATGATTACCTTCTCTGTTGGCATAGAAATTCTAACAGCTAAATTTAGCAACTCGCTTTATATTAAGAAGCCAAAGTGGACAAGCTGTATATGCAAAGTAAGTAAAGGCAGCAGGATGGTTTTTCACTCTCTTAAGTTAAAGATAGCTTACCTATAGTTGAAGTATAGATATAAAAATTAAATTAGTACTATCTATTCTTATAGAGTTTTATTATTAGTCTACTAAATTATACTCTAGAGGAGGAGATAATTAAATGTACGTACCTATTCTATAATTATCCTTCAAAGAGTATATATATAGAGGGGGATACTCTGCGCGCATCCCTAGACTTCTTAGAAGGAGGTTATATAATTTTAAGAGAGGCAAATATGGGTATTGTAATAGACACTAATATAGGCTCCGAAAATCGAATATATGGGCATTATAATACGCACTAATATAGGCTGTAGAATTGAATTATTTAGGCCAAGTATAGTTTTGGCCAGGAACACTACCATCGCCGTTATTCTGACAGTAATACAGGTGGGGCTAGCGACGAAGTCTCTCGCCAATAACAATGCCTTCCAATCTGCGTCGTACAGATTTATTGTCTTCTCGATTCTAGGCCCTCTCATTGTAATTGAGCTTATCCTCCTTGATTTTTCCCTATATATTGGTGAATAACTAATTCATGACTCTTATTTACAAGAAGATAAGATTTAATCATATATAGCCGAAGTTAGAGGGATAAAAAGCAGCTTGTTGCCCCCTAGAGGTAATTTAATAACGAGAGCACTGCTAATACATGAGTATCTGCAAAGAAAGGAGGATTATAGGGGAGTTGTGTGAGAAAGTGATGTCCTTTGATACGGCAGTAGATAATGTACAGCAAGATACGACTAAAAGGAGGAGAACGTTGAAATGCACTGCAGGTGAACTTGCTGGGGAATTCTGGCTGGTTTCATCGCTACGTGCGTCTCCCGTCTAATTTGGAGAATTAAGCTAGATTGAAGAATAGGATTTTATAGCACTAATTAACCCACACTCTTTCACTGATGTCGCTAGTACACTTCTTTTTGTGTACAAGGATGTTTGAGACTGATTCAGATAATTTCTGTTCTCTTTCTAGAATATGTAACAAGCTACAGCTGTATAAAAGAAATGACCTAAGAAAACATTTTACCCCTCTGATTAAAAACGTTACAGTGAAGTCATCTAAACTTGTTTTCTGTAGGCAAATAGCTACAAGGATCGTATATTTGTTTGCGCATTTCAAGAGTATGTGGGTGGATATGGATTAGTTATACTAACTCTAAGCTCTTTGATAGAGATGGAAAGATCTATTAAGAATGTCTAATAAGTGATAAATAGAATAACAGGAGATTGCATATAGTATTACAAGGTATTATAATTTCAAAAACTAGCTTGTAGTTTAATATATAGTCGTCATAACCCGTGGTACATACATATGAGAGTATCTTTCAGTCTAGCAGTTTAATGAGAACAAGTTCTGCGCCCACCTATTGTCATTTTGATAGAGAAGCCAACAGAGTATAATAGAGAGTGGTGAAAGCGAGCAGCAAGGCAGTAAGGAAGCCGGCCGCGGTGAGTACTGTACACTCTAAATCAGAGGATAGGGTCACATAATGGGAAAAGAAAACTTCTTAAATAGTACTTAGATAGTGCAGATGCTATTCTATAATTATAAGTACTATGTACTGTTTGCCTGTCTGCGCAATGAGCAACTAAAGAGCTATTTTGGTAAAGGGCGAAAGAAAACGAGTATAAAATTTTCAAAGCTATTTATTGCCTATGACTGAACTCTATCTATTCTACGTGTCTCCAGAACCAAGTCAATCAATTAAACCATTCTCGCCCGCCAGCCAAATATTCCTTGGTAAATGGGTAATCCGAATAACCCACAGCTGACTTATAGACATAAAAAGTTTTTCTGTCATACGCATTAAGCTTCAAACCCTCCCTAATCCTATAAACAAGATCCGGATTAGAGATAAAATATCGACCAAAGATGACCATGATGTCCTTATCCGGATACTTCTCATCCACGAGTTTCTGTGCCTCCTGCGGCGTATAGCCGCCAGCAACAAGGAGAGGTCCATTCCAGAGATTGTATGCAAAATCTAGTCGGTCATGGCCGCCATCGTAGTCCTCGCTACCGGATATCCGCGACTCGACGAGGTGAAGATATGCGATATTTGACTGACTGGCTTTGTTGATGACATCCGTAAATTGCGGGATCGGATCCTCCATTCTCATGCCCTGGAACGTACTCCAGGGGCTCAGGCGCAGCCCAACACGTTCTGGACCGATGGCATCGACGACAGACTTGATTACGTCGTTGAGAAGACGAGACCTGTTCTCGATACTCCCGCCGTACTCGTCGTGGCGTTTGTTGCTGACGTCTTGAATGAATTGGTCGAGGAGGTAGCCGTTGGCACCGTGGATTTCGACGCCGTCAAATCCAGCCCGGATGGCGTTCCTCGAAGCGTCTACAAAATCCTGGACCGTCTGCTTAATCTCCTCGATGGTCATAGCTTGTGGTACCGCGGCGCCTTCTTCGATTGGAATGGCACTCGGTGCTACGATGGCGAAGCCCTCCTGTTGGGCCACTTCGACATCCGCAGCACGGCCCATGGCGAATAGCTGACAGAAGATGAAGCATCCTTTGCTATGGACTTCATCGGTGATGGTTCTCCAGGCCGTGATTTGGTCTTCGCGCCAAAATCCTGGTGCGTTGGTGAAGCCGCCACAGCTTGCTGATATGAAGGTTCCCTCGCTGATAATCAAGGTGCCGGGCACAGCGGCCCGTTGGCCGTAGTATTCCTTCATCATGGGTGTCGGTATGCGGTCGTCAGTCGCCCGGAAGCGAGTGAGTGGAGCCATCCCGATGCGATGCTTCGCTTCCACCTCGCCTATCTTAAGGGGCTTGAGAAGACGCGATTGAGGCATGGTCAAAGAAAGATTTTTGAACGTTCGTCCTCGAGTATGGCAGAAGGATGAAAATATTGATACTTGGACTTCGAGGATATCCAAGTATTTGTACTCGTCGTTCAATGGAAGGCCCACCGCAGTTGTCGGATGAATACATTGTCCCTTCAAGAGTTGTTCTAAGCAATTAGGGCAGGGGCAGAGAGATACCTCCTAAAAGGGAACAGAGATACTTCCAATTAGGGCAAAGCGGTATGGCTCTACGTGTTTGGCCAGTCAGCACTCCACTAGATGAGGAAAAGACCCGCCAATTTCTGCGCTAAGATCCGCGTCATCGGTGTAGTAAGCGGCCGATTACAAATAGGAAAGGGTGTATTGTCACGGAGTTCAGATTAATAAGTCGCATAAAAGATCTAAACGCTGTGATTGTTCTAACCATACAGTGGACTAAATAAATCTACAATATGCCCATCGATCGGCGTTGATTTCGTCAGCAGTCATTCCAAGTTATCCCACCTCGGCTCTCTCCAATCATTACGGACCTCTTACGACTCCACCTGGTCCCAAACGACCTCACTCAAAACCCCCTCATCCCAGTATATATATCCACGTCCACCCTTCTTGTATACCGCGGTTCTCTCTTTCCACGATCTCTTCGTCTTATCCCTAGAGTCACTAAGCTGTACTACATCAAGCAAACTTCGCCGGCGTGCATCGAGTATTTGCTTCTAGAGCAAATCTTTATTGATAAAAGGGCATGGGGCATATCCCAAAGAACATAACCATACCACCTAAGGCGCGGGTGCTCTTCATTATACACCACGTCCGACATGTAGCAATCCTTATGCGCCTCCAGCCACATCCGAAAGGCGTCTAAAATAAAGCCATCGTACGGTCGATCTACTACACGTTGTTGTAGCGACTCGAGTTCGGGCTGTGTCCATCCATGGAGTCTTTAAGAGGTATACCATAGTGAGGGGAGGGGATAGGCTCGGAAACAACGCTAGCTCTGCTGAAGTGAGAGGCTAGCATGCTCCGAGTGTATGATGGTGATTTGCCTTTAGTCTGTAGTATCTCTATCCGCTCCTTGTAGGTTTCGCTTGGCTGAGAGTGAAGAGATAGTGTAGGTCACATGACAGCTTGGAGATGCTTTTGACTGATAGCCGTATTTAGAAAGTAGTCGTGGATGCAGCAAAGTTGCTCATTCAGCCAGGCCGGGAAGAAGCCGAAGAAATTGATGTGCAGTACAGGTCTTAACGCACTTCTCCGCTCCCGGTCGAGCCAGCTAGTTATCGACCGAGCTCCTGGGGGGGAAGTCCCGAGGTGGTCCATATGTTGGCACACGGAGTGGGTTCTACCAACTTACAGGCTTGTATACATGAACAAGGCAGTTTTGAAAATGCTAGGTGTAATACAATAGGGTGAATGCTGTACAGTTCTGCCATTTTGTTTATACAAGCAGAGCGGAGCATATTAGTTTCATGCAACATGAACTTACCATAACTAGCAAGGTAAAATATGACTGTGGTCGACCTACCCAATTGTGCAGCCTTCCAAGGCAGAAAACCTCCTCACCTGACTAAGACATAGTCCTCAGAGCAGATCTGCGTTAAACTAGTCTAGACGGAACTTTCTTCCCAGAACGCCTTAACCTGTGACATAAATGCCTTTTCTGACCAAATGAACTGCTTTAGGATTTCAAGCAATTCCGGCCATGATGTATACAAGCCTCTAAGCCTGGTACTGCGGTTCAAGTGCAACAGTACCACGTAATCTGATCGTATAGTTCCCGTGGGGGCAAAAGCCCCGCCGATGTACAGGAGCCAAGCTAGCAAATCAGGTCGATCGTCCCATATGAGATCATCGTTCGCTTGTTGTAGTTTGCAGAGTAACTGTAATGAAAGGTGGGACTATGACATCTAAAGTCAGCGCAACCCGATAAGAGACTGAGGTATGATAGAGAACGCAATCCATACGGTTGACTTACGGGAATGGTTGAAGTACGCCAAATTTTGCAGCGTAGCATAGCTGAGCATAGATATGCCGCTAGATGGCAACACTCTGAGATAGAAGAACGATTTGGTAAGCTCACCAGCCTTGACTGGATGGATGCTTGGTGATTATCAATATGTGCCATCGATATTACATCCTCTCTGCCGAAAAGGGTGGAGTCTCGGATGCATTGCAATGCATAGACGTCCTCGAGCACCTCAACGAACTCTTCGCCTAGTAAATGGGACTGGGCTTGGAATCCAGGTGGCAGGATAAAGAAATTTGGGGAGAAAGGATCTCTTCTCCACTGAAGCTCGGAAAAGGTTGTATGATCAACAACTCGACTCGACCCTGTCATGACCGAGGAATTCAAGTCTTGCCTGTTGACCAATGTAAGAATGAGCCGTCAAGAAACGCTGCATTGTCGCTCACCAGAAGATGGCACGTTTAATACTGTCACTCAAATACACACCCTTTGTTCGACATACGTTAAGAAGCTGCTGTATTGCCCCCATGTGAAGTTGGACTTGACGCGGCATTCCAAGCCGAGCCTGTATCATTAAAAGGTCAGCTTTTTGCGGCTGCACGCCTGCCAAATTTTAGAACATCAAAGAGAAAGTTATGCAGACCTCTATACCAGCGAGTAGCAGAATGGCCCCTAGTGTCGATTCCGAAGCAGCTCTATCCGGAGAACTCATCCTTTGACGAATGGAACTCAGAGCCTCACTCTGGTACCCGAGACACTCCCTATCAATGCTGCCAGCAGTGACCGCAAATGCAAATGTGAGCATGACGGCACTCAGAAGAGCGTGATCATCTAGCCCTTTTCGAAGAACCGAGCGAAAGTTCTGGAGCACAAGCTCGTCTGAAACGCTAAAGACTGGCTCCATAGCCTGTTGGGCCTTGTCTGAACCATTCCATGTAAGCCTGTGCTGCGTAATTCTGAGCACTCTTGCGAAGATCTTACGGTGAATATGCAGTGCCTGCAGCCTCGGCGACTCTGCAGCAAGCATTTGGAACAGAGAGTATGGTGACGCCACAAGAGTTTGGCTTTGTTTTCTTTTGGTTGCGGGTCGGCCAGAATCATCTTTCAAAGACACTACACGGAAATTATGACCCGAATTTTGCTGAAGTTTTCGTTTGTTTTCGAGGCCCCGCGCTACAGCATGCGATCGGGCTAGGCGCCTCGCTGTACGGTCCTTCGCATCATCTGGATTTTGGATGGAAATGAATTGAAATTGGCCACCTGAAAAAAAAAATTACCCAATAAGTAAGACACGGAATCATAGTGCCTTGAGGCTTCGGCGTACCTGAACTGAGTTCGTTGCGGGCACCATTATGTCGGGTCATTGATATGAGACGAGTATTCGGAATGTGGCGTCGCCTTTAATCAGAATGTGTGTGCACTACTCTTGCCTGGAAATACACAGTTGTAGCTTCTCTATGAGCTTGCGATGAGGTGGGCAAAAGGGGATGTTCTCGACGTCGATGAGGGTGGTACCAGGATTACAAATCGGAATTGTGGCCGATCAGGAGCCCCGGTCCTCGTCTGCTTATTCTGCAACTTCTCGGTTCGCAGGGCTGACATGAAAAGTACTCGGTATAATTCGTGACCTGTTCTATCAAGATCTTGCAGGGAACAACACGTAAGGAAGCAAAGATATAACTTAGTAATATTTTTTATGCTTCTTAGAAGGAGGTACGACTAAAAAGAAGTATTACTGCGCAAGGGCATGTTGGGCGAAAATTTAGGTGAGGCAATTTAGTACATAAGACAATTACTTCGTACTAGCCCAAATAATCCTTATTTCTATCTAAGCACAGCTAACCAGTTATAGCTAAAAAGATAGCATCCTCGTTGAGTGATTGGTTGATTACCCTTGCTGTACTCAGACAGAAATAAGGATTATTCGGGCCGGTACGAAGTAAGGCAATTACAAGTGCCTATAAACTTCGATTCCAGAGCCGATATTAGAGCCTATTATAATGCCTATATAGTTCGATTTCAGAGCCCATATCAGTTCCCATTACAATGCCCATATAATTCGATTTCGGAGCCCATTTCAAAGCCTATTATAGTACCCATATAATTCAATTTTGGAGCCTATATTAGTGCCTATTGCAATGCTTATATTTTGCCTCTCTTGAAATCATATAACCTCCCTCTAATAAGTCCGGGGATGCGCGCAGACCATCCCCTTATTATTACAATAAAAGAAGTCCATTCCAGATCTCAATTAGGTACTTGCATATATTTATCCCGTGACTTCGTGGCTTCAATAGAGTTTCCAGTGGCGCTCTTGTGGCCGCCTTGACAATTTCAACACGTGCTAGTTTCATTGTGGTGAGAATTTGAAACGACGCGTTCTCGCAGCACAATCCCCTCGGTCGTCCACTTAAAGCACCATCATTGCCTTGATTACCCAACCATTGTAAAGATGCCTCCAAGTCAAAAGAAACGCAAAACGAGGGATCGGAGAGGCGAACCAGAAGCCGAAGAAAGCGGGCCCCTTCCTACCATCTTCATCTCCCCAGGACTACAACCAGATACACGTCTCCATGTATTCGACCAAGAGTTCCACATACATTCCGTCATCCTAAAGCTTCATTCCAACTTCTTTCGAAGATTCCTTGACTCCCCGGAAAAACCTGACCCTGCTCCTTCTACCAAGTTTCGATATGATTATGTTTCTGTGCTGGATGAAGATGGTGTTTGGGGTTTGGAACCTATTTCTACTGTACGCTATGTCTCTTCGATTTTTGTCTTGTAGTTAATTTTTATAGGCAAACCCACGACAGATGGCGGTTGGACGGATGGATCCGTATGACGTGGCAGACCAATACGTAGAGGTTGAAGCCTTCATCATGCTCCTGAAAGCTATGTACAACAGACCATACAAAATCCAGAACATCGAAGTACTTCGAACCCTTACCCGACAAGCCGATTTCTACTGCGCCCTTCCGATAGTTTCAGCAACACTCACTGGAGCCCTAATAGACAGCCCTATGTTCTCTGGCGAGCCATACTTCCAGTACCTTAAACAAACACCACTTGTTATGGAAATAGCCAAGAAACTCCGCCATACAGTTCTTTTCAGGGAAGCATTTATCCATGTTGTCGCACAGTGGCAAAAGACCTTGACGATCGAAGGGAGTGCACCAAGGCTTCAGATTCATGAATGGATGGCTCCGATCGAAAAAGATGCAGACTTATCTCGACTTGTAAACAGAGAATATATTAATGTCTGCACTAAAGTTATGGAAGTGCAAAGAAAAACTCTTCTCGCCATGGAGAATCCAGGGGTGGTCCTCGTATTGGTAGATACTATGGACATGACAGACTTACGACATAACCACTCGATGGAAACCGCAGAGTTGTATTTGGATATTTACTCCAAATTGTACGCAAGACATGACCCGGTTATTACTCCTTTGAGAGGAGCCATAGGTAGATTGCTCGAGAATAATTTGATCCTCGATCGAGAATCATGTAGAACTGGTGAGGGTATCTGGTCTAATCAATTTCTGTGCGCCCAGATAAGCGATGAGGATATGCCTTGGGATGCAGACGAGATAGACTGGTAGAAAAGTAGTAGTCAGGGTCTTACGGTTTGAATTTCATTGCTGTCTTTTGTACTGGGTGGTTATCTGGATCAACACGTGGCTAGTGGTTTGATATGGTTGTTTTATTGTGTATTAATACAGAGCTGAGAACGGGCGACTGTGGGTGGGTTGAAGATACGTAAAAAAATCCATTCAATATCTTTATATTAATGCGAGACTCACTGGTGTATTTGGCGCTCACATGATAACTATTATTCAATAAACAAATATACTTAATCTTTTGACTTCCAATTTCAGTCCCTAGAATTATAGTAATAATAAAACTACGTATGTCACTAACGCAAAAATATCTTTGTTACAATTGTTTTTCACTTTACAAGCATCGCTACCACACATTCACAGCTAAATCATCACTCTACATCATCTTCTACACACCTAACGTTCAAACCGAAACCCAAATTAGAACGTATATTAGCTAGCTATTTTGTATTACATTAATTTAACTATTTAGTCTAATACATCAACCACAATACCAGACATTTCCTCAAAAAAAAAAAAAAAGACAAAACCTTTTTTCTCTTCTAACCACACGATCAAAAACCAATGTTGCCTTAATATAACATTACCGACTACCTCTCGCAGCTGTCGAGATTATAGATAGACGATTAATATTATTACTATCTATACATATCTATAAATTTAAACGGAGCAGAAAAGCTGGAGAAGTTCCTTAACTTTTACTTAGTACCTTTACCTCAGACCTTTCTATAACTTTATCTCCTTGTTATTATACGCGAGAAACTATAACACCCAATCCAGCCAGACTGCGAAATTCGCTAATCATTTTATATAAACTACTATGAGATACTAGATTAAAGTAGAATAGGAGAGCTTAAGACTTGATTTTAGTCTTAGTCCAATCAAGCGAGTCCGTTACCCTAGCTCGCGATTCTAAGAAATTGAGACAGGTGGCTAAGGAAGTCTCTCCTAAATGCTAGATTTCAATAAGTATAAGAGGCAATTTTGCCAAGAGATTACTCGGTAAAAAAGGGGTCGAGTTTATACCTCGCCTAAAATATTAATAGCCCCCACAGACAATACCATCGTTGCGAATATCCAGGGTGCCGAGGTGCAGTCATTCAAAGAGACTGACAAGTTGGAATTGTTGGGCTCTATCGCTCTTCCCTTGCGCATCTGAGAGCCTACAGAACTTTCGATATTGAGAGGCTCTACGTGAGCAGTCTTACCATGCATGCATTTTGTGGTGTGCCACCTTCTATAAACTCTCTTGTTATAGGCCGTGTGTAGGTAATAATTAGATGCGCGGACAAGTATCTTTTCGTTCACAGTATTTATGTGTTTTTATACTCGGAAGTTGATGCTAAGAGCTTTTAGTATAAAATGCAACAAAGCTAAGCGAGCAAGATATAATCTGATGGCGTTTATCTCTATAAGCAATACTCAAGCACATAGTGAGCGTTAAGATACACTCTTGGTCATTAAAAGATTATCCTGTTTGACTACTACTACCAAATAAATAGAAGAAATTCACACCATATAGTTTAAGTACTCTTCAGACTTAGAATGCCAGACCCTGGCTGCAGAAGCGACGGAATTCCTAGAGCATATTAAGTCCATAACGGCGGAAAACTACGCCTTTGCAGATCAGTGGACTCTTTTGCTTGGGCTTTAAGCCTTTGCATTACTAAGACTTATAATAAAATTCTAGAGAAATGAAAACCGTTATTGCTGCCACTAAACCCTTGCTTATTAATACTCCATCAATTTTGCAAGTAGGCGTTGAGAAATTTGTAAAGGAAAATCCACTTTGTCGCTATGTAAGTATCGGGGAATCCATGTATTAAGAGCTACTTACTTCTATACAGACTGGTGATACAGTGGTGCCTTTAACAGCATACTCCACCAAATGATGTTTAATAGGTCCTCTAGTTTATCTTCTGTTCGTGACCCATTGTCCAGGCCTCCGTCGGAATCTGATATCTCCACCAATACCACTTGCATAGTGGAAGCGGCAGTCACAGTTTAATCAATAGTTGACTTGATCTTGGGCTCGGCTTGTCTGTTGGGTCAACACTAGATTCTCTGTGCATGACATCACTAGTGGAATATCTATGGCCTACGCTATGCTCTACTCCACTTGTCCGTTAGACGTCCTGTGGATGACGGTACTTTTTTGCTGTAGGATATGGAAGGCAACTATTCTTCGATCAAGAAGGAAGTATAGTCAGCGAGGGCTTCTGATTTGCTCACTCTTTATATGTCCCAAAAATCCATCAGTATTTCGGTTCGACGCATGTGGAGTGGATTGCGAGAGGAACGAGGTGAGTGTGGGTGTTTGCTATCTTATTTCATGTCTAAATATGGGATCCACCAAGATTATTATAGCAGACCTAGTTGTCTTTTATGTCTATAGTCCACTCCGTCTAACAGCTGATCAGTTATATTGGTGCTCGCGACTAAAACATGGTCAATATCATCCATATGACATAGCTCGCTTGGCTTGAATTAGTACCCACTACTTAGTGAAGTGCAATTACAAACACTTCAACAATACTAATTTTCACAAATCAAGACTGTGACCGCTTAGAACTCGAGGCCCTCTCGATACTATAGTTGTTTAGACTCTATATTCCATATTTCACATGTTAACATATCAGTTCTTAATTATAAGGACAATGGCGAAGCTTAAGTTGAGCGCTCAGTAGAACAGGAAACAGCTAATAGACAATGTCCTTGAATTTATGTAACCCTATACTTGCAAAATCACTACTTTATGTTATATTTGAGAAAATTGATCTCAGAGAGTACATAAAAAATGGACTTAATAAATAAATAAACCTTGTCATCAATGTCTTTCTATTTGTTGACTAAATAACTTCTACTCTAATAACACTTCAAATACAAGGTCTCAAATTATGGATTTTAGACCAAACAGTACATGTAGAACGTTTTGCTCTACTTCCCGATATACTAACGAGTGGTCTTAAAGCCATTGATATAGGAACGTTTGTAAATAAAAGCTTCCTTAGAAAATATTGTTCTTGAGAATGCACTTTGGTTGATCTTACTATCGAGCAATTTAATCTAGCTAGTTAATTCCTGTAACAGCTCTATGTCCTGAATCAATCTTACCAAACTTTGGGCAGAGTCTGAGTCAAAACCACCGGAATAAGTTCAAAATTGACTCTATGAACCACTGGTACTTACAGTTGGATGCTTGCTTGGTTGAAACTAGAGGCACAATCAAATATCCACTTAGTATACCTACCCACCTTCCCCTGACCTAACCATAGTAATATCCACTTCTAAGCGGAAAGAATGATATCAACGTATTTCGTACCGCTCACTGAACACTTTTGTTGTTACACAGGAATGATTATTTCACTGAAGCGAGCTTTTTATCTTTCCTACTTCAATTTTCTTCTCTAGAAGAACAGAATTATATATTTTTAACTTTTCAGTTATGGTGTTCTATGAATAGTTACTACAACATATTGTAGAGTACTTTAAGTACGGTCTCAGACTACAGCAGCCGGCTTTGTCCTAACATTAACTACCTACAAGTGCATTAGCACCACAGGATTTCTAGCCTTTGACTCTAAGAAACTGAGTACAAGCAGGTTTCTATATTAGGTTTTTGTAGAGCTGAGACTCGCTAAGAGAGACAGAGTAAGATATTAATCTCTTCTGCATTATAAATTACAACTCCAGTGCTCTAACAATGCTATGAACACTTTATTTTCTCGGTCGTTCTCAACCTCTTCTGTGTACTCGAAGTCGATGACATCTCTAAGAGATTATCAACTTCGGAGCGCATTAGTGCCAGATGATGCATACAAACTTTACATCCACATGAAGAGCTGACGACCAAAGACTAAGGGAGGGACGAATGTAAGATGGTAGTCGTGGATCGGAAGCATCTTTTCCCTGCTAATTTACAGTGAAAATTACAAGGAGCGAGTCAAGTAGCTTTGGAGCATTGGCGTCCAATATGGCGAGTTTGTATTACTAAAACTCTTAACTGAAAAGTCCAACTATTTAATGACCCGTTGCTGTCAGCACGTACACGTCTGCCAACTATTAGAGAGCCCAATATCTACTTCTAATGATCTTCTTTTGGGTCTTTAACCGAAGGGCTTGACCTCGTGTACTCTGTTTGTCTTTCTCCGTCCTTAAAATTGCCTCTTCTACTATCTCGCATTTTCCGACTCGGTTCTTGCTCCGACGCATCAGCCTCAAAAGGGCGGTTTACGTGGACGGTGCCTTAAGTCGGACAAGGGTTTCCAGAATAGTGGCATTGGAAGGAGTGTCAGCAACGAAAGGATCATGAGTAAGGTATTTGAAATCGGAAACATAATAGGCTGATATGTAAGGGGCGGGAGTCAGGTGTATGAGATTAGATCCCTGCCATTCTGGAGTCACATTATGGGTGTATTGTTGATTTTTCGAAATTCTAAAAGATATGGCTATTAACGAGAACATCAAGCCCTTACTACTGGGGTACGTTGAAAGAATCGCTCTGACAGTTACAGTACGTGAAATGTACAAAACAAGTAATTGAAAGATGTTTAAAATAAATATTTGCATATGTATCGAGGAAAGACATTGTGTAAACTGAATTCGCGAGCCGACCCGCTCCCGAGGAGCAACTTCGTTACCTTACATGTAAATGCTTGCTGCATCAGGCACTGCTATCTCTTTGGATAAATGTTTCAAGAAAAGTCTAGAGCTCACTTTAAAAGTCTCAAATCCGAGTATTTTAGTGGAAACAATACCCATTTAGATCTCTCACCGTCTGGAGTCCCATCGGGATTCGGACTTGAGTAGGGCCCGAGAATCGCTTGACAACATTGACAACTAAGACGAGTACAAGCCAGGTACACCAGATTTCTTGGTATAACAAACTGGACAAGTACATTAGGTTCAATCTCAGAACCTAAATCTTCCCGGGAATACCCTGTATCTCATAACAACGTTTGTTAAAAAATGCCTACATATACAGTTTTAGGAGGCACAGGATCAACCGGCAGTGCTGTAATCAGAGCTCTCATCACAAACCCACCAATCAATCTCTCCCTCAAAATCTACGTACGCTCTAGACCGAGACTTCTGGCCCTTATACCTTCCCTCGAAAAGCAACCAAATACTACGATCATAGAAGGTTCCTTCACCGACCAATCAACCTTATCGGAATGCCTCCAAGGCTCCGATGCAATATTCTCATGTATCGCAGTCAGCTACAGCGAGCCGGGCATGGATATAGCAGTTAGGACGGCCGCGGGAATAATTTCTTGTCTCCAGAATATCCGTTCGAGTAACAAATCCGGATACAAGACTCCTACAGTCCTTGTTCTGTCTTCAGCATCAGTTAATCCCTCGCTACTCGGCGCTCCGCCAAAACCTCTCCGAAACATACTGATGACAGCACTCCATTACCAGTACACCGACATAGCAATAGCAGAACAACTCTACCGCGATACCTTAGCAAGCGATCCTGAGTTATTGATACCGGTATTTGCCCAACCTCCAGCTATCATGCCAGGCGAGATCCCAACGGGGTATACATTGAACACTGTTGAGCCTAGCAAAACTGTGTCATTTGCGGACTTAGGTGTTGCGATGGTAGAGATGGCGGAGAGGAAGGAGGAGTTTAAGGGGATGGGTGTTACTGTTGTTGCGACGGGGGAGGTGAAGCAGGAATGGGGTCCGAATTTTAAGTATTTGGCTACGGGTTTATTTGCGTATTTCTTGCCAGGAATTTGGAGGGTTGGGTGGGAGCGAGGTTGGTGGTGAGAAGTTGTGGACTAGACTCTTGCAGTTTCTGAGCGTAGAATGCAATGAAGAATAAGTTTTCCATTCGTGCTCTGCCTTCGATTTTGCACTACATGTTGCAATGATTGCCTTTGTCTATTGCACTACTCTTACGTAGCCCTTTTAACTAGAGCCTCATTTTGAGTTATGTACAGAGTAGTAAGCTTAACTCCTAGTCTGCTATCCTTCACTCCATGAAGTGTATCGGAGTTCAGTTACTGCATCGCCTGCTAATGGTTCATACCTTAAAGCTGCGTCCACATCTGCATTCATAAAAAACCCACCACCAAGCACCTCTCAAACCGTATTTTCACATGCCTCCAATCTGGCGTTTGTTCTCACCTGCAACTCAATACTCCCCGTCTGAACAGCGACTGTCTCATCATGCACTCCATGACCAATTCCCTTAATGTTGTCAATTAAAACTTTATATTGTTATGCTGTTCCAACTCAATACTATGCGTAAACCAGCAGTGGAACTAGCATCATACTTTCCCTGTAAAGAGTTTTTCATGTTAGGAATTGACAACACCATATCAGATAACAGCAAACGTCTCTGTTTGCTACCGGAAAAAGAGTCGCTACAAGAAATACAGGCATACACCAAGAAAAATCAATGACTCCATGTCTTTGAATGGCTTCTAGGACAACAGAATTGATACGAGAAAGTACAGACACAGAACTAGTAAGGCTCAATTCAGACAGTCTTCGAATCACCTCTGTAACTGATAGCTTTCCCAGTAAAAAATACGTACACAAAACAAGAAAGGTGACAAGACCTATGGCTCTAATCTTTGAATAACCCCTATTACAAAGGAATTGTTAGAATAAAATACAAACAAAGATCAAGTAAGCCCCAACTTACACAGTCTTTGAATAACAATGACCTCAAGAACTGTTATCCTTCCTCCCTTAGTAAAGGCAGACCCTTTGAGGGTTATGACTAGACGAGCTACTTGTAAAAACAACAAAGTCTGTACAGATTAAGATTACAGAATATCATCTCTTATTATAGTGAAAAGGAAGGAAATGATCTCCATTTAAAACCACTATTCGACCTGGATTCGAGGGTCCCGTGAAGATGTTCTCCTTTGCATACAAAAATGTTCTATTCAAGAGTACAAACATTTCGAAGTTTAAGGACCACAAGCCTCCCTAAAAGTCATTTACTCTACACCACCCCCAAAAAAGAAACAAAACAAGAACAACCCCATACCAAGTAACCCAAAACTCTCCTGTTCGCAAACGAAGAAATAATCGCTACAAGAAAGTAGAGACTATGCCACCTACTTTTTGAACAACCTTTAGAACTGGTTAGCATTCCTAGTAAAGGTAGCTTCCTATGTCAAATAGTTCTGCGTTGCATAGAAAGTCAGGTTGTCTCCACAGTCAAGACAGATGAAGCATTCCCATATTGTTGTATCTAGTTGGTGACTGATGAAAAAATCGCTTATAATAAGGGCTTTACCTGTTGTGAACTTTGGGATATATTAGTACTTAGAGGTAACAGGAACAACAAATCTTTATGTTCTATCTAATAAGATAGTAGTGGATTACTATCGTTAAAACAGATAAAACATTCCTATATTGTTGTATCCAGTTGCTGACTGATGAAAAATCCCTTACCTGTCCTAGACTTTGCGATGTGTTAGTACTTGGAGATAATAGGAAGAAATTAAGGAGCCCATTACAGCAATCAAACCAGATAAGGTATTTCCATCTTGTTGTACCCAGTTTGCTAACTGATAAAATTTATTATACACTAGATTTAGCTCTAATAACCAATGGAAGTAATGCAAAATGATCAATATTCATCTTCTATCAATTACATAGGTTGTTTATCACCATAGTTTAAGCATATAAAATATGTAATCTGGGTATATCAAGTCCCTGATTGATAAAAGATAATTGATCCTAGGTCATGCGATGTCAGCAGTAGAACGCAATGGAAAGAAATTAAGCACCAAGACTGACCTCGCTTATCGTAACGAAGGTGCAGAAAAGGGGGGGCATTCGCTAAAAGTGAGACGCCAAAAGGCAGTATGGCACGTTGGTCTCCTTAATTGCTTTGCTTTTGCTTTCCAAGACAGAGACCGTCCAAAGATAAAGAAAGAGAGAAGAAGAATGAGTTAAATTGAAGTTTGGGCAAATGACTAACGGCAATTACCTGTATTTCTGCTTTGGAGATGAATTGTTGCAGCGATCATGTGACCGTGAAACAAAACGCTGGGAGTGCCGGAGTCCCTTTTCAACAATTGCTGTTTAGTTTGTTTCGTTTACTTAATCCGTTGGGTGCAACCTTTCAGGATATTAGGTAGACATAGGCTTACTGCCATATAGTGTGAAAGGTTGTAAGGCCACGTCAGGCCTCATTGATGTCTTTGAAAAAGAAATGAAAAAAAAATCACTTTTAGTTGTCATGATTCCCATACTCCAGTGCTATCAAATCTAGAACCACCATGCAACACCCCCAAATTATCTAGCGCCTCTTCTCAGCTTCACTCTTGCAAGCAGCAGTAACCTTTGCCGCAAGATCATCGGCTTCGCTCCTCGTAGCAGCTTCGGCATAAACTCTCAGAACATCCTCCGTGCCACTAGCTCTCACAAACGATCTTCCGTCCTTATACTTCGCAACCAAGGCATCAATCTCCGATTGCATTCCAGGTGGTTCGCTGAGTTTCCGTTCGGCATCGGTAGTCTTGAATAAGTTACGGTCGGGTACTTCAACTCGGGCGAGACGGTTGGGGAGGTCGGTGTAGGTGTGGTCCCATTCTTTTGGCGTCCAGAATTTATGGGCGAGGATTGTTTCAACAAGGAGCATATCGGATAGGGCATCACCGACGGTTTGATTAATCAGGTCAGTGAGAGAGAGAAGTGTTTCCAGAGCGTTTTTTTGAGCTGGTGATTGGGGTTCCTTGGTGTTAAATGCCTTGAGAGCCTGTTGGGAGAAGACTACGGTGCCGTGACCATTCGCTTCGAAATACACTCCCACATCGAACTTTGTGGCAGCATGGTGAAGCCATTTGACTCCGGTAGGTGTACAGACAACTGGGATCTTCAGTGTCTTTTCCACATATTTGGTGGATGCGCCATTGGCATATGCTGTTTGTACAACCCCGATCTTTAAGTCCTCAATAAGGCCCGCTTCCCGAACCAAGTCGCCAATAAAGGAGGCTGCAAGCGTTGCAATTCTATCTCCATCAAGAAGACGGAAGCCTTGCTCGGGATCGTTGAAGTAGTAGATCAAGCGGTCCGCATCTCCATCCAAAGAGCAGCAACGTTCGTTAGGGCCGGCTTTGGAAGATGGAGGAGCTCGTTGCTTCGTCTTAACGTAATCTGCACCGCACTTAAATGGCATCAGCATAATATAATGTTGAGGCTATTCATAGCTAGAAAACAGCCCCTGGTATCAACGAGAGTCCAAGTCCTCAAAGGCCGTACAAGAAGACCGGGCTCTGTTATCGCATGGTCAAGTACGTACCTCATGATTTAACACCTCTGGTTTTACGACGTCGTCGTTGATGATCTTTATTTCAACACCTTCTGCAGCTTTGGGGAGGAATTTCAGTAATTCCCTAAGCTTTGGTCCTCCTACACCATTGGCGCAATCCACCGTGACGGGTCCAACGGTCTTCTTGCCCTTGATAGCACGCGCGAAAGCTGCTCCCAGTTTCTCGTAGTATCCCTTCTCGCTAACGTCTCCATACGATTGTGGGGTGCCATCTGTGTTGGTGCATCGGGTAAGGTAGTGTAGTTGCGGTGTCGTCAGAAGCTTGTAGTCGGTATATTCGGTTCTTGTAGCTTCTAATGCATCAACCAAAGCTTTCACCAGAGCTGGTCCAGATGGCCGTGTATCCCTTGCATAGATGACTCGAGAGACGGATGCTGGGTTGATTTTCAACTTCTGTTCAAGCTGGTGATAGACTTTGGCTACGTCCTCAGTCTTCGCATTGGCCAATTCGGTACTGTATGTTTCCCATGTCTGCTCCAGCATATCTCCCATCGGATCTATCAACTTGACTCCATTATCTTCGGGTGGGTTGTGGCTTGCAGTGATCATAACACCGATTGTCTGGCCACCCAACTTTCTGGAGCGCAGGGCTGCAACGAGACCGACTCTGAATACGACAGAATCTAGCAGGTCGGCCTTCATGCGAAACCCGGCGGTTCCATACTGGAAGTGTTTATCGGGCTTGGGATGCTTCTGCGAAGCTTCGAGGATCTTGGTGTCCATGGCGTCTGATCACTAAAGCTTATGTTAGTGACGGAGGGGTTGTACAATGGAGGGGTAATATATGGAAATAGCGTGGACGGTGGCGTACAAGATGCCTACGCAACCCGCGAAAGCAAAATATGGAAAATGCGACAGCTTCACAGCTTGAAGAATGAGACTTCGAGCAGAGAAGTGAAGATATATTGTTGAGAAGGGTTGGAATGACTTGAACTTACGAGATGAAGGTTGCTGAAGCGATCGCAGTGGGGCTATTTTGAGCTTCTCACCGCATTCCTGCCTGTCAACCTCAAAAATCAAGCCACGTGGACTGTGCTCACGTGCTTTCGTGCGCTAAGCACGCGGTCGCGTCTCTCTGACAGCTTCACTTTGATGCAAAACACAACCACGACATGAGGCAAACTCAGCGTACCAATTGCATACCAACCGCACCTCATCGAAGTTGAAATCATTCGTGAGATTGCCAAATTGCTTTCGCTACACTTAGCATACCATCCAACAGTCAAGAATACCCAACAACTTTTGCCTCCATCGCTATAATGCCGTCTGGAGTACCAGATTGGGAAGCCCCGGGTTGTGCGAACCCGCTCCTGCTACAATTTGTGGGTGAAATGCTTGCAGAAGCAAAGGAGCGTAATACCAAGGGTATCACAACGTACAATGTGGGTCTATCTTAAATCTTCGCATTGTTCTTTGGGAGCAGGAGTACAAACGTGAATTCTACCAATTCATGACCAGTGCTGATGTCTTCCTTCAGAGAGCCTATAACTCCCTCAAGGCCCAGACTATTTCATGTGGGTGTCTTCTGGAAAGGCATACATCTGAACCTGCTAACATGCGGCAGATACCCATCCATGCGAATTGAAGCAACTCGTGGGGTATGGGGATGGGATATGCAACAGACTGACGGATAGACTGAAATCATACTGCGAGGAAAATGGACGCCCGATGCCCCAGAAACCGCGTCGGAAGAAGAAGCCTTCAGCTGCGGCAGAGGATAATGACGAAAATGATGCACCTGCACCGATCAAGAAGCCGAAGAAAGTTAAACCATACGCCCCGAAACCACGAACTGGTCCATACGCTCTTCTTCTTGCCCTAGGAAGTTTAGATGAAGATGCGCCAGAGGGACTCACAAAGGGTGAAACAATCGAGCTGGCACAAGAGCATTGCGATTCTTCTTTCCTTGTACCAAATGATCCTGGGGGTTTCTACACAGCCTGGAGATCGATGAACACACTCGTAGACAAAGACCTTGTCCAGGAAAAAGGGAGACCTTCGAAACGATACAGGCTGACAGACGATGGTTGGGATTGTTATAGGAGACTTAAGTCAGCTATAGACGTTACCGAGAATGGCCCCATCGATAAATACGTAGGAAACAATTCAAAGAATAACGATGAGGGCAGCGATGATGATGATGATAGTCAAACTCTCTTCACAAAGAGCTCTACGTCAATAGCTGGGAAGGCTAAAGACGCCAAGACATCGGACAAGACTGGGAAGAGGGATAACGACGAGACTGACAGGGTCAAAGATATCGTACCTGAAGGCCAAAAGATAACAGACGAGTCATCTTTGCCAACCTTTTCCCCGATTACCATTCAGCCATGGCAATTTACTGTGGAGTTCGTCCTTGACAACAGAGAAATCAAATCCATGAAGGACCGGGACTATATGCAGAATGAATTTATCAAGAAGGGCATCAGGCCCATAATGAGAAGCATGGAACTAGGCGATGCCCTATGGATCGCGAAGTGCAAGGATCCACAACTATTACCTCGTCTTGGACTTGAAGGCGACGAAATTATGCTCGATTATATCGTAGAGCGGAAACGATTAGATGATCTCGTCAGTAGCATCAGAGATAGCCGGTTTCACGAGCAAAAATTTCGGCTGAAGAGGAGCGGAGTCAAGAATATCATTTATCTTGTTGAAGAAATGAAACTTACTGATGAGTCAATAACAAAGTCGGGCGAGATGATGCAAAGCGCCATGGCATCCACCCAGGTTGTTGACGGCTTCTTCTTAAAGAAGACCCAAAGGATGGATGACACTATCCGATATCTTGAACGTATGACGAAGCTGTTGAAAAATATGTATGAAAACAAGACTCTCTCAATCATACCCACAAAACATCTTACGGCCAAAAACCACATACCCCTCATCCAAAGTCTGGCCAAGAAGCAACCAGGTCAGGACTTCCACATCACATATGAAGCATTTGGTTCCCTAGCATCCAAATCTAAGTCGATGACACTCAGAGACTACTACCTCAAAATGCTAATGTGTACCCGAGGGATCACTGGAGAGAAAGCCGTCGGAATTCAAAAGATATGGAAGACGCCGATCGAGTTAGTTGAAGCTTTTGAGGCTTGTGGTAATGATGGTGATTTGAGCAAGAAGAGAAAAAGAGAGATGGTATCAAGTAAGATGGGTGGATTCAACGGTAGGAAGAAGGTCGCTGCGAGTTTGAGCGCGAAGGTTGCAGAGAATTGGGTTGGCGTTCCGCCTGCGAAGTGATTGTTGAGTTCTCGTTTCTTGGAATAGAAATTCTGTTTTACGATTACAGCGATGAGTATAGTTCTAAATATTGGGGTTTGACCATCAGTGAGATACAATACGACTGGGAGTCCTTGACCCAGCTTACGGTTGGTTCACTAAGCGCCGTATGCAAGACACGTCACGCTTAAGGCTGAAAGGACGTAAGATTACAAACATGGAACCGCACAGGATACCAGTACTCCAGCCTCGATAGTATCAGGACTTGGACAACTGCTTTTGCTTCCCTTCAAAGAATAATTCATCAATATCCCACAAGGCTGCAGCATGAACTTATACCACCTAACAAGGCTATTATGGGCGTACCTTTCGGCCTATCGATTGGAGACCTCATTGCCAGTATTGGCATAATCAAAAATTGTATCGGCGCTTTAGGGGATCCCCGCGGAGCTAAAACCGACTACCAGTTACTCAGGGGAACCTTGGGCAGTCTAAGCCCAGTATTTGAAGCCATCGCCCAAATCAAACTTGATCCAGAACAGGACTTTCAGCAATATGTCGCAATCGAACAAGCGGCTACGAGGTGCCGAGGCTGTATTGACTCCTTTCTACACCGTATAACAAAATATGACTCTCTGAAAGCCTCCAAGCAGTGAGAGGATTGGCAAATGAGGCTCCAAAACACGAGGTTTAAATTGCAATGGGGGTGCTGAAGAGAGAGGACATGCGCAAATTCAAGGATGATTTGCGTGGGCAGGTTGATGCTATTAACTTGTTGCTGACAACATTGCAAGTGTACGTATGATTTAGATGAACCGAACTGCTAAACACAAGATGGGTTAAAGATTACAATAGGTACCGAGACAGTGACATGGCTGGTTTAGCACAAGCTCATCGGACCGAAGCCAGGGAGCGTCATAGAACATTGATAGAGAGCAATAATCGACTTCAGGGAAAACAAGATAGTATAGCACAGCAGAACAACTCAAATACATGTGTCTAGGCGTTCATGGCCGTTCTGAAGGTTCGATTCAAGCATATAGGTTTGATGAAAGTTGAGAGTAAAGAATTTGTTCTTACAGATCCTATCAGAGACCAAACCCTTGACCTTAGTTGGCCTTGGGAGACTGTTATGCATCCTGGAAAAAAAGTTAGCATGAGCATGGTATTCAGGATCCAGAGATACACAACGAGCTGTCCGCGTTGTTTATGGTGTTACGCTCAGCTCGTTCTACTGTACGCCTCTAATACGCATTGTCGATCTCACCAAATCGGTTAAGCTACTCGAGTATAGCTGAAAGGTGGCTATGCTTAGCGGAAACTTCGGCGGTTACATCATTGCTAAGGACTGTACTGACGTATCTCGAGTCTTTAAGTGATATCTTGGCTTCTTTAAAATTACGTTCAAAAAGTCTTTGTGTATACCCACTTTTACACCAAAACTCTCTTTGTACATCTACTTATATAACTTAAACTTAGGCTATAAATATACCTAAAAATTTAGCTACTAAGTATTTCTAGTATTTAAAGTAGACTTTTCTATATTAGATTTTAATTATTACTTATAGCTACTATAGGAAATAGTAAATAACTTAGGGTAGTAAATTTTTAAGTGAATTTTAGTATAAAATGAGTAAATTATAAGCTCCTCTTACTTCTAATTACTATAAATAAATCTTAGTAGCTAATAATTTTAATATAAAGTTATAGAAATATAGGTAACTATTAAATAAATAAGTCTAGTATAAAGGCTTTAATTAATTATCTCTTCTTTACTATAAACTTTTGAAGTATTAGGTATAAGTTTTGGTGTAAAAGTGGGGTATGCACAAAGACTTTTTGAACGTAATTTTACCAATTGGCGAACGAGTTTGGAACCCGACATGAGGCTCGCTTAATACGAAAGACAGTTTAGGGGTCGTAGGCCCCGGTGCAGCACCTGGTAGGTGAGTTCGGGAATTTTAATCACGTAATAAGGCGCTGCCCGATTTTCCAGCTCTCAAGAGATTTGATTTTCCTCGGCGATCGTCAGTGTCTGATTGTGATCCATGTTGGACCCTTTCGGGGCTTTTTACAGGTGCTCGACTGTTCTTCCGGTGGCAATATCAATATATGGAACGATAAATTGTGTCGTATTTGGTAAGTACAACCAAACACCTGCCTTTTTCGAGCACCTTTTGTACAACTACAATCATCCGTATGTGTATTAACAGCGGTTTGGCTGACAAGTTTCTAAACTGGGCAGGTCGGGGAAAATATGTCATGCTTGAGTGGGTGGTTTTAAGCTAGAAGTAAAGATCGTCATACTATTACTGTATCAAGACTGACACTTTCGATTCTCTACACCACACATGCGACATTAGTACAAGTACGATTCTCCATATGTATATTTTGAGTGATTTGCATGGACGGAACTTTAAGCGAGCTGACATTTCGAGCTTATTGCTATGCTTGATTGGGGAGGTCGGCAAAATCACTCTATGCAGTGGTTGGACGCCTTTCAGCCTAGAATGATGATCGTCCTCTACTTACTGTATAGAGTTTGCTGACCCCACAAATGCGGCACGTTTTGTACATAGGGCTTATAGGCACCTTTTGGCCCTATACCGTCACAGCCGTTGACCTAGTTCTGCACCCCAGTGGCCCGAAAGGCTTTTCTTTGGTAACCGCAGCCTACTCTATTGCTTGACTTCCCCAGATTTTCAGTCACAAATTTACGACACGCACAAAGAGCTGTGGCTCGTAACACCCCCAAAGTGGATCAAACATGGGTAATTACGAGAGAGTTGAGGATCTCTTATTGGACATTGCTAGTAGCTACCCAAGTCACCAGATAGCGGATAGCCAACAGCTAATAACCATCAACCTAAATCCCGGAGGTTCCCTCCTCTCCTACGCTACCAGTGGTCCAACGGCCAAACCATGTCACTATCCAACAGTACTACCCTTGAGCCTTAAGTAAGGCTCTTAGATTATCCAGGGTATGGAAACTCGTTTGGTCCGTGAGGGTTATTTTCGTCTAAATGCGCATTAGTTTAAACGCTCTGTGTTCTCGAAGCAAGAAGGATTTATTCTTGTATGGATATTCTAGATACAGATCCCAGCACGTTCCATCTGAACAGCTGCAGCTACACCACAAGTCAGCAGAAGACTTTCCATGCATCTACCCCAGAACGTGTTCCAAGTTCAGACTTCCAGGAATGGAGACTGTTGGGAAGGAAAGAAGGTTCCGAGAGCCGACATACTAGTTTCCATTGACTCCCGCGTCAGGATCAGACTCGTCTTCGCAGTCTTGCGCTGCTATGACTTTAAGACAGAGAAGGCTCAAGGCAGCGAAAAGAGGTAGAAGCTTCATTGTGGGTATAATGTGGAGTCGAGTTCAATGACTGGAGGTAGAATTTGATTTCAAGGAAGTGTTGCTTGGTCTTGTCATTTTGGAGAGAGTTTCTTGATAGTTCGAGGATGAACTTCTTCTTTGCAATGAGATCTATAATGCTTAAATATTCTTTCTGTTACACTAGTTGTGTGTAGTAGTTTATTCTCAAGAATTTCCCTCGTCATGCAATACTACATCAGGTAGACAATTTTGGGCTGTTGGTGTCAGCCTACGCCAACAAACCCTCTACATACATGTAGAAGTAACTTCGATCATCAGTCATACATTCGTATATGCTGCTGCGAGGCAGCAATAATACACAACTCTATTGGGACTACTGAGTTGGGGAGTACAGCATAGCTAGAAGGATTATGGGTTCTAGTCACCTGTCTACCTAAATTTGTTTACTAAACGTCAAATGAATAAAGAGGCTTACTTATACCACTGACAGTTCTCAACATGGGTAGAACCTACTTCCAGTGAAGATCTACTTAGAGCACCTTGAAGTGCCCTCCTATGGTGTTAAGATCTAATATATTCTCAATGTTAGACTACATTATCGTCGCTTGTCGCTTCCGTTTTACTGATAAGAGAAACTGCTGCGCCGTTGCGGCACTTAGAGATGCCGTTTAACGCCGTAACCGGGGTGTCATGAGTGCAGAAAATGTAAACTCATCAGTTCAGCTTTTCGTCGAACAGTTAGCTCAGTTAACTTTCGGCAGTAAGTCTGGCTACTTGCAGTAACTCGGGTGTTGAGGTTTATGATGCTCATTTGGATGGACAGTCAGAACTGATATAAAAGAAATGCAAACGCTGACCTACATTGTCTCATCATACTCAAGGCAAGAACTTAAAGCCTCTCTAAATGAGATCACAGCAACCATGTTCTCCTTCAGGAATTACTATCTCTCAAGATTTCATTCAAAATAATAGTTACATCAATTATCTTCTCCTTGGCAATGGCCACCAGTAGCCTAGTCATAGCAGAAACCACTCTCCCCCAACTCAACACAACTGACCTTTGGAGTTTCGTCAACCTCGATCCAGACGGCGTCCTACGTTCCTGGTCCTCATCCTGCATAGTAATCGACCCAGTCCGTCTAGACGCCGACTAAATCTCCTATTTCATCTCCATGCGAGAGGGTGGTGTCGCCTCTAACGTCACCGAATACGAGAAGACACTCCCCGCCAATGTAGATGGCCTCTCTGTCTCCGATGAACAACTCTTCGATCCTGCACAGGATATTCATCCTTTGGATACGATTGCAACTTCTGAAGCTTCGAGACTTGCTAATAGTGATGGTTTTGTAGCTAGACCGAGAAGTGTCCTGCAGGAGCGTGCTTGTTTTCCTACTTATTGTCCTGGTGCTACTAATGCTGAATGTATTATTTATGTTGGGTGTGAGGCTTGCTATGCGAGTGTTTGTTGGGGCCTTATGGGGAGAGTGGATAGGCGATTTTGGCTCTTGGAGAGATATTGCACGTAGTTGAGTTGCCTTGACTTGGGATGTTGATAGTGTGGCAGTATCAGTATTGCGGCTTTAGTCAAGATGCTGTAATGAGTTGTGTAATTGTGTTTTAGATTGTAGATGGAGAACATATTATGCTTTGAGCGATGCAGAGTCCCAATTCATTCTTGGTGCACTTTTTCCTTTCATCTTTGACTTTATGAGATAAAATGACTAATATCTGCTCCTACACTAGTAACCTCTCATACGTAAGTTTCACCCACATATGGGCCATAACCTTGTGGGTTTATTTCTAACTATCTAGAGACACCAGGATTACTCAATTTATGAGTCCTTTGAAGCGTCGTCGTATGATACAAAAGACTTACACGAAGAACAATCGCAAAATTCCTTACTGCTCAACGTATAATTCATCAATCTGAGAAGCGATAATGTGACAAGGCGAGGAAATAATGCTTCTAAGATTGTCGTACAGAGTCAGAATATTCCTTTACTCTAAATATTCTTCTTCGGACTCAAATCATAATTATTAAAAGCCCTACCACAAGCATATTTCTCCGCAACATTAACACCCTCCACCTCCTCCCTCTCAATCTGTTCGATGAGCAACCTATTCTCCTCCTTGTCCTCCTCTATCATCCTCTCATATTCCTCATTCGTGAAAACCTTTGGCTTAGAATCCTCAGGAGGCGTGAAAAGAGCTTGATGATCTACCACTTTTCTACCATCAACGCCACGGAATTTATCTTCTTTTTCTTGGGTCCATGGGTCGGGGTGTTGGTCTAGTAGTTCTTTGATTTGTGTGGGACTTAGTCCGATTGCGTCGATTACTTTGCGGGTAAATGGTCCGGAAAATGAGCGGAGGACTCCATCGCTGCCGAGGTCATACATTCCTTCTGGATCTGTCTTGAAGGATGACATGGCTGCTCGGACTGAGACTTCTCGCGGGTTTTGTTGCTTTGGATAGTTAAGATTTGATGTCTGTGAGCATTTTTAGGTATGTAGATTAATAACTTACTTGGTCCGCCATGTTATTTGGATTAAGATGGAGAAACAGGTACTCGAAGTTGTGGTAAAGTTGAAATGGGATGAGGATAGGTTTTGAAGGAAATAGCGATCAGATGTCCGGCGCGTATTTAATGGAAAACCCAACATTCGAAATCGAGGATACTTTCTGCACTAGCTGGTCACTAGTCACATCATGTAAGCAGCGTTGCGATCCTTGATCTACCTGCTTATAGGCTGGATCATTCTTCTTTGAAACATGTGCCTCGCTTGTGCAGATTTTATGTCAGCATAAGGCAGGCAGGCAGTTGGTGAACAAGCAAGAGCTTATGAATAATTATATTAATAGGCTAACAGATTTGATTCCTAAGCATCTTAGGAAATTTTAGCTTAGAAAGGGAGCCTAGACTCTATATTGGAGAATAAAGATACGTTTTAAAAGTAAAAGAAGTTTTAAGTTAAATTATATTCTTGAAGATAGAATCTGTCTCCCTACGCTCCTGGAAGTCTACCCACGAGAAATCTGATCAGGATAGCGAAAGGTCCCGTGTGATCCAAGGATACTATTTGATATACTATGGTTAAGGCTAAAATGAGAGAGGTTGAACACCCAGTCTGGTTACATTTATGATCAGCGAAAGGGCTTCTGCATAACATCCTGGTGGATTTGGACCTATGTAAATCCTATATGGAACCTTGTGGCGGTAGATTTCACACTCAAGGATAGGAAAATTGAAAGATTGGTCCTTCATCTGAACTGATCCATTCATTTATTGCTTGGAAATGAACAATGTATCAATCCCTAGGACCGACACACGTCCCAGCTCTTCAATGGTTTCTTTCCAAAGCCTTTCCATCAAACTGCGACCTTCCTTTTTGTACATCAAGGCGGGATATCTAGAAGCCACTTATTAACATCTCGGCAATGATGACAAAATAGAAAGAGCGACTTACGGCTTAATTTCCCAATCACTAACAAAGCTCCCATGGCTATCCCGTCCCTCCATGACCAGCGCATGAATATATACGCTAGCTCCCACTTGTAAAGATCGACCTAAACCTTTGAAGAACAGCGGAGCGACCCAGCGAGCCGCAAATCCTGGCTTCTCAACATCTTGTCCTAGGCTAGTTCCAGCCGTTAGGCCAGGATTGCAGACGTTTATGATTACATCCTCAGGGCTGATATGCTCAACTAACTGAGAAATGTACATCATGAGCAACAACTTCGACTCTAGGTATTGTTGCATTTTGGCATACCGCATCTGGTCGTCCATGCGAGGGAAGATGGGACCTGAAGTTTCAAAGTTGTTGAAGTACATGGTATCCAAGCCTACAACGGTCAGAACTGTTGGCTTCCCTCCCTCATTATGACGCTGCTTCTCCTTCATGGTCGACGCGAGTAACATCACTAGCAAGGCGGTCGAAAGATAATTTGTCTGGAAGACCGACTCGTGGCCCGTCTGCTCATTCCGCTCAAAGGTACTATTCTGCTGGCCGGCATTCAGAACCGCGTAGTCGATTCGCTCTAGACTTCGGCAGCGCATTGCAAACGTTGTGATTGAGTCATAATCAGCCAGGTCTACGATCGAGACATCGACTTTTGCGGTAGGAAATTCTTTCTGAAGCTTCTGAGCGGCGGCATCGCGCTTTGTCGGCGAACGCACAGCTACGATCAGATGCGACAGTCCCAGCTGAAGAAGTTGTCGCGCCGCCTCGAAGCCGAGTCCGCTGTTGGCGCCTGTGATAATGGCGGTTTTCCCAGCTAGCTGCACGGTGGATGGAATTGGCTTTGGGTGAACAAGTAGTTGTTTGTACAGTGTGCCGATTATGCTGCTCTCCCATGCCACATCCTTCTCGAGTTCAGAAGACATAGTCGTGATCAATAGGACTCTTCAAGGTTTCCGAATATTGTGAAGGGAATCTTTGCAATAAATTGGAATCGCAAGCGCTGAAGTGCTTCAAAGACCTTTACTTTTGTTGGTTATAAGTTTTTGGTCACGTGTCTTTGTTTCATAGGCACCTTTTCGACCCAGATATCGAAAGTAATTGACAGTCCGGATCTAAGAAACTGTCCATTGTCCGAGATTCTACAAGCATTTCGTTCTCAGAGTCCAAAGTAGGGAATCGCAGGCGCTTCCGCCGTGATAATAACACGACCAATTCTCTTGCATGAGATTCATCAGGGGGCACTTGCCTCCAGCCTGCAGCCACAGCCCATAAACAAGAATCTCTACTCGTACTGAGGATAAATAAACGTTAAAATCAGGGTATGTCCACAAACCCTGCACTTACGGGCGCTGCTTTTACATCTGGCGACGTGGGGTATATAGAGGCTCCATAATTGAGGTTATTTAGAAGTCGAAGTCAAAAAGCAGCAAGAAAGAGGCTTATATTCAAAGGCTTGATTGGCTGTTTCAGTAGTGTCGAGCTTCTACAACCCTTGCAATACCCCCTGCCACTTACCCTGATTTTAACGTTTATTTATCCTCAGTACGAGTAGAGATCACCCCTTCGGACGGTACCTTAGCTCCGTCATTAATCCCTGTAGGCAAAGCTCCCGTGCTACACCGGTTTCCTTCGGGAAGCTCTCATTGAGAAAGTTGAGCTGCAGAAATCTAGATGGACTGTTTTCGAGTCCGAGAACTCTACCCATAAAATGAGTTGGAGGTACTAAAATATTCGAGTTCCTAAATTCGTTCAATTAGCTCCATTGCTAACGGATTATAGCTCGCTTGACAGATTCTATAATTTCCACCTAGGTACCTTTCAAGGTTGATCACTGCCTGAGTGTCTTACTCACTATAACATCATCTTGAGTAGAGATAGAAATTACTAACAACTATTTTCTTCTATCTCGGCTCTCTAGAACCTATATATCTTGCTATTCTAAAAAATATTCACTTTTAATAACCTACACTTAGTGTTTTAAGTCCAGAAAAGTATCACTAAAGATAATAAAGCACATGATGACTCTTCGTGAACTAAGTCTCGAAGATTATACATTTTTAAGAGCTGCTAAGAGCTAAGGTATACCTATTGATTGTGTCCTAAGCAAGGATTATAGCACTACCTTCTCAAAATTAACCAAATTCAGCAGATAAAAGAGAGGCAATGTACAGTAAAACGATAAACCTAATTCTGTCCTTTTCCTCTAACAGATAAGTCCTAGTGTAAGTCTCGGGCCTCGCGTTTAAGGAATTGTGCGTATTTCCGGCCTTGATGCCGGGATTATACCTTCATCTAGGAAATAATAAAAAACACTACGGTAGCTCTCGTGTATGTATAAGTCAAACGTAAGTTATTGTGTTATTGAATACTAATATACCTTACTTTACTCTTCGAATTACGGAGTTAAGGTGTTGTTCAATGCGTCGCTCGGCTCGCTTCTAACATTGTGCCGACGAGTTCATGCATCGCTTAATTCAGTACCTATAGTAGGTGGACAAAAGTCTGTCACTTACCCCTATTTTATACTAAAACTTATACCTAATACTTCAAAAGTTTATAGTAAAGAAGGGATAATTAATTAAAATCTTTATACTAGACTTATTTATTCGATAGTTACTTATAATATTATATATTTATATTAAAATTATAGACTACTAGGATTTATTAATAGTAATTAGAAGTAAGAGGAGTATATAATTTACTAGTTTTATACTAAAATTCACTTAAAAAACTATTACCCTTAATTACTTCCTATTTCTTATACTAACTATTAGATATAATTAAAATATAATATAGGAAAGTCTACTTTAAATACTAAAAATACTTACTAGTTAAATTTTTAGATATACTTATAGCCTAAGTTTACCTTATATAAGTAGATGTACTAGGTGTATTTTGGTGTAAAAGAGGGGTAAGTGACAGACTTTTGTCCACCCACTGTAACTCGTCAGCACAGTAATGGCACTTATCCATCCTCGACAGCCATTGGCTTTGAGTACCTCCGCCGCTCCGCGGTGGAAGCCTCTGCAGTTATCCGTATTTGATACACTGTCTAGTCTTGCCACGATTTGTTGTAATAAAAAAAGGACACTGATCAAAGTTTAATTACCTGAATTCGCACTAACTCGACGTGCCACCCCATTGTTTCATTGATAATCTACATACTCCAGAACCTCTTCCGCGCACGGATAGTGAGAAACCCTGAAGTGGGTCGCTCATGTCCAATTGTCGGCCTGTAATCACGTGCTTCGAGTATATCTTCATTTCTGGTGGCCCTGGCGCCCGCCGATCCCTCCGAAATCGCAGATTAATTCCGACCATTCTGGCCCAGTATGGCACCATTTTTACGTTAATGGAACGGCACCTTAAATGCCTCATTTTGTATAGATCTGGGCCTATTTTAGGTGACTCTCCTTTAATATATAAGCCTAGGCTTCCTCCCACCTAATGGGAGCAAGCAATCAAGCCTTCATTCATGATTTTCACCATCTTCTACACTTTCTCCATATGCCATATATTCAAGGTGATCGAGGGTTCATATCAATTCATCAAGTGGAAACCGTGAATCATCTATACAGGGTCGTATCGATTGCCTTGCACAGGGGCGTCTTCCTGCTCCTCGAACCCAGTGAAATGGAGGGGCTTGTCATTGATGAGAAACTAGTTATCTTACACTCTTACAGAATGAATTCCGACAGCCAAATGGTAGAGGTCCAGTACGAACTCGCCTAAGTTTGAAGTATACCACATATTGAGATATTTGCATCGTAGATATGGTAGAATTGATTATGTATGGTCCAATCAATGTTTCGTAGATTACACGAGACTATATACATATGTAGTTACAAAGGATGCACAATAACCACCTTCTCCATGCTTATATCACCATAGGCAACTCTCTCAATCTCACGAATACCTGCCTCCGCACCGTTAACGACCGTGACATTTGGGAGCTTTATAGTCCTCTCGTAACTCTCTAGAAAATACTCCATGACTTTGCGTGCTCGAACTGGCGCCTCTGGATTTTGGGGTGCCCCCATAGCGTCAGTGCTACCACTGGGCCGATAACTGGTGCAGAACTTGAACAATGGATCAGCAACTGGAAGCGTACAGACGAGCTTGAGTTCTTCGGGAGCCATATCGTCCGACATAGCCCTCCTTACGAGCGCAGGAGTGCTCTGCTCGGCCATCGCACCTTGCTTCGTAAGACCGACGGTGTCAAACGCCGTGCTCAGTGTTACGCCCCGAGCTTTGGCTGCAGCTCGAATTTCATCTACCACAGATAAACTTTTGTAGTCAAAGCATTGAGTGGCCCCCAAGCGCTCAAGGGCAGCATGGTTCTTCGACGAAGCCGTTGTAAAGATAGGGCTAAACCCTACAGCTTTGGCAATATGTATGGCAACAATCCCGACACTGCTCGCTCCACCCCAAATAAGAATTGGACAGTCTTTCGGGTCCGTGCCATTCACTTTTGCTGCTGGGAAACCGAAACCGAGCCCGTTAAACAATGCATCGATAGCAGTGTGGGAAACCAGGGTGATGACACCCGCATCTTTCAGTTCGAGGCCAGACGGCACCGCGTAGAGCAAGTTTGCCTCTGAAATAGCAAGGTCCTGATGCGTCCCAACAGAGGAAGGCTTGTGGAGACTGACTGGGGATAGACCGCAGACCGTATCTCCTACCTTGAAAGGAGAAATAGGACCTGTCTGTTCAACGGTACCAGAGAGCTCGAAGCCAGTGATGTACGAGTGCAATCCGATGTGGAAGAAATTCAAGTCACACGGGTTGATGCCTGAGTAATGGACTCGGACAAGAGACTGCGATCCTTGAGGCTTGTAGGTCTCGATAACCTCTTTAACGGCAAGCTTTCCTTCGGATCCAAGATAGATAGACTTATGGCGTGTGGCGGACATTTTTAACGGATGTTCTGTGTAAAGGGAGATATGACTCTGGGTGGACAATGATTAGGTCAATAAAGGATGTGTGGCTTGATGGAACGTTTGTTTTTTGAGGCACTATGGGCGGCGCTTCGCTTTATATGCAAGTCAACGATATGGGATTAAGTAAGCTGTATAAGGTAGGGATTTTGTAATAATGTCACCTCTTATAGTAAGAAATTTAGTGTATCTCTAGGCCATTGCGTTATAATTGCCCATGTAAGTTTACAATCGACCTATTTGCGGTGTCCGTTTTGTCCGGAGCTAAGATTTAACTAACTACTGAGCCATAAGCCATGTGTAAGAATTACCGTACTAACCCTGGACGATGAGCTGTTAGAGACCTGTTGGTAGAACTCTAAGCTGGGATAAGTTAAGCTCAGTCTTCAAACGCTGCATTAGAAAGTATCCTATCGTGTCTCCTTGCAGAGGGTGACAGTGGAGGTGCTTATGTTTGTCTGGTTCTAGAGCATATAGTGGAGCTTCAGTTAATATAAAGTGTAGAGTTAGTCGAGGAAGCGGCGGAGGAGCAGCTAGGAGTGGCAAGTAGTACTAAAATGGTCGTTCTGCAAAGATCTCTCTCATTTGAGAGCTGTTATCCCATCCCTCGAATATCTACCAACCGACAAGAGGTTGAGTACTCTGCTCGTCTCTAATCGCTTAACGCGTCTTAGAGGAAAATGCATGAAATTTATTGGCTAGAAGTCTACTATTAGATCGATACCCCTGCGCACGTCCTACTAGCCTAAGCGTTAGCAGATATTCGAGGGATAGGATAGTCGAGATCTATGGTCGCGCGAGCTATTACAGTACACATAGTCATTTAGGCTATGCCTCTGACAACCAAGGTTGAAACTCAATTTCGCAATTGCACCGAAGTCCGAATAATAAACAGAAAACAGCGTTAATGCGTTAGCCGGCCTACTTCAGCCTAATCTCAATACCTTCAGCTTATGCCCTTCCTTGGTGTGGTGGTGGAGCAGGGTCATTACCCCCATATGCGGGTAGGGTTGACTTAGAACGTTAAGGGTGTTAAATAAAGACTTGAACTACCTCGAATTTCGGAACATCTAGGAGTGGGACTTCTTTCACTTGCTTCGAAATTTAATTCCGGAATTTTCGGAAGGTTTTCTAACCGAGTAGAAAACTAAAAGCCGATATCTCCTTACTAGGCTTTCAGTCCTATACCAAAGGAGTAGGAAACTTAGTGGTTCTGTTAGAGAAGGTCATAAGTGCAACCCGCCTCAAAGGTTAAATCAACTCGGTACCGTTATCAATTTCCTTAATATATCTATCGATTGTTTGTTTCGAAAGACCTATCAGATTTACAACCCAGAATTGTCAAGAAAAATGACTACCCAATCGTGGAACGGAAGGACAATACTAGTCACAGGCGGCTCAGGATATCTAGCAGCTCACATAATCAACACCTTCCTGCAAAACTCATACTACGTGTGTACCACCGTACGAAGCGAACGGACAGCCTCTAGAGTACGCCAGACTCACTCATCTTACGGTGATAGACTCTCCTTTGCCATCGTCCCAGATATTGCGGTACCCAATGCACACGACGAAGCAGTGACAGGCGTGGATGGGGTAATCCATACAGCATCGCCATCCGGCACAAACTTCGCCGACAATGTGCGCGACCTACTAGATCCCGCCATCAACGGGACAATCAGAATTCTACAATCGATCCACCAAAACAACCCTCTTATCAAACGGGTGGTTATAACCTCGTCTTTTGCGGCTATTCTTGATCCTATGCAAGGAATGAGACCGGGTTATATATACACAGAAGATGACTGGAACCCAATCGACTACAAGACTGCATCTAACAACGAGACACCGAAAGTCATTGCTTATTGTGCATCTAAGAAGTTGGCCGAGAAAGCCGCCTTCGATTTTATGGACAGAACCAAGCCGACGCCTTCTTTTTCTATCTCCACCATCTGTCCACCAATGATATATGGGCCAGTACTACACAGCATTGCCGATCTGACAAAACTTAACACTTCATCCACTGATATCTATCGTTTAGTCAATGGATCTGAGAGAGTAGTTCCAGAGACTACATTCCCAGTGTTCGTCGATGTACGGGATGTCGCTGTGGCTCATATGAAAGCGTACGAGAGTTTGGCTGCCGCAGGTCAGCGGTATGCTCTATCTGCTGGGAATTTCACCTATGATGATGTTTACGAATTTGTAAGGAGAGAATTCCCGGAGAGAAAATCACTGGCCCCATCACCGAAGATGACAAAAGAAGACAAGGTGCCGGAAGTGTATCAGTTGAGTGGTGAGAAGTCGAGGAAAGAATTAGGCATCGAGTACAGAAGTCTTGAGTCTAGTATCAAGGATATGGTGCAGGAATTCATTATGCTGGAAGAAAAACTTGAGGTATAATAATGTAAATGGACGTTTTGGATTTTCCACCGCAGCTTTAAGAGGTGTTCTAGTACTGTTCTTAGTACCTGACAGTGTTATTAGGAGCGTGCTAAGATATTTAAAGCCCTTTGGGGTTATATGCTCAGTAAGCCGCATTCAATACATCCCTTTTCTCAGCTCTATTACGCTCAACCTTATAATCCGTTTCCTATTTTTTATCTTCTATATTCGCAACGTGCATAGAGGGATTCGTGTGTTCTATTATTGTTCGTCTAGTGTTATCGAAGGAAGTCGAGTGTTCTTATAAACAGAAGGAATATGGTAGGATCGAAGTGCATCTGTGAATCACCAATCCTTGTCTGCTGTTTTGGTCAAAAGCCTCCAGCTTAGTGACAGTGTCCGAATGCAACTGGGGCAACTACGCGGCAGCAGACGTTGAGTCCAGCTAAACTGCGAGGTATCGAGTAGTACATTAGCCGTAATTGGTGCTGTTGATGAGGCACAGAAGCCAACAAGAAAAAATTGAAGGGAAGGAAGAACGGGAGTCAATGTCCGACGAGGGTGGGTTTGCTCCGTTAGCTTGCGTACCTGGTCTGTGGACGCATTCGCCAATTCGAGAATTGGCGAATACGTTGTCACAGGTCACCTAATTTGGGGGAAGCTTTACGGCCCGATCCGATGAGGTAACGACCACCATTTTCGCAAGTTTAGAACTTTGCTTCTTAGACGGAGGAACAACTAAAAGAAGAATACCATAGGAGGAGTAATTGCTGTAAAAATGAGACTTTTGCTATACACCTTAGGTACTCTAAATAATAAGCCTTTTAATATATAAGCTTATAATAAAACTCTTTCTAAATCGTATTATTATATTATAATCTACCTTATATTAGAAGGGAAATAAGTTTATAAAGTTAGATATTAAATACTCTTTAGTTGATTTACGTATTAATATCTAAAAGTACAAATTAGCCTATTTTGGCAAGCTTGTCTATACCAGAAACATAACCCAAATTTACTCGCTATCCTTCTGACAAACGTCTTTACGCTGTATTTCTAAGGTCTCTTCTAATTTGCGTAGTTGAATAGTAAGCCTTTTTAGACCATGGCAAGTCTTAATTATTTCTTCATTTATCATTAAGTTCATCTTATGTCGATTAAAGAACACAAGAAAAGTGTACACCTGGCTTACACTAGAAAATTGTTAGCTTTTGTTAAATTCAGTAAATATATAGGAATAGTCATGTGATTGCCCACTACAAGTAGGCCCATTCTAGCACTCTAGCTTCCACAGAGAACACAGAATCAACCACTATTGCCACCCACATGTTGCCCACTCATATTGTGCCTATTCAACAGCTTTTTATGTTTGAGGTTGATTTAGTATATGCCACCTAGACTTATTAGATTAGAGTAAGTAAAAGAGGGGAAAAGCGAAAATACATATTACTTCAAGATTATTTCAAGATAAAGAGGTATCAAGCGAGCAGATGCATGGCCAAAGCCCAAAGTAACTCTTTAACATCAAAATTGTTCTTAGCGTTGTCTTATGTATCTATTGCAAAGCCTTAAATAATATCAACTTGGGGTTATTTGGCTACTAACCCACCCCTCTTTCATCCGTGTTTCAATAAGCTGGTCGATCGTTCCCGACCCTGTATGTATAAGTAGACTGGCGGTGAATCTTATTCAGTTAGTCTTCAAATTCAGTCAATATCTCAAAAGAGGCGAAACATACTCAGTATGATCATGCCTAGGCAGCACAAAGCCTATATATATCAAATTTATGCTCCGAAGTCCCCAAAAAATGTTCGAACAATAAATATGCTAGAATCCACTTTTAATTACTAAAAAGACTTTTTGTGGCTCTCATAAGGCTAACAGACGAAACAAATAGGTACTATGTTCCTGTTCTTTTCTTTGAGTTGCTGATTATATAGTAATTATCGAGACTCTCTTCTTAATTCATTTGATCGTCGAAGTTAAAATGCTTTCACAGGCTCAGCTCCGTCCCACATACTAACCAAAATCTTCCGCTCACCAACCCAAGGCCATCTACCGTGGGAGACTTGAAAATTGTCCACAAGCAAAATGTCCCCCTCATCTAATAGGAGGCTAACTTCTAGACTATTGATCACTGTGAGAAGTTTCTCGAGGTACTCAGAAGGAATCGTTGTTCCGTCACTGTACACACATGGAAGATCTAAAACATGGTTAGCGTAGTCGTACGCTGTAGAAGAAACGTTATTAGGGTTGGACTCACAAGTCATTCCATCAGTCCCGATGTATGGAGGGTTCACTGCACCGGAATCGCGTGTCATCCCATATCTACCCACCAAGCCATTGAACCAGGTTGGCAATCCACTAGATGGTACACGTCTCAGTCCTTCACAATTGTTAGTTTCTTGAATTAGACCCTCGCATTCAGCACTGGGACCTACCAGGAATATGTTGAGTCAACTCTAACCCGCCATCCTCAGTCCAGTGAAAATCATCCGTGAGCTTTCTAATCTGCATCTCGGCCTTTTCTTTTCGTGTCTGTAGGTCATCATTCGGTAGAAACTCCTGTCCAAAACTGTGCTCCCCGGCCCAGTCGAAACCATTATCTCCTGACTGCTTCCCGGGAGCTGGAAAAAACATCTTCATTCCCAATCCTCGTTTTCGCACTTCTTCGACAAGCTCTGGTATTTCGGCAAGGACTCGCTCGTAGACTTCCGCACTATGAGCAATTGGAGTTTCGCCACCTGTCAGGTGTTAGATCTGTTTATCGTCAATAGAATTTACAAGTAAATCCACACACCTTTCTCCGCCTTTTTCTCGCAATAAAAATGAATATTAGCTGGGAATCTAGTATAACGAGAGTACTAATTTTCTTAATTAGTATGCAGCACCAGTAATGTAAACATGTGCTAGCCAGAATACATAAAAACATGTTATACCTCGTTATGCTGATAAAACCTGCGATCAGGTGACCCCTCATTTGCTGTCCATACATTCTTTGCAACTGGATTTCTCCTTCCAGCCAACCCAATCTGGACATGGGGATATGAACCTCTGCCTTCCTCTAATGCAGTCACTAGTTCTGAGAATGCTTCTTTTGATGGGTGACCCAAACCGCTTATCACAACGGCCCCGTACTTCTGAAGAAGGCCGGTAATTTCTCCAGATTCACCTAGAAGCCGTAGTTTGGCTGCTGATTCTGCAATTGCTGGTGCTGAACCATTGCCCTCTTTAATGCGAAGACCATATGGGAAAGTGGATCCATTGATTTTTCGCGCGCCAGGTACATCAAATGGCTCAAAATCAACTACCTCCTGAACTTCAATAGAACCCATATTTGCTGTGGTTATGCTCGCAAGCTTTGGAGGCTGGATGACGCAGAATGTAAATGTTCAAGAGGTTCAAGTTGAGACCACAATTGAGAGACGAAATACTGACCAGCGATGCATTTAATTCAAATTATGTCTGCGATAAGAAGATTGATAATCGGATGATATCCTCTATGTTTATCTTGGCATATGCCACTCTTGGCTCCGGGCATGTTAAATATTGGGCTTAGCGAGCACGATATTTCTGTCGGCATGACACCTTATCCTTAGCTGCATCTGAACTCCACATGGGGCATTTCGTACCGTTTCTTGACACATATAACGGACTCGGCATTCTTAGTTTCCTTCCGTTTTCTTAAAACATTAGGTACAAGTCAATTACTCCACGGTACAAGTCCGGGGATGGGTTATGAGGATAGATGATAATTTGAATGATTCGGTCATGTTTTGCGTAAGCGATCCAAACGATCGAATATCGCAAATCAGTTCCATGACATTACGTGCTTTTATTTTCGTGTACGAGATGGTAGGATTTCAGTCGGGCAATCAAAATGTGGCAAAACTTTAGCTTTTTACTTCCGTTAGTACCTCGGAATAGTAAAGTGCAATATTGTATATATATGCTGATAATCTCTTCTTTATACTTGTAGTTCTTTTCAACCCAGTGAACTCTTTTCTTCGGACGCGTCATTGATCATGTCATCGGAAAAGGAGCCAGACATCAGTTAGTACATCTATGCATAATCACTTCGAAGCCATCTTCGGAACTCAGCTAACAAGACTCTATAAGCAGCTTTGGCACCACAGCCAAATGGAAGCGAATTGATTAATAGCACAAGTTTTGAGAAAGAAGGACAATTACACGTCGTAGAAGAAAATGTTCTCCAAGCACGAACAATTGGCGTTTTCGGTGCCATTTCTCTCACCGTAAACAAGATCATCGGCGCCGGGTACGTCAAGTAGTCTATGTATGTCTGTGTATTTGCTAACAAGCCTTCGTAGAATTTTCTCTACTCCTGCAACTATCTTCAAACTCACAGGTAGTGTGGGAATGTCATTGATTGCATGGGTCATAGGTGCCATCATTGCATCTTGCGGAGTCTGCGTTTTCCTCGAATTTGGTGGCGGTATTCCAAGATCTGGAGGGATCAAAAATTATCTAGAAAGATCATACAGGCCGAAGTTGATGCAGACTTGCATATATATTTTTTATTGTGTCTTTTTACGTACGAGACCAGCAAACCCGTTTCCATTTACGCCCGAAAACTAATAAAAAATAGAGGTCTCTGCGAGTAATGCTATAACATTCTCCTCATACATACTCATTGCTGCTGGAGTAGAATCTACCACCGCGAAATCGAAAGGCGTAGCCTTGGCAGGAGCTGCTTTCGCAGTGGGTATCCACACCGTTGCACCTCGTGCCGGCAGAGCACTTCAAGATGTTTTAGGAGTCGTCAAACTTTTCACTCTGGCTTTTATTGTCTGTACCGGTTTCGCAGCTCTCGGTGGTCATTTGAGGGTTCCAAAACCTAATAATTTTACGAATGCTTTTGAAGGAACTACAAATAATGGTTATAATATGGGAACTGCCATTCTTAACGTTTTGTTTTCCTTTGGTGGATACGATAACGTCAGTGCAGTAAGTTGGACTCCAGAAGGTTCAGAATCCAGAATCAATTAGCTAACCTTTAGGTCTAGGTACTATCCGAGGTCAAGAATCCAGTCAGGACATTAAAACTTTCATTGCCTATCAGCATGGCTTGCATTTCAGTGCTTTATCTGCTTGCGAACATTGCATATGTAAGTATATGCTTTCTCCGAATCTCGAGATATTGATGAAGATGGCTAAGAATCATAATAAAGTTCGCCGCTGTTTCCAAAACGGAATTTAAGAGTTCTACTGTCACTGTCGCAGCGGTACTATTCAAGAATGTTTATGGAGAGTCTGCAGGAGCAAAAGCCCTTCCCGCACTCGTCGCTCTTTCTGCTTTGGGTCATCTTCTCGGAGTTGCTTTTACCGTTCGTAAGTAATGATGCCCCACGTCTTTCAGCTCTATCTCCTTGGAAACCAACTTCTTTGCTTTGAGTAGTTTTGGTTAAACTAACATAATCTCAGCACGACTCATCCAAGAGCTAGCAAAAGATGGCGTGCTCCCATTCTCCAACATTCTTATGGAAAATAGACCTTTCCGCACTCCCGTCATGGCATTAATCTTACACCTCGGCGTAACTATTCTGTTCATTTACGCCCCTCCGGCCGGCGATGCATTCAATTTTGTAGTCAGTTTAAGTAGTTATCCGGGCTCAGTGCTAAATCTTGCATTGGCAATTGGTCTCGTGAAGTTACGACTTAGCAAGAACGAGAACTGGACCTCGCCATTTAAGGCTCCTTGGGCTATCATTGCATTGTACTTGATTGCGAACTCGGTACGTATCTATAAAGATCTCAAATATAATGGCGCTAATATTTTTCTCAGTTTCTCGTCATCATGCCATTTGTTCGTCCTCCCAATGGAAAAGGAAATACGTCTTTGCCTTATTGGCTATCATCTGTCGTTCCATTAGGTATACTAGGACTTGGGATCGTGTATTACCTTATCAGATTTGAAGCTCTTCCGAAAGTCTTTGGATATAAACTTGTAACTGTACAACAAGAACTTCGTGATGGATCAAGCGTGTCGAGATATCGGCGTGTTAAGGTTAAGGGAGAAACAGCTACTATTTAGAAGAAAAATTGGGGATAGTGTAAGCTACAAGATTTCTACTTGATCATAGATTAAAACAATAGCGGTGTCATTACTGAAAATTAATAAACTTCTAGCCAGTTAATCCTTTGATATGATGAAAAACACAAAAGAGACGCATATCCACTGTACCTTCCAAGTATAATATATATAGTTGATTAATTTCTACTAGAAAATAAGTACTTTGGTCAACCAACCCTTTCTTATAACTTCAATACTTTTGTTATTTTGAAGTGTATAAAAGTCATAACGGGAACTTCAAACTTCTGGGAGATTTCTTCCGTTCTTAGCCTTATTCTACTATAAATCACAACGCACCGTACCATCTAAGCTAGTTGAGTAATCAAACCACGAAGATATTCCTGTAGCTCTTCTTACTTCTAGGGAGAAACTGGAGAAACTTAGCCTCTGACTATCAATTTCAATTGGTTAGAAAGCCCTCAAGAATTCCTCAGGGAACCGAAGGGGTAGGGGATTTGTCGCCTGCCCTTGGTATAGTACTCGCTGAAACAGACGCTATTCTAGCAGCTAGCTAAGAATGTTTTCAGCCTTCAGGGAGTGGTTGTATGAGCTTCCTCTATAGCAAATCAACCCACGGTCGTTGTAAATGAAAACCTGTCATCAGTTATATCTTAAAATCCTGAGTTCGTTTGTAGTAAAGCTCTCTACTATTGGGCGGTCTCTATATTTAAACTGCTTTATTTGAACGAGCCTTAAAGGCTCGCATTCTTACACCAAGGCCTAAATAGTTGTTGTTTACGACAACCTCCGTAAAGTGGTGATACTAATTGTTCGCGAGGGTTAGCTTTTTGATTCCACTATTATTAGATTCTATTAAGTGTACTATAACATTAGCGTAGAGAGATATAGACATAACAAGGCCGGAGAGACACTAGTAAGGATTGAAATATCGTAATGCCTTTATCTACAATTTTCTGCTTATCCGTGGCGTGGTTTAATCTCGACTTTTTTATACAGGCACTATATAAAAATAGTCTCTCTATATCACAGAATATACTAGGCTTTTGGTATTTTCCTTCTCTATGCTTGAAGAATTAGCAGGGAAAGGACAGGTTAAGTTTTTACTTAGTTGTAGCTTTCTAGGATTTGTGTTCACCAAACTACATATCTACTACATATTAGGAAGTTTAATGTAGAGCTTAAGTATAGCAGATGTCGTATCTGATACCTACCGGCGGTTTCAAAAATCCTGCTATACTAGATAGAGAAATTAGCAAAAGTGTCAAGGAACTCTGGAGGTCGTATTTAGTTGTGCTCTATTAATATCAGGTCTTGCGATGTTATGCACTTTAGATAGAGAGGTAAGTATATTATTGGAATGTCTTAAAGTGCTTCCTTAATTGCTAACCTGTAAATTTACTACACAGACGATTAAGTAGTTAAATGCTTACAATTTGGTAGAATAACCGCAATGCTATAATAAACTCTACTTAGATCCTACCTTAATGAAATACTATAATTATAATATAGAGTAGCTAGTAATAGAAGATATTCTATAAGAGAAATTCTAACGGAGCTTAAGGCTGTTCTCTGATTTCCTTATATTTTCTCTGCATTAACACAAATTTTAAAATTAGAACTATCGCCTTGATAAATCAATAGAACTCTAGCAGCTAGTAGGATCAAATATTTCGTCGACATGGCGTAACAGTCACCGCGAGTCCAGATTAATGTGCCAGACACTGCTCTGTATATTCTCTTGGCAGGCAAAAAGGAACAGCTAGTATGCCACTATTAGGTAGATATCGAAATTTATAAGGATTCAACTTAAATTCTAGATATCTTATATTATATACGGAGATGCTGTCACTTAAACTATTATTAAGTTATTATTTTAAATTATTACAGCTTACTAAAAGTTCTAATCATTGGTTTTGTCTTCGCCTCTCTCCTTGCGTAGACACAAGAGAGGGTAACATTACTAAGTCTACAAGCATTATCAGCTCGTGAACTACTACTTGTATTGTATATAACGTTGCTTATGGTTTCTTAAACTTCTTTTGTTTCTTGGCGGAGGAAGGATATTATAACTCTAGTCTTCTTTAACAGCTCAGTCTACAGGAGTAGTAAGATGCATGTCGACTTGCTCTAAATTGAGGCAGTTAGTTTTTAATTGGTCTCTACCTGTAATACATAAAATATACATGAAATAGCTCGACAAGTCATCAGCCCCTCTTAAGGAAACTAACTAAAGTTCAAGACACACAAAAACCAGGTACAGTACAATGCCTCTTACTATAGAATTTTACAAACTATCGTCTACAGCTACCTACAAATCAAGCACTATTAAGATTTCTTAATCGCTTTTAAACAACTGCATTACTTCCTCATCCGAATCCGCCTAACATGCGCAGAGTTTATCACGACTTATCCTAACATCTAAGGGCCAACAGGAACATAAGATTCACAGAAGATCTTCTAAATATATTTACGACTTGGCTGCCACTCGTCTGAACAAAGAGTGGGCTGAGGCCAACAAAGAACTAGCCAAAGCTCCTTGGGCCGTCATGTTGGATTCACATCGCCAGATATCTGCTGATATTTCACAGGCTATCGACCTTTTATACCTGTAGATAGATATTTTAAATCAATTAAAACAACATTTAGTGTTGTCACTCAGTATTCTATTGTCAAATTATTATTTCTAAAACTTTATCTCAGAGGTAAAAGTATTATATCTTTCAATCGTTGGCTGTTGTTATAAGGGCTAGGATAAAAGTAGGTGAGATCTTATGGTTAACGAGAGATCTCAATTTTGTTGGATGATATCCACTTGCTGTGGGCATTTTCTACGTCTCTGGAAACTAAGGGATTGGTTCTCTCTTCCTTCTAGAAGTCAGGATTATTCTTCTTGGTTCCTGTCATAGACACCTAATAGGGCAAAACTACTTGGTGGTAATAACTACTTACGGGTACCTGTAGTACTACGCTTTTCCCTAATGTTCCAATTGTTGTGAATACTCGTACGCTAGTGTGTATGAAGGTGTAGTCTGAATATGATCTGGTATTTGCTCCTGAGTGGGATAGGTATTCAATAAGAGTGGTGGAGCTGGAGCAACACTCAAGAAGCCCTCGGGCTTAGCGAGTAGTAGCGAGTGAGCCCCTATTTGAATCCGCAAAGTGAACCAACAATTGCTCACTTACCAATTTTAGGAGTAGTTTACTTCGCAATATTTCCATTTCTATTGGTCACCTATACGTCTGACTGATGCTATTTAACGTTCTGACTGACAGTAACAAGTAAGTCGAAGGTGGGGTTTAGTAATGCTGACAGACAGGTAAAAACCAGCCGGAAAATCCCCAGCTCCGGCGGGGCAATTTTGATGACGAATTTGAAGCTCTGGATGCGCCTGAGAACACTCCATTCTCTGTCTCTCCATTCAGCAAGCAACAGAAAGAACACAAAGTCATCATGTTCACCGGTATCGTAGAGATAATTGGAGGTACACAAACCTACAGCTATCAATCCGCAGAGAGATAAGCGCACTAACAATCAAAACAGTGGTCTCCCAGCTCAATCCCCAAGACTCCGACGGCGGCACCACACTCACGATATCCGAAGCCAGCGAAATCCTCACAGATGTTCATCTCGGTGACAGTATCAGTGTAAATGGTACCTGTTTAACAGTAACCGAATTCACGAAAGACAGTTTCAAAGTCGGATGCGCGCCGGAAACATTACGACGTACGAATCTTGGGGAACTGAAGCAGGGTAGTAAGGTTAATCTGGAGCGTGCGGTCTCAGCGAGTACGCGTATGGGAGGACATTTTGTACAGGGACATGTTGATACTGTTGCGAAAATTGTCAAGATTGAACCGGATGGGAATGCGTTGACTTTTCGATTTCAACCAGAAGATAGGAAGGTGTTGGCTTATGTTGTTGAGAAGGGGTATGTTTGTTTGGATGGGGCGAGTTTGACGGTTACGAAGGTGGATGATGGGGAGGGGTGGTGGGAGGTTATGTTGATTAGTTATACGCAGGACAAGGTTGTTACTGCTAGTAAGAAGGTTGGTGAGGGGGTTAATGTTGAGGTGGATCAGGTATGTTCATTCCTCTTTTCCCTTGGATTACTTTTATGAAGAAGTGCTTGGGAGATTTAATAAGGTTGCTGATTATTCTGCGAAGGTCGGAAAGTACGTCGAGAAAGCTGTGGAGGGATATTTCAATAAGAGCGAGAGTGGTGGAGAGATTGCAATCTTGCAGAAGATGGTCGAGAGACTTGTGGATGCGAGACTGAAGAAGGCAGGACCATGAGGGTGACAAGACCCTAAAATGCCGAATTCCAAAAAAGCCTTCGTCATTGGGTCGACATTTCGATTCGTTCAATTAAGGAATTTGCAGCCGGTTGAATAGGCGAGAAATTGGTGTACGCAATTCGATTTGCTCAGTTTAAATAACGGATTAAGAACATCTAAAGTCGTATTGCAGGTTCTTCCCCGCAGCTCTTCTTTTGGGTGTTTCCACACAAAGGGCCGACTTTTCGGGACCTCGGACGAGAATAACTCGACGCGATGGTATGAATCGCAATCACTTGAGCTGCAAGGATTCGAATTGTTAGATACTTCGACGGATTTTATTTAGGATTTCATATCAAAGTCAATTAATTTACCCCTCTCGAGGATGAAAAAGCGAAGTTGATTTGGAGGCCAAAACGCATCTCCAACCACCAAAATGAGAAGGTGGACTCAGCGAATCTGCCCGAAGTCCTTGGCGATGTCTTGAACTCTCCTCTTGACAGACGGCGCTAATGACTCTCATTATCAATGTGACCCACAAATCGAAGGCCGCTAGAAGGTCTTGTTCATCATGCCAAGAGGTACAAAGTTATCATACGACCTTCGACCAAGAACCGAATGTTCCTTGAACATGGTTGTGGCGGTAAAAGAGAAAGGGCAAAAAAGGAAACAGTACTGTACGTACATACAGTACATGCCATCGTTCCTATTTCTTTTGTAGATGCGTACCGTACCTTGCACGGGCACTCCGATTGCACTTTCTTATCAAACTTCAGCCCTATGTTCCAAGTGGCATAACAGTGGCTTGCATCTGGTGTATCGTTATGCAACCTATCCCGATGGCTGGTACAGAGTGACGGGTGTGGCGTTGTCTAAGCTGGTTGGTTGAAGAGGACTCTTCAAGTCAACGAGAGGGGGGATTTTCCCGACACCATCTTGAAACCTGTAAGTACCGGCAGCGGGTGATCCGTGAGGCTTAATGCTGACCAATTGTCGGGTCCCGTTGGGTAACCCCAAGCAGCAAGAACTGCCCCTAATGAAAATTATGCACCTCTCTTTTTTCATCAGCTTCCCTTGTGGCATCCTTGAAATCCTTCTGTCATTTGTTCCCCCGCACTGCATACGAATGGAGTCGCGTGGTACATCCCTTCTGCCAAGCGGCACCACCCACAGGGAAAGAAAGATTAGCAGTTAAGTCGCAGTCTTAAAACGAGTTAAATAAGTTGTTGATTGGAGGAGTAGCAAGTGTGAATAAGCCTTCTTATCAACAAGTTTGCCGTCCCTCCATGGTTTCCCTCGCCACCTTCTCTTAAACCATCCCAATGAAGGCAGTCTCCCAATAATAAAGCCTTGTATCAGACAACACCATACAATCTGACCTATGGGCAGGCACCCAAAATGGTAATTAAGACTTGCTGCCGTCTTGTTCCCCCCTTTTCCTTATCTTGGATCCTCCTTCGGTACGGTAATCTGCGGTATCATTGAGGGGAGTAACGCGACTCCATTCCGAGGGCACACGACGTATATAATATCCCAGGCTGGCCTGTTCTCCAAGATGGAAGAAGTAAATAGGAGTCGACCAGATTTGCCCATCGCAAACATGTTCACATCACCCAATGGAACGCAGAAGACGGAAGTCCTGGAGCCTGAGAAGGTGTCCGGTATGAGTTATCCTACTTCGCCAGAATCGTTGAGCCGAGATCGCGACGAGGTGGGAACAGTGTCGAATGGACCGAAGGAACCGATAATGAAGCGCTTTGTAGATAGTTTTCGCCAGCAGAAGGGTGTTACTGTGACGCCTGGCGGGGTTGTTGGCGCAGATGGAAAGGTTTTCGAGGCCGAGGTGTCAGTGCCAGAATTGAGCCATAGTTTGAAGCCAAGACATTTACAGATGATTGCCATTGGAGGTTCAATTGGTATGTCAACTACGAAATATCCGATCCAGTGAAGGGGGCAACAAGCTAATATCTTGTGTCTTCAAAGGAACTGGTCTATTCGTAGGATCAGGATCAGCACTCGAAGCAGGAGGTCCAGCCTCATTGATTATCGCATATGGCCTTATTGGCGCCATGCTCTTCTGTACCGTTCATGCCCTTGGTGAAATGGCCGTCACCTTCCCCGTCGCTGGTTCCTTTGCCGCTTACTCAACACGATTTCTGGATCCGGCTTGGGGTTTTGCAATGGGTTGGAATTACGCACTTCAATGGCTTATAACTCTACCTCTGGAAATTATCGCTGCTTCGATCACGCTCAATTTCTGGGATGGTGCAAAGAACGTTAATCCGAGTGCTTGGGTTGCAATTTTCTTGTTTTTGATTATAGGTATGCCTCTTTGGAGTATACTTTCCTCACTTGAAGTACATAAATTGGTGAGGAAAGAGAGAATAGAAATACTGATGAAAGAACTTCACAGTAATCAACTTCTTTGGAGTCAAAGGCTACGGTGAAGCTGAATTCGTCTTCTCTATAATCAAAGTCGCAGCCGTAATAGGCTTCATAATTCTCGGCATCGTTCTCAACGTCGGAGGTGGTCCAAACCACGAATACATCGGCACGAGATACTGGGACAACCCCGGCGCTTTCCACAATGGATTCAAAGGACTTTGCTCTGTATTCGTCACTGCAGCTTTCTCTTTCGCTGGAACTGAGCTTGTCGGTTTGGCTGCAGCTGAGACGGAGAATCCGAGAAAGTCGTTACCTACAGCTATCAAGCAGGTGTTTTGGAGAATTCTCCTGTTTTATTTGATTAGTTTGACGATTGTCGGGGTCTTGGTTCCGTATAATGATCCTCAATTGCTAAATGGCTCTGGTTCTTCGGATGCCAATGCATCTCCGTTCGTTATTGCCATCAAGGTACGTCTTTCAGTATTCACTTCCCATCACAAGCATTTCTAGAGTCGCAATAAGCATCCGCTTAATATAAAACCTTGCTAACAATGATCCGCAAACAGAACGCAGGAGTCTCCGGAATCCCCTCCGTAATGAACGTAGTAATAATGATAGCCGTCCTCTCAGTCGGTAACTCAGCCGTCTACGGCTCATCAAGAACCCTAGCAGCCCTAGCAGATCAAGGCCAAGCCCCGAAATTCCTCTCCTACATCGACAGATCCGGACGTCCCCTAATGGCAATAATAGTCTCCTCAGGATTCGGATTCCTCAGTTTCCTCGTAGCAGCCGGAGCAGATAAACGAGCTCAAGCTTTCAATTGGATGCTTGCTATCTCTGGTTTAGCTTCAATCTTTACTTGGGGTTCTATCTGTCTATGTCATATTCGATTTAGAGCTGCTTGGAAAGCTCAAGGTCGATCCTTAGATGAATTAGCCTTTTTGAGTCAGGCTGGTGTTATTGGTTCTTGGTGTGGGTTTCTTTTTAACATTTTGGTATTGATGGCTCAGTTTTGGACGGGTTTTGCTCCGGTTGGTTATGCTAGCATGACTGCTAGTGAACGGATTCAAAATTTCTTTCAGGGGTATCTTGCTGCTCCTATTGTTGTTATTAGTTATGTTATTTATAAGGTTGCTTTTAAGACGCAGGTTAGGAGGAGTGGCGAGATTGATCTTGTTACTGGGGTTCGGGAGTTGAATTTACAGGCTTTGCTTGAGGAGGAGAGGGAGGAGATGAGGGGGTGGCCTGTTTATAAGAGGGTTTGGAATACGGTTTGTTAGAGGGATGGTGTTTTTGGGTTTTTGGTTGTTTTGGTTGGGAGTTTCTTGGGTTTGGGGAGTTGCCTGTTTTTGGGGGCTGGGAGGTGGCGTGGAGGGAAATGGTGGTGAAAAGTATAAGGAAATTAGTACATGAGTTTCAGAATAGATGGGATGGAGTTAAAAATGTATCTCTCAGTTAAACATCCAAATCTCAAAAGAATAACCCTAACCCTCAGGTTCAAGTACCAGTCCCAGTGTTATGCTGAATCTATAAGGGCACTTGAATAATATGAAATCACGAGTTTGGGAGTTAATCCTACTTCTAATAGAAGATTTGGTGTACTCGCTGGTACGCTAATGATCGCAAATACTGAAAAGGCCCTTGATACAGTAAGTAGCTCAAATCCGTCCCCTCTCAAAAGCCCTAGGCAAGGATTGGAAACTAAAAGTTTGGTTCGCATGCAGGGTATCACCGTCTTCAATTATATCAACGACCCCGCCATTCAAAGCCTCATGGGGACCATCCACGGCAACATCAAATCTACTTGTAGTGATTTTGACAACTGGTATAACACTCTCAATCTAGCAGCACCGGCACACCTCGAAAGTCTCTAGGTAACATTCATCAACTTCTGGGTATATAAGAGAATCAATTAATAGCACTATAGAACGTTATACTGGCATCAAGTCCTTCAAAGCTAGCGCAAAACGAGGCTGAGGCTACTATAGATACTATCAACATACTGGCTGCAGAAAGGACGTCAATCTCCTTTGCTAGAACGCCGTTTATACTAGGCACTTGAAAGGTGGTGTGTTTGCATCCAGTTTCTGAATCAGTCACGATGGGGAATCGTACGGCGTGCTCGAGAAACATTTAGCCTTTTATATACGGTAACAAACAACTATTGAATTCCTTTTAATTCTACATCTATATTATTGTCATTAGAATAGAGATGTGTGTAAGATTAATAGCAAAATAGTACCAATTTCGTCTACTTTATATGATTCGAGAATCTAAGTATAAATTTCGCTTATTGATCCTTTATTCTAAGATCTTTATAGACTTTTAAAATACTTAAGATTTAAATTAAGTATATAATAATAAATTTATTTCAAAGAATCTATTAATTTTTAATGTTCAGAATATAGGGTTGAAATTATTCATCTTTGATATACTAAGTACGCGGGTTTTGAAAGCTGAATTGTTGCGGTTGGAAGTTGAATGGTTGCGGCTGGGTCTGGGGTCCCTCACCTTCCTTCCGAGAATCCCTCATAGCATACCACCTTTTCCCCAAGACACTATCAGGAGTAAAACCCCTGAGAGGACGAGAAGCCGAGAAATTTAAAGCCTCCTCTCGATCCAAACTAACAAATGCCCTATTCGTACTCTCCTGTGCCGCCTCCCATATCTTATCCATCCCAACCTCCTCAGCTCTCATTAACCTCAACTCATAAAAGTTGTATACTAACTGATCTAGCCTAACCCAGGTATAACCCTGATAGCCTTCTGCGTATTTCCGTCCTTCTACTGGAAATTCTGCCTCAAATGCTAAGACTCGCAGATTGTCATACAAACGTGCATGATCGAGAACAGTATCAACGAGAACGGGATCAATAACCAGGAACGTGTTTGTAAGGATTCCTGTAGCAGTAATACCATCCTTGAATTGGTGGGTACGCTCTGCTGGGGCCGGGTTGGCTTTCTGATATTCCTGCAAATCCTTCAGAATTTCCTGAAAAGCGGTTCTAAATATAGCGCCAGCTTGGTAGTTAGCTGAGTCAACAGTCTTGTTGTTGTTACCGGAAGCTCTTGGTGCAAATCCCGTATTTGGCGCATTAAAGTTTATTAAACGCCACTTAGTGTCGATGATATCCCTTGACCCGTTAACCCGAAGTGCGTGGTTAAAGACACCATCTAGTCGAACCTCATAGTCGTCAAGCAGGTCTGGATCAAGGTTCTGAACAGCAGCATCATAGAGACATATGAATCCCCAATACTCCTTTTTCTGTCGATACAGAGACTGAATCCATCCCGGTGCAGCTGGTAAGGCTGCGTTGGCTAAAACCTGTACAGCTTCATCCCGTTGGGCCTTTTGACGTCTGTGGTACTCTGAGCTGCCACTTCCAAACGCTTCTGACTCATTGGGAAGATAAGCTGGTTCACGATCAGCGAAAAGTTCCTCGAGGGCTTCCCCGGCTTCGACTAGCGCGTCCCAGCATTTCGTACTCTCCTTACGTGTTCTAGGCATCCAGAATTCATCTTTCAAGATCACGGTTTCTTTGGTAGTGAGACTTGCAGGGGTGGAAATTGCTTTCTCGATCAGTTGTTCACGCGAAAGATCTGTTGCTGCGCTGATGTTTTTGGTTTCCACATCTACGTCTGGGAGGTCAAGGAGTAGACGTCGTTCTGAGTCGGTGAGAGTAGATGGGGAGCTTAGGCTCTTTTGCTTAAGAGATGGGTAAGCTGCAATAAGATCTTGCGCGGTGGTTTGGTGTTGTAAGACCCTTCTTGAGCTGGCTAGTAATATCTCGATTGGAGTGGAAGGAGATGCCATGGTAGTAGTCAATGTGAGTATTGGTATAAGCTGAGTCAACAATGGTCTGGAAAGAGGAAATTGTTGCCAATAGATGTGTTTTGTTTCCGTTGATTGCAAGAGGAGAGCGAAACTTAAGTAGGAACTTTACGAAGTAGGCAGCAGAGTTACATGACGCTTACTAATGTAGGTGTCAGCTGGTATCGGCCTTCTTTTGGACGCCTGCAGCTGCAGACGATAGGAGTTAACCGAGTAATAGAAAATGTTACCTAGAAGTTCTTAGACTTGTTTAGGAAATACTAGGGACAGAAGGTTGTATACCTTTACTCTAAAGTACTATATTAATCGAAAATCTACGTAGTCTTAGTAATATACAAAGACTTAGTAATATATAGAATTATAAGAACGCTAGTTATATATAACGAATAACGTTAACTAATCGATGAAATTAATAAAATAGGTATAAAAAGAGGTTACTATTCGAATTAAGAGGTACCTAAAGGTCTATAGTAGGTACATATAAGTTTATTACTTACCCTTATTTTATACTAAAACTTATACCTAATACTTTAAAAGTTTATAGTAAAGAAGAGATAATTAATTAAAGTCTTTAAACTAGACTTATTTATTCGATAGTTACCTATAATATTATTAGTCTATATTAAAATTATAGACTAATAGGATTTATTAATAGTAATTAGAAGTAAAAGGAATATATTACTTATTAGTTTTATACTAAAATTTATTTAATAAACTATTATCCTTAATTACTTCTTGTTTCTTATACTAACTATTAGATATAATTAAAATATTTACTTGTTAAATTATTAGATATACTTATAGCTAAGTCTAAGTTATATAAGTAGATGTACTAGGTACATTTTAGTATAAAATAGGGGTAAGTGACAGACTTACGTCCACCTACTGTATATACTCAGAATAACCGACCAAATAAACGATGCATGTGACCTGACATGTGACCTGATTTCGTGACAACATGGCCTGTGTATCAAATATAGTATAAAATACAGTAGAAACGAATGTAGAACAACCTACTGTAGCTCGAAAATGGAGTAACGGGTCAGTAACAGGTAAAGTAAGAAACGAAAGGACTAAAATAGACCCGTAAAACACAAAACACCTTAAAGTACAGACTATTCCTCCTATATTAAGAACCCTGTATTTGTATGTGTTTTAAGCCCTTTCTGCATTCCTCCTGTAGGTGTATAACCTTTAGTAGGGGAAAGGGATCGAATTGGGGCTTAAAGTAAGGCTATTGGGGATCTATAACGGGTGGTATTTTTCAACGATCCCTTTTAGAATAGGTCGTTTAGAATTACTTTTTACAATCGAACCTCGTGGAACCAAATGGGCCGTTTGATGTCTGACATGGAGGTGAATCTGGGGTGCGCTATTCCCGACCGGGCTAGTGGACTTTTGACTTCAAACTCAATATGATACAGTACCTAATCTCGAGCATTGTAAACAAAACAACCCCAATCCCACCTCTTTTGACGCGACCTACGAATATTCAGAGTCACATTCCATTTTTTGATAGTTTGGGCAGCCCAAGTGACAAATGTTAGTTAGCTACGAAGCTAATCTCCCGAGATTCGCCTTTACCGAAGACCGTCACAAGCAAAGCTCAAAATGGCGTGCCATTTCTCGCGCCTACAAGCCGAGCTACATCTCGAGATCGCCGACTACTTGAAAGCAGAAAGAAACATTGACGATCTTCGACAGTGGAGCTGTGTTTCATTGTATTATCGTTCCCTACTCGCACCTTATATCTTCGAAGCGATCACACTCCGCAACACTGAAGTTTCAGGATCATCAGTGACATTAATCGCCAAAGGTCCATACAACAAGCATGTCAAAGACATATTCTTCGAAGGCATAGCTCCGGGTGATGAAGACTCAATTGCATTTCACGAAACCAAGAACGTCTTTCCAGAATCCGTTCAATCCATTCTATCCAATCTACACACGTTTCCCAATCTAGAAACCGTGCACATCTCATTCCCTATGGATTTTTACGTTGGCTGGACTGACGAGTGGAATTATGGCTTTGGAATGGTTCAACAAGCTGAGAATGAGGAAGATGTGTTGAAAGCTGAGTCGAGTCAAGGGTGGAGAGCATTAATGGCGAAAACGTATTCTTCACTCACGAAAAACAATCATGCATTGCCACTACCTTTCAAACCCCTTGAGATTAAAAATCTACTACCAAAAGAAGTTTCGACATTTCGAAGCATGGAATTTCGACAACTTCTGGCTAAGATAGACCGATTTGAACTTTCTATCTATGGTAGTGACAATGGAGATGCTTGGAATTGCAACACTATGGAGATATATCGTGATTTTGTTGCAAAACTTGATCAGCTCTTCTTCAATCATTTGACATCAGCGACACATTTTGCACTTCTGGCTACCGAGGAAGCTCCGCTGGGATTAGGCGGAGAAGGAATCATGAACTACATTGAACTTGTTCTTCGTCCATTTCAAATGCCGAATCTCAGGTCCATCCATGTCAAAAATATCTTCATCTGCAACGAGCTCGAAGATTTTCTAGTCTCTCACCTGGATACGTTAGAAGTAATGTTCCTAGAACAGTGTTATGCTGGAATTGGCGGACTGAGTGTTGATGGAATCCATTGGTCAGAATTCCTATCTTCTCTCGCCAGAACAAAACCAGAACGTCTTCGAAAGTTGGATATCTTGCCGTCCGATGTGGCATTGGACTATAGAGAGGATTATCCACATTTGCCAGATGTTCGTTATAACGACGATATAGATACGGTTTCGGATGTTATAGAGGCTCGGGAGATCTTAGGTGAGGACAAGAAAAAGAGATTCTTTGCGCATTGTTATCTTGATAGTGAATATGGCAACTTGTTTGTCGATCGAGAGATGAACTTGAGAAGTCTTTATGATGAGAATGATCAAGTGGCTTATGATGAGTTAATGGGTATTGTTCGTGCTAATTCTCGGGTCATTTTGAAAGCATGAATTTGTATTGTATATAGGCTGGAGTTTGTTTGGATTATCTATTATTCAAAGAGAGCACACTCGTGGCGGCTAAGGTAATATTTTTTTTTAGTTATGTATGAATATGTTTATTCTTGTGATGCTCTCTATCAATTGATCACTAACGTTACCTCCAAGCACCCCCGAAAGCATTCAAGCTGCAATGGCCCTTCATCACGTTTTCTCGGGTGTAGAGAAGGAAGGTTAAAAATTTCTAGCTAGCGGGAAGTAGTGCTCGGTTAAATGATATGAATGATACAGTCTAAGAGGGGAAATACAATTCGAGCTTATTATGCACCAATGGCAAGAGTTTAGAGACAAATGATTCAATGGAGCAGTATGAGCAGTACAGCACATTACAGGCCCCGTTGCTCCTTCGCCACCTACCAATGAAATGACAGTTCCTGGATTACTGCACTCTTTAGAGACCATCTATTTTTACCTATTATAGGTTTTTAGAAGTGATAAAAACAATGTCTTGTTAACAATAATGTTTTGATTGGCAATAAGTCAATTGTGTTTTTTATTCAAGGATTTTTTTCTCTCTATCTTAAGCGTCTTCTTAACAGTTTCTATTTCTATCTTGGCCATTCCAATAACAGTGCGGCAATCTCTCTCGCTTCGTTTCCGGGGAAGGTGATAACCAAGACTTTTGGCAGAATTTCAGCGTTCTCTTGTTGGATCCTGGGTTAATATATGTTTTGACAGTGCTGGTTGATAATATGGGGCTTGGCGAAGACTGGTACATAGGTTCAAACGAGAATGATGACCCTCGTGGCATTCTTGACTACGAAACCTCTGGACGAAGCAAGTCTGCAATTAATTGAAAAATCACCAGCAATATTGGAGGCGAAGGCTACAGCGACTGGACTCGTGGGCCATTGAATGAGGGTGGTTTGTAGGCAGAGAGACAGGGATATCATCTACCAAACCCGCCTCCCAAGGATTAAGAAGATAAGTCTCCAATCCAAGGAATCACTGTACCAGGCATAGGGTGCTACACCGCAAATTTTGAACTTAATATGCCTGCAGGATATGATATACTGCGTTTGTCTTCAAACGCACCGCTAGTGCCAACTATCGCCTGCAACTTTATGTGAATAGCTACCAACTTGGCAAATTCAGTATATCCCACTCTCTTGCGTGCTCAACTCATTCATATCTTTACTGATCCCTCTAGTAATCAATATCGGCCCCGTGGTGAGATCAAACCTTTTTTTTTCAATCGACCCCATATTATATGGAAGAAGGACGGTGCTCCGATAATCTGTGTCCAAGACCATGTCAGTTTAGAACGCAAAACCGATGTGAAAATATAGCGGAGAGAAAACTGTAAGAACGATTACCCTACATAAGTGCGACCAAGTGTTTCTGGGTAATGCGATGTTGCCAAAGTACTCGCAGCCTGCATGTAATCCCGCAGTTTCCAGAACTGGAGAAGATCTGTTCCGGAGATGTCAACGATACAATTTGTCTGGGTCACTGGACTCTCAGGTTCAGATAGACCTGGTACTGCTAAACAAAGTGAAAGGACGAACTTGACAAGACTATCGGAAGTACAAAAAAGTCGCAGCATTTCGATAGACTCTACTGTGTTGCCTTTGGGCAGTTGCTCTGTTAATGCCGGTGCTGACACACAGGACTTTTTGTAAGCAGACATAACATCTGGCGTGAGTTTCCAATGTCAAATAAAAATACCGGGATGCCATAATTGTCTCTTCGCCAGTTCAGTGAGTATACTGTGAAAAAAAAATTATATTGCAAGTTTAAGTAAATAGATAGGAATGTCCTCTTTTTTAAAGTATTAGAGTCGATCGATTTAAGTAATTTTTACAGGTATGCGAAGACAGGCCGGGCTATATAGCGATGAGGATCCTCATAGTCTCGCCTATAAGCGAGGCTCCTTGTAAGGGAAATTAAGCGACCTATATTCGTGTACTTTTAGAGCTGTCAGCATTTGTAGCCCCTCAAACCCTCGGCGGCGAGCTGAAATTCGGTCGCAACTGGTTGCCTGATTGGATTGGTTCTACCTCTTGCGTGGCTCCTGTCTTATTGTAGTGTCGGCTGCGCGTTGGATCAAGGATGGACCGTATCGCCAACTAGTCGATGACCTCCAAAAACCCGTGGACTACACCGCTAGCCTGGACGACGATCGTATATTGGCGGTGATATCTGAAGTGTTGTTGTTAAAAGAATTTGAGATAGAACAACCTGAAAAGGAGATGCGTGAACATGTGCTATCAAATCTTCGCGATGCCATTGCGAGAGCTGCGGCACTGGATCAGAACACCCCATTGAGGAATGTCGTAAATGGTTGGATGGGTTCTCTGCCTCAAGAGTATATGATTCTTCTACAGGAAAAGAAACCGTGGGCATTGATTGCCTTGGCACACTCCTACCTTCTCGTCCATTGATCGGGGACGGTCTGGTTCACGAAAGGGCAAAGCGCCCGGCTGATGTTATCGATTTCAGAGAATTTGGATAGTAAGTGGAATAGTTGGATTCAATGGCCTTGCCGGGAACTTGGAATTGAGGTCCAATAGTTGATAGTTGATAGAATTAATATCGTTGACGACTTGCAGCCAACTCTAAGGCATTGAAACACTTTCTCGAATCGAAGGTAGCCGACCAATGACCATCAAAGCAACGAGTTAAGATCTAGCCAGGCCATCACTTACGTGTCTGATGATTGATTCCCCAAGTCATTTCATGATGCAGTCATGGCTAATTTACTAAGTATGAATTCATGGCATGCAAGTCACTTAGCTGTGCATATCGAATCAGCGTTAAACTTCCCGCAGTAGTATCGCCGTATTGACTGCCGTATCGCACCCCCATACGCAGTGCCGAGGACGGCGCAGGACGCACCGTATGTCTATACCCTTATACAGTCTTATATCTAGTATAGAATATACGGCGTATGGTTATGCGACCTGACATATTGACTCGGACTACTTCTACACAACGTGTAGCGACTTAGCGACGGCGGGAAAGTGTCAGAGTAAGCCTCCAAATCTCAGATTCCCTGACGCTATCATTTGATGGAAAGGGTTGGATTAGGTACTTCAGCTTCATGATATGATCAAAAGCTTAAAGCATGAGCTTCAATTCTCAATTACTTTGCACCAATGTTTGCATGGTCTGAGAAACGTCCGTGCTGGTTAGGATCATATAATAACCACTTGCCCTGACGAAAATTTTCTTCTCTATTTTCTCGCTCTCTTCTGTACACGAAAATCATGCCTTCCACCAAAACTAAACCCTCTGTTGAGAAGAAGGCCCAGGCCGAAGGATATGAGTTTGGAGGACCGTAGGTCTTAACGTCAATATCACAGTGTCTCAACAATTACTAAGCCCCGTTTAGTATAGGAGTCTTAGGGACAACAATCGGCCTCCCAATTTCCTGTTATCTGCTCAGCTTCCTGTGCAACGATATTTCTGGTTGTCCAGTGCCTACTATCCTCAGTCCGTCGACACTCACTATCGAGAAACTGAAGAATGATATTGGTTGGCCTCCTGCTGGACTTTGGGGCCTCGCCGACATGAAGGTTACGGCACTTGTGCTTGCGTATGGTTTATTTTCGGCGGTCCTATATCGGATATTGGGTGGACAATATGCCGAAGGTGTTCCATTAACCTCGGGCCGCAGGTTGAGATACAATTGACCGGTTCGTTTACATACAACGGAGATATGTAGACTGACCTCGTACAGCATTCTCTTCGACCACTATTTCACTCCTCCTTTGCTTTACAGGTACCATTCTTCAAGGAGTCGATTTTCCAGTATAGACTTTCATCTGGGATAACAACATCAAAATACTGTCTGCGAACACATGTAGCTCATACGACCTCCCACTTTTGTTTACACTCGAAGCTTCACAATCAAGGATGGAAATCCCGAGAACTGTGAAGTGAACTTATAATAAGAGGTCGTTCAGGAAGCATACTGTATGACTGGTTTATCGGCCGCGAACTTAATTTTCGAATTACAATTCCAGTGCTTGGACAGATCGACATCAAGGGGTTTGTAGAGATGAGTCTTGGTTTACTAGGCTGGATATTATTTAAGTTTGTCTCCATTGCTCACCAGTACAAAATCTATGGCTAATCTCAGATAGTATGATCCTTGTCACAACATTCCAATTACTGTATGGAATTGACGCTCAATGGATGGAATCGGCTATTCTAACTACAATTGAAATTACGACGGACGGATTTAGCCTCATGTTAGCTTTTGGCAACCTCGTCTGGATACTATTTACATTCTCCCCCCAAGCACGATATCTTGGTGTTTTCCCTATAGATATCGGCCCCTATGGTGTTATTGGGGTTCTTTTCTGTTCTTGGCTGTGGATACTATATATTCCCCAGCTCGAACAATGAGAAAAACCGGTTCCGAAGAAACCCATTACATCGCCGTATCTCTCACCTCAATTATCTATCCACGAGTTAGCGTCCGCAGAACCCCTTGTCCTACGGCGCTGACTCGATCAAGCTTAACTACTACCCTCGGTGAGCTGATCTCAGATGGAAGGGATGCCACGTTCATGAATTAGTAATGCTTTCCACTAGGCTATTTTATCCTAAGACCCTAGCATATTCAGCATCCACTCTCGTCCTTATTCTATATCTCTTTCACCCATCTCGCCCATCGGTAACAAAAGTCACTTCGTTCCCATTCTCTTCCGGTTGATGTGAGATCTCATCAAAAAAAATCCAAAACATCCAAAAGATTGTGCGACAACCCTCAATTCCAAATCACCAAGGTAAGCCAGTTAACCAGGGTCATTATAGCTATACCAACTAATTATAAGGAAACGTTATCGAGGTATGCAGAAAATAAGACAAAAACGATTTCCCTGTTAAAGCGCACCCCCACAACACCTTTAGGAACTAATTCTATCTAAGCACATGAATATCAAATAGAAGTATCTACTTCCGTCCTTAACTAGCGATACTCTTAGGAAAGAGGCATGCCACTCTCTCCCTGCTATGCTATTAGGCCAATTTAAGTTAAAAATCTATAGACTCTAGTAATTCCCCTATAAATAAAGATTAAAACCTAAAATAAGTATAAGAACCTAAAGAGATGCAAGAAAGGGACTAGGTAAGGAGAGATTTCAAAAATAATAGCTAGTTTAAGATATATTAAGAGTTAGAGAGTAATTTAAATTACAAGAAATACCTAAAATACCCTCCTACTCCCCCCTACCCCCCCTCCTTAAGTAATTTATTAAATAAGTCTTTAATAAATTAGAGAATAGATATAGAGAAAATAATAAGAAGTTAAATAAGTAAACCCTAACCCTAACCCTTAGTCTATTATACAGCTAGTAGTTGTGTATAGGTATAATTATAACACAATTTAAGGTGCGCTTCTATGGTCGATACCATGCACTGGCCGTATAACGGACTAAGGAATAACTAACATTATTTGTTAAGTATAAGGGAATAGCCATGTGACCGCCACTATAAAAGGCCCATTCGGAGCTTCCTTTGCTCCTCACAGAACACAGAATACAACATCACATTGCCCACATATTGCTCTTAAATAACTTTGCTATTCAACAATAGGCATAAAAACAGGCATATTAATAGCTTCTTAACTCTACGAGACGATGATACAAGGTCCAGTAGTTACTTCTATCCTGTTCTGCTTCTAGAGACAAGTTAGACATCTTATCCTGGATTATCTTCTTTTCGCTTTCCCTCGCTTGCGCTTCTTCTGGTGCCTCATTCTCATATATCCACCATCCTGAAAGTGATTGGATGGTATTATTATAAGGCGACGAGAGCGCCGCCCCTGGGTCCTGTAGCGATTCTGACTCGTTCGGGTTTGATGATATCTCCCGAGTACTTTCTTCCTGTCCACTTCCATTGTTCGGTGGGCTAGCCTGAATCCCAACCGAGCCAGCCAACATGGTGGCCTGGAAAACATCGCCATTGTCATTCACCTTGACCGGTACGGCAGCGAAACCCACTGGCACTTTGTCCACGCCAACGTTAGGGTAGGCCACACCATCAAGGACGTTATTTGTTCTAAACTTGGCTTTCCCCTCGGTGTCCCAAAAGCAGAACGCGGTGATCCACCCGGATATGTAGTCCGTACCGCTGGAGACAGGATTTCTAGTTGCAATGGTGTTCCAGAAGCGAAGGACATCTGCGCTCGTCGGGTCACTGAACGAGAGGAGCATGTGACGTAAGACCGGGCGCAGCATCTCAGCAAACTGTGCAGGTTCCTCACCCAGCTGATCTAGCTTGTCAAGTCTGGTGAGAATGTCTTGCCAGTCAGAGACCTCTCCGAGGAGAGTTACGGATGGGATGCCACAACACATCGACAGGGTATACGAGAAGTACTTCTGCATGGCACCCATGAACAGTACCGACGCGACCACCTCATCGACCTTGGTAGTTGTGGAGAACGAGGGCATAACCCAAGTCCGCAATTCGGGATCGTTGACATTCTTGGCTATCAAATGGGTCATGCGTTGAGCCAATGCGCCAAAGTCGGCGTACTCCAAGCTGCCGCCATCCACGACCTCAAGCTCCTTCTGACCCTCATGCGAAACAAAGAAGCTACGCAAACTTTCGGCGTTTGCGTTGATGAAGAAACTCAGTTGCGTGAGAATTGCGAACCATACATCTTCGGGCCGGATCACGAGGTGGTGGTGCTTGCTGTAGGCGTTATACGCCGCCCAGACGAAGCCATTTTTAGATGGCGAGATGTGACCTTCACGTAAGCCCCGACGACTGAAAGAGCTCTGGATAATTCTTTGGCATCGGCGAAATTGCTTTTCGCAAGAATTCTCGAGCAGTTCTTCGGATGTTGCGACCTTAGAGCCTCGCCAGCTCTCGGCTGGGTGATTGACAACTGTTAATGTTACTGGCATATTGTTTGTCGCAGTACGCGATTATATTCTTCAAATTCCCTAATGGGTTATGTTGGACATGGAATGCTTCTTAAAAGACTTTGGCTGTCAGGCTGCCATTTCCTCTCTTACGCAAGCAACAGGGGGGATATTGTGGGCACCAGTGTGGTGCTGATGACTGATTACATACTTCCCCATCGAATCAGAAGCAAACGATAGGTGGCTATGTCTGCGGATTTTTCAGCTCCTGCAGACATGAAACTTCACAAGCAATGCCTACGTAGATGCAGCTTGTATTTTCCGGGTAGTACAGCTTGTGTTTTTGGGGCAGTACTAAAACACTAGGTACACTTACTATATAGGAAGTAATGATTGCGCGAACATAATTGTCTTGGCCAGACCTATAAAATAGTATAAACATTGAAACCATCCAAGTGGCCACTATTTGCCGCCGTAAGGTGTGTGTGTGTGTGTGTGTGTGTGTGATTGGGCACGTCTACTAATCTTTCAACTCCTGGAGACATAAGTACACCAGGCAGCCCCAGTACTCAACTTCACGAGCAATGCCTCAATACAATGGCTAGACGAGTTCTGATACGCGATTTTGACAGCGCTGCCAAAACCCTACAATGGACAGGAACTGTGCACCCAACTGATGGATCACAGCCTGGGTACGGTCTGGAGGGTGATTCCACCCTGGAAAATTTCGCGACATACAGGAGACCAGTAATAGTTTTGCCTACATACCAAGATAGGGATTTCGCCAGCACTGCCATCATCGATGGCGAAACCGAGAAATTTTTACCCCTTGGTCCGTCTGGTCGTGAAAGGCAATTCTCTCATGAAAGGGTCCCGGGCAGCAATGTGTGCTTAGCATGCGAGGAAATCGAGCTGAGAAGCCACTTGGTGTATGGACTCGGGAGAAAATATCACCTCGGATGGTTTAAAGATGTAGCCAACTGCCAGCACTGCGATTTATGCCGTCTCCTTACTCAAGGACTTGAAGCAAACACCGAACTTTCGGTATTCAAAGAGGCTACTGAGAAAGCCGAGTTCTTTGTTTTCATCACGACCGTTGCCGCGGCTTTCCCTCTTGCTCCATCTAGGCGAGCCCGTCCATATGAGATGTGTGCCTGGGTCATTCATACTGGTGGGCGTCGTGTTGCAGAGATACGTGTGCGCCTCGTTGCAGACTGTGCTGCGCGACTGGGGAAAACTCCCCGTTTCCATGGTCGACATGTAGATCCTCGATCTGCAAACTTGGAACTTGCACGAGCATGGATCAAAGAGTGCTCGGCAACTCATAGCTGTGGCCAAAGTGGTTTGAAAGAGAGAAGAGACGTTGGCGATAAGCTCACGTTGATCGATACGAAGGAAGCCTGTCTTGTGGACTTGACCTGGGCCATAAAATATGTCGCACTCAGCTATGTGTGGCCCCGGTTTGAAACCACGCGCCTAATCGAAAGCAACTCTCATGACCTTCATCGACCTGGCTCGCTTCGAGCGACTAGTATCACGCTCCCTCGAGTTATCATTGATGCCATGGATGTAGTTCAGAGGATTGGAGAGCGTTACCTGTGGGTTGATGCCTTGTGCATTGTCCAGGACAGCCCAGCGGATAAGGATCGTCTCATCAATGCTATGGACCGAGTGTATGGGCAATCTTTCCTTACCATTGTGGTCGCCAGTGGCAGCGATCCCTCAATAGACTACGGCATTCCAGGAGTTAATAGCACATCGAGGGCCGGCACACAACATTCGGCTCAAATCGAAAACGCCGACCTGGTAACAGCGCTACCAAACTATGAAGAAGCACTAAAACGCAGCGTCTAGTCCACTCGCGGCTGGACATTTCAGGAGGGCATCCTAGCCAAGCGATGCCTGGCATTCACCGACCAGCAGATGTTCTTTCGGTGCGGCCACGATTCGAGGTGTGAAGATGTTCAGGCCGAAGGCACCACAAAGTACGAGAAGCACTCGGCCAGACCAATTATCCGGCAAGGGCAGCTCGATTATCTGGCTAATGATGGATTCCTGCGGAATGTCTCGAAAAACAACGCCTTCTATGAGTACGCGCTCCTAGTGAGCGGCTATAGTTCGAGGAACTTGTCCTTCGAGACGGATGTTCTGCTCGCATTTGCCGGAATCATGCAGGGTCTAATCCCCCATTTTGGTCCAGCTGGGTTCTTCTGCGGAATCCCTATGCAAAATTTTGATCGTGCTATCTTGTGGTACCCAACGAGTCGACTGCGGCACCGGCAAATACAAGTAGATGGAAATCCAAATACGGCGTTACCCAGCTGGTCGTGGGCTAGCTGGGTCGGCAAAGTTGGATATGACATGGACGCACTACGGCTTGAAGATAACGAAGCAGTCTTGCCCATGGTTGAATGGTGGAGACTTCAAGGGGAAACATTGGTTCCCGTGAGGAACTACCGGCGGAGCTCGACCACCGCATTCAGCGAGGGTCTGCTTGAAGCAGAAGCACGCAACAAGGGAATTTACCCTAGACACCTGATATTCTGGGGGACTTGTGTAGAGTTGGTTGCTGACCCTCAGGAGATCCATATTCTCGAGTGGGTGATTGATTACGAGCAGGCACTTCCATGTTTCGCTATTTTGGACGAGGCCGGAGACGCTTGCGGGATGTTACCATCTGCAGATAGCGAGTGGGCAGATAAATACAAGAGCCAAGGAGAAAGGCGATTTTGCCAATTCTTGTTGTTATCATATGCCTCACAGTCGGCTGCCGACGCGATTATTGAACGTGCTCAGTTCTTCCACCACAAGTACGGTATTCAGGATACGCCTTTCAGATGCTTTTACAATGTCATGTTGGTGGAATATGATGAGCTGGGGATAGCTTACCGAAAGGGAATCGGACGTATCCACAGAGATGCGGTTGATGATGACATGGTGTGCAAATCCGAGAGGAAGATCATGATTCTCGGCTAATAGTTCAATGGCAAACACTTTGGCCAGCATAAGATAATCTAGATACACAGACAGAGATGCAATTTAGATTGACAGGAGACCTCCTAGATAAAGAATATAATGCAGGTTTACTGGAAACACAAAAAATTACTAGAGGTGTAAATCAAAAGCCAGGAAGTTACAAGAAGATCTGTTGTAGTCAAGAAATTCGGAGGGATCACCATCAGTTTAGATTGATGACTGAATACAGACCAGATTCCAATGATAATCTCTCTCTAGACTGTCTATTTAATTTTCTTGACAATTGCAACAAGCTCTAGTGTGTACTCTGTACGAGTTATATTTCCCATACAAATATGGTTGCGTTCTAAAGCTGATTCTCTAGTTGTGTAAATAACACTAATTTAGCTTGTATTAGCCTTGTTCTACGTCTCTTGTGTATCTACTACTATATAGAGCTCTATATTCTGCCTTCTAAATTATAAGGTATATAGCCTATAGTTATAGGGTGTAAAGGTCGTCTAACAACTTTGAAGTTCGAAAGTAGCCTCGAGGGTATAGACGGATTTCCTATATGTTAGATACTTTTTAGTAGGAAAGAATTGATTTATCTGAAAGTGTCATAGAAAACGAGGCTCTAAGCTCGTCTTACTGACTAAGCTTCCTGTATATATATATACTACTCGTTTCTAGCTTGTAGAGCTTCTTCTTCTTCTAAATAGACAACGTTCCCACCACTTGCTGCCACGATTCCGTGACAGAAAGCATATATTCGTAAGGTATGTGCTAAGCGCCAAGCATCCATCAATCTCCGTTTCAAGTAGTGCTCTCTTTATATTGCCTTCTGGTAGTAACATCCAGAAAAGAATCTTTCTCTAGTATCCTAGTTGACCTACCCTCCGTGGGTGGTTTTTCAACGCCGTGCCTCGAATTCTAAGCACTTTCTCTTAGTCATGCACCAGTGTTAACAAGATTTCTGCACTGTTATTGTTACTCATAGAGACTTTGCGAGTGCTGTATTACTTCAACTTTAAGTAGCTCGACTATGCTATGTAATACAGCTTTACCTGCTTGTAACTGTGAAGTTCAGTAAGTGAATACTCTCTGCTATGAGTTTAAGCCTAATAAAAATAGAAGTTTATTGTACAGTGGGTTACTATAAGTCTATCTAGTACCCCTGTTTTATACTAGAATACTCCTAGTATATCTACTTATATAACTTAAACTTAGGTTATAAATATATCTAAAATTTTAAATATAAAGTATTTATAGTATTTATAGTAGACTTATCTATATTAGATTTAATTTTTATCTAGTAGTTACTATAGGAAATAATAAATAATTTAGAATAATAAATTTTTAAGGAAATTTTAGTATAAAACTAATAAATTCTATACTCCTCTTACTTCTAATCTCTATTAATTAATCCTAGTTATATATAATTTTAGTATAGAGATAGAAAAATATATTTAACTATTAAATAAATAAACTTTGTATAAAGACTCTAATTAATTATCCTGTCGTTACTATAAATCTTTAAAGTATTAAATATAAGTTTTAGTATAAAATAGGGGTACTAGACAGACTTATGGTAATATACTGTAAGAACTATATTAGAAAATATTAAGATGGCCAACTTTACTAACATTCCGGATACCTTTTTTGTTCTTAGGAAATCAAAAGATTTACTAGTATTCAACTGTTTTATAAATAGTTTAAGCCGGTTTCTATCCTGCTAAAACGATATGAAATCGATGTTCCTTCTACTTTAGTTAATACATCCTTCGGTTAGAACGTGTCGATAATGAAAGATGTATATAGCACTTAATTCTAGACTTTATACTCTGTATAGGATATAACCTCGGATCGTTCAGCCACTCATCCTCGTCTATACGCGAGTGCACTAGGTGCCCTGCTAAGCGACTAACTGGCTCGTGCTCAGGTACTAAGAGTTTGATGTCATCGTACCTTACCTTACTATCTAATATACTTGTCTATATCATAATATTTCTAGTAACAACATGCGATAACACAGCTTCCAATCTTGGTTCCACGCGCGGGAAATTCACCCATCAATCGGCCCCAGATCCCATTTCTCGTGGTCCAGATGAGCGGGCGGCACTACTCGCCCTCGAGCCAGAGGATTGGATAGCGCACTTGGGTTGGACGTGATCATGGGATTTGACGGCGAGTCAGTGAGATTGGGACGGTGAGTTCATTAAGCTTTTTTTGCAGAATGGAAATTCTTTTCCATCGCGACAAAGTGAGGTGCGAATCTCGAATCTAGGCAACGTCTGGTTGTATAGTCTTCAATTTCTTGATAGCAAGCGCTATATAATCTATGCTTACATCCTTTCCCGCCTCAAATCTTCTTTGGGACAACTACATCACTGAGTTGGTTTTCTGCTATCGAGCCACACCTCTGCAGGTGCCCATGCCGATCCTCGGTCATAATCCTTGGCGTCGTTTGTCCCATATAGCCGCAAAAGTGGATGTACGATCAGGCTAATGGATCTGCCTTCGAGTAGGTCCTCAAATTGCTCGAATCTCACCGAAGAATGCGGAATGAAATCTTTACTCTCTGGGTTAAAAGCCAGCCGGCCTAGATCTTTCAAAGCGTAACACCTCATAGACGCCCTTCTCGTCCACGTCATGTAAGAAATATTCGCTGCCGCCTGGTATATACTTTGAAGTTTGCTACCACATTTGGCTTTGGCTTCGTCGCGGATCAGATGTCGAGCTGGACCTTCCAAGAAATGTGCAGCTTGCAGATTTGCAACTTTGGAAATCAATTCAGACGTCCAACGATGCAAGTCTTTTTCTTGACTTGTTGTATCGTTTCTCAGCGGAGGAAGTAAAACTCTTAGTGTTTGAGAGCGCCAGATATGAGCCTCTTCTTGGTTTGCTGTATTTCTTAGGTTAGTTGCTTTTCACCATCTCCTAAAGCCCTGAATACACTTACCTTGTTGCGTGCGGCTGTATATTTCGCTCAGTAGGCTATCTAGCCCTGACTTAGGAAGAACATCTCCAAGCCCGTTCCCCAGAAAGAAAAATGGGGTTTTAAATAAGGTCGTATACACATGATGGGCGAGTAGGGCGTTCAGAAGAAGTGCAGGAGATTTCGAAGATGTTAGTCCTTCTGGAAGTCCGTCATTTGTCAACACGCAGACTTCTGTGAGGTCATTCAGCAGAGCCACATGGTCAGCTTCGTCAAGTCGCTGAAAGATGGACAAGTCATTTGTCGACATCCCCTTTCCGAAGGCCCGCATATCCCTCTTGAGCCTATCGAGATCACCAATAACTTTGCTTCCCTCAACGGGAACCCAAGATTCCATCTTTTTAAATTCTTCTTCTTGTTTTTGGCGAAAGAATAAGTTATATTCAGCTTTGACCTCTTCCTTTTCGGACTTGGCTTCCTGAACCTTGGCTTCCACTATAAGAGTGCGATGATCCAGCTCATCTTGAATCTGCTGGATCCCATTTTCCAGACATTGGTTTTGACTTTGCATACGCCCAAGCTGATCCTCGAGTTCCCTTTCCTTTGCTTGCCATTCTGCTTCCTTCTTCTTCATCGCTTGATTGAATCTCTGCGTTAATTCCACGACCTGAGCTGTTTCGCCCTTTGATATTTGTTTGCCCGTACCACCTTCTGCTCGTAACTGCTCTGGGGATTGCCCTACAAGGCTAGATTTGTGTGGTCGCTTTGGGTGTTGTTCCAACTCTGTACTTGCCGAGCCGGATCTACCACGGAAGAGATATCTATGTACCGTTTTTGAAGCCGAAACCAGAAGATTCGTTGGCGGCTAGGAAAGGATGACGTTAGCTCCTGAATTGCAACACACATGAAAGTACACACCAGATCTGGTATACTCTGTTCTGATACCATTTGCTTTGAGTTCCGGACCTGTGATGGAAACTCTTCATCTTCGCATTCGTCGGTATCCGCAGCTGAAGTGTTGGCAACGGATGCATTCTTCATGGTTTGAGATGGCTTGGATCGAGCTTCCATTATCTGATTAGGCGATGGAGGATCTTTTTTGCCAGTTTTCTGCAAAGTGCGATGATCTTGTTGGCTCGAGTTGTTTGAAAACATATTGTGTAGACCTTGTGCAGAGGCAGCCTTTGAATTAGCACTTGGTTTGCCGCTGCGAGATAATGTGCCTTGCTTCTGAGTGTTATGCAATTCGTCTGTCTCCTAAATGTGGACAATATAAGCTTTATGATCTTGCAAAAGTATGGAGTGAGTATCACGATCAAGGGAGTGGGTACTATCCCCATCCCTAAATAAAGGCTTATTTGATGGGCGGGTGGAAACAGCTGTCAGGGGTCTAACAAGTAGAAAGTATTGCTTTCGTAGCCTAATAGGACGCAGATAGGCCACTCGAACCTTCTACGTACGCCTTAGTTTTTACAACAGACCAGATTTTGGGCTATGCAACAAGGCAGACAAGGGCTTCTTAAGGGCTTCAACCACTCAGAGTGTACCCTCTATTACTCCGCCCCGCCAGCCCACTGAATAAACCTTTATTTAGGGGGGGATAGTATTGTGCGTACTGTACTGCATTTGGCGGCTGGGGCCCTGGCTGCGAGCATCCTGGAAATAGTCAAGCGCTTATTCAAACACTCCGTAACCGAACTGCGGAGGTGGAATTGATGGAACACTGACAGCCTGTGAAAGATCCAACAAGACCAACATGCGGGGTCGAGAAGGCGGACGTGCTGCTGAAACACTTCGTGTGATGCAATCTCACGTCCCCTGGGCCGGCCCGAAACCCTCTTCGAGCATTTGTATCCTTCTCCACCTGCCAAATTCGTGCATGGTTGGACCTATCATAGCAAAATCTAACGGGGGTGGAATGCTCAGAACATATGTTGCAAGGAGTGGCAGCTTCGAGACGAAATTACATCCTTCGGGTCGTATTGTACATTAGAATCAACCTTCGACATTGACACGGTTCTTCACCTACCTATCGTCGCTTTCATTCTCCATCATGGGTTCTCACAGCACTAGCGACACCCTTTCTAGCATTGAGAAAAGGTTGAATGCCATCTCACTCAAAAATGAGCCTAAACACAAAATCATTGTGGGAATTGATTATGGCACGACCTTTTCAGGTATGCAGGTTGTTTTCTGCTTAAACATTTCCATCTTTAACATTGTTGCAGGTGTCAGCTACGTAACCACGGACAAAAGCAGCATAAATGATATCCAGATCATCGCGACTTGGCCCGAAGACTCCTTTGGATCGCGGAAAACACCAACGAGGATCGCGTACAGCGCGGAGAATCCAAAGATTAGGAAAAACAAATGGGGCTTCGAGGTTTACCCTAAACTTAAGTCTTACTCATGGACTAAACTCCTACTTGACAAGAATGCAACCGTAGGCGAACACGACGACCCATCCCTTTCCGGTATAGTAGGCCGTGGGATGCTCCAATTACCTTCTTTTCGTGATGCCCCGGGGGTTTGTGAGGACTTCCTGCACGAAGTGTACGTATTTGTATCCAAAATACTGCGCGAAAAATTGACCGATTCGATTTTTGAAAAAACACCAATGGAGTGCTGGATTACACTACCAGCTATTTGGTCGGATGAAGCAAAAGCTGCCACTCTTACAGCTGCCAGAAATGCTGGCTTCGGTCACAAACCAAAAGACGAGGTTTTTACTATCGCCGAACCAGAAGCCGCAGCTATTGCAACTTTGAAAAAGTATGCCGAGCCAGATGCTTTGAATTCCGTCAAGGTAATTCGTACGCCTATGTATCTGATGATAGGAGTTACTGAACCATTTAGGAAAATGAAAACATCCTTATATGTGATTGTGGCGGTGGGACTGTTGACATAACCACATACACAATCACGCAGGTACGGCCTTACCTAACTTTCGATGAACTTTGCGTCGGTATGGGTACGTCAATCTGAGCTTTTCTGAGTGCTATGCTTAAGACCTGACAAATAACATCCTGTAGGTGGTAAATGTGGCTCGACACATATTGACCGTAATCTGCATGCATTACTCTCCAAAAGATTCGGATCGGCATTCGATAATGTTCCATTCGGGCAAAAAGGCCCTAGTAGCAGGTTCATGAATGCTTTTGAAGGGTTCAAACGAAACTTTGGGCTTAACGATAACAGAGATGATCGAGAGTTGGGCCCTATCGATCTCGATGTTCCAGAATCTAAGTACTATGATTCGCATGATAGAAATGTGATACTCTCATAGTAAGTCTCTCACTGAATCGAGAACGAAGATCTGACGACTTTGTAGGGAGGATATGCAAAGCCTTTTCGACCCAGCCATTACCGAGATTACGAGCTTAGTGGGCCAACAGTTGGAAGAGGCAAGAAAAGAACGAAATGCCACGATTGATGTAGGTTTTCACTGGCCCTATTGACAAGAATAGAGAACTTTTGACTGATGCCTGCGAATCCTTAGCGAATTATTCTTGTTGGAGGATTTGGTGAATCATCATACCTAAACCAGGTTCTAGCAGATTGGTGCAGGAAAAATGGTGGTATTACTCTGCTTTGCCCCGAGCATCCGTAAGCAGTACTGCTAATTTAACTACATCTTCCATGCTAATCTGCTAAAGTCAAGCTGCTGTTGTGCAAGGTGCTGCTCTACGCGGCCTTGAAGGAATCGCGCCTCGTGTGAAGTACGCTCGACGTCACTACGGGTTCTCTATTTCGTATGATTTCCGTGAGGGGATAGACTCAGAAGATTACGCCTGTTTTTCTAAGTTCGATGAGAACAGGAAGCTGTGCAGCAACAGAATGCGGTGGCTGATTTCTAAAGTATGTCCTGTCGTTAGAGGATTGCCAACAATCCATTATTCATTTGCTGCTAACTGTAAGCGTGCGTAGGGAGATGAAATAACTAAAGACACATGCATAACAGCAAATGTTTGCGACACCTACTCACCTGGATCGAAATTTGTTAACCAAGTTCAACTGTATTCTTGTGCACTCATAGAAGCACCCGAGTACTCAACTGATTCCAGTGTGTATTCCATCATATTCAGCTGTTAAAAGAGCAAACTAACCTTCAATAGGGGTCAATCGCGTTGGCAGTATTGAGTCAACCTTCGATGCGGATTTTGATTTTGGCAAAAGTACTCAGTGTAGGTATAATCAGAAGGACAAACGAACCGTGCATCAATTTTCTTATAATGTACAAGTAAGGTTTGGGGACAAGGGCGATAATCTGACATTCAAGACCATTGCAAATGGCCAGGAGGCGGGCTCAGCAAACATCAAGTTCGACCAGTGATATTATGGGACATTTCGTTTGTGCAAAATGTATTCTATCTGCATTTTGTACAATTCAAAGATACAGGAAAACATACAGAGATGAAAGTATATTTCAAATCATGTATATTCGTGAATTGCTTTAGTGACTAGTCAATTATTACCTTGTGATCTCCCAGATTCTCCTTTCGTCGTCTTCAAACAATATATAAATGTAATGCAGGCTCATGATACGTGTACAGGGGAGCAAACACTATATATACAGGGGAAGCTATTTTAAGCCTACCGCCCGTCTCACCGTAGTATATAAAGCTTAAACACTAAATCGCTAATTTCTTAGTAATTACTACTAAAAATGAACCTTTGTGTTAGACTTAAATGTCTAATAATATAAAGCTAAAATAGGTTAAAATAATATTATTATATAAATTTTATATAATTTCTACTTATAAGTTAACTTTTCTTTTATTAATTTAATAGTAATATTAGCTTATATAAGGCTTGATTTTATTAGTTTCTTACCTACTAATATATATTAACCTAGGTTTAACTAATAGTAATTTTAGGAGTTAAAATTTTAATTTTATATCCTTATTTTAAGCCTTACGAGTACTCTAACTAAAATCGTAGTGTAGGAGTCTTCGGTTTTATAACTTATATAACTATTTAGTAGTAGAGCTACTAAAGGCTTATATAAGTCAAAAACCAGCAGAAGTCACGTTCCCCTGTACACGTATCATCAGTCGTAATGCAGACCTTCAAACTACAAGAAATCTTTTCTCCAGTTTGATATCCTTGCCCAACTCTCGGTCGGAGCTGAACTCCGGCGCATGCGGAGATATCTCAGGAGCTGCCCCTGCATGTTACAGTAGTTGGTCCTCAACAAGGTCCTACGCCACCGGTTGATCTCCCCAAGGGCGCATGCAAGTCGCTGGTCGTACTAGGGATGAATAAACGTTAATTATTGGGTGACGAACCACGTTAAATTTAACGTTTTATTTAGTGATTAGAGCTGCAGGGCATAGCCTCGAAAGCGACATGGGAAATGATACGGGAGGGTGGCCATCTGACTACCATTCATTCGTGTAATTTATTAATATTGGCTTCGCTGAAGGTTATTTGGATACTACAGAAAATTCTTATAACTTCACCCAATGGCTTCCCCCTTCAACATTAGTGTCTCCGAGGCACGAGAAATTGTCCTCAGAGTTAGTCGCGAGAATGGATGGCACGAGCCAGAGCTTGAAGCAACTACAGATCCTAGGATTTTGGCATCTATTGCAAACCTTCGACGACAGGTTGCAGATACAGTAGAGACGTCTGTATTTTTGGTTCTTTCCAGTCGAATTATTTTAGCTAATCCCCTCTAGTATTGCAGAGGATATTGGTTCAGTAAGGGGTCGCTTTATTTTGGAGCTGACGCAGAACGTGGAAGATTGCTCGTTCAACCTCACCAACTCTACCCCTTGGCTCACTTTCGAGGTACATCCAGAGAGAATCATTGTTGAATCAAACCAAGATGGATTCGATGAAAATGATGTGCGCCAAATTTGTCGTACTGGACGAAGTTGGAAAAGGCAGCAGCATGGGTTCGTCGGCGAGAAGGGAATTGGATTCAAGGCTATATTCCAAGTGGCGTCCAGAGTCCACATACAGTCCAATGCGTTTTCTTTCTATTTCGTGTATCGTAGGAATGGTACGGTTGAGGAGAGGTTGGGCTTGGTCACCCCGCTTCTGGCGGATGATCCTATTCCAATGAATGAGCGTCCTCTGACGAGGATGACCCTGACTCCGAACAATACTCGCTACGAGAATTTGGTCGCTCACTTTGATAAAGTTCATCCCACGTTGCTTCTATTCTTGTCCAAGATCCAAAAGATCAGTATCACAGTTCACAGGCAACCGAGGGGAACCACAATCACCACTTTCAGCAAAGAGGCGCCATTGGAGGACACACCAGCCAATTTGACACTTCTCATTAAATCGGTCGAGGAAGAGGTTGAAGTATCCGGCACAGACCCAGAAATCTCGCGGTACTACATTTTCAGAAATCTGATAACCGGTCTATCGGAGGATGAGGCCCGTCCAGAAAGAGATGGATGTGAACTAGTCTTGGCATTTGAGGTGAACGAGAGTGATCACCCTATAAAACCCACTCAATATGATATTTTTGCATATCTTCCGGTTGGAAACTTTGGCTTCAATGTAAGTTTTATGCGCCGAGAAATGTGACTCTGCTAAAAACAGTTAGTTTCTGGTCCAAGCAGATTTCATCTTGCAAGCAAGCAGAGAAGAAGTTAAGTCTGACTCTGAGTGGAACAACGACATCCTATCTGCAATTGCGGACAGCTTTTGCAATGCGGTACTCGACTTCTGCAGCAGAGATGGTCCTCTGCGGTACCGCTGGGTCGAATATTTGCCTTCCGGAAGAGCACTCCAGACGCACCATTTTTGGAGACAATTGCCTCGCAAAATTATTGACCGGCTGAAGAATGAAAATATTCTTTACCTCCACGGAACCTCAGAGCTTCAAAAACCGGAGAATGTGCGGACACTTCCTCCTGATTACTTAGATGACAATAGATCATCACCCCTATTCAGAGATCATCCAGGAAGACATAGTAAATACCTATCACTGGAATATGGCCCCGAAAACATCAAAACCCTGAAGGAGCTATTTGACATTGGAGACATTGAGGATCTTGCAATGTGCCACAGAATCAACCATGATTTGAGATGTCCTGATTCGAGGATGAAGGGCGGCGAAACCTCTGATAACTGGCATAGTCGAGCGGCTCATCTCATAATATCTATTCTGGAACGATCTCGGGGCACTGATATCGAGAAAATGATTTTCGAGGATTTGCCGTTGATACCATTGAATGACGGACGATGGGTGACTGCTGTAGAGACCAACTTGTACTTTCCAGCAGAAACTGGGCCAGCAATACCTCAAGATATAGTCATTACGATTGATCCTGAAAGTATTGTAAACGAGGCTCGAGAGCAACTGTTTGAAGCCCTTGGCGCCACGGAATGCCCGCCTGATGAAGTGGTTGGCAAAATTTGGGAAGAATACTCGACGCGGGATGGAGCAGCAGATCTAGTGTCGTCCAAATTGCACCTGAGTTACTTGTACTGGCATGTCGAAGATATTTCTGATCTAGGATTCTCACATTTATGGATTTACGACGAGAACGGCAGGAGGATCAACACTCGGAGAACTGATGTGCCGATGTACCTGTCATCCGAAGATGAATATGGCCCTCATGCGCTGTTCAGGGGAGCATTACCTGAACTGTCAGTTTCATTTCTCAACCCTGGTTATTTGGGCCTGATTTCTCCTATAACTCGGCAAACCCGGCGGCATGACATGAGCTGGCCGGACTGGCTCAAACTGGTTTTGAGAGTCCGCGATGTCCCTCGCCTAAGATTCAGTGCAGGCTCACTGTCTACTGAATTCCGACACATTCTTCAACATAGGCCAAATAAGATTGTTGGAACTTTGAAGACGCACTGGGCAACTTATAGACGACAAATGACGGCCTCGATCATTGAGGAGATTAAAACAGCAAATGTCTCATGTTGGGATGTTTCACCTACACAACTAAAGTTCACTTACTTTCCAACGGAAGGCCTGATGAATGAGTCTGCAAACCTTGGGATAGTGTCACGATTTCCGTTTCTAGATAGTGATACTCTTCTTGGCTATACGGATTCGCCTGAGGATTGGGCTTTCCTTCGGCGATTTGGGGTACAATCCGAGGCAAATATTACTTTTTACTTGGATATTCTACGCCAGCACGAAATTCGGCCACAAAAAGCTTGGAACTGGGCCCGGGCTGATATTTTGAACACATACTCATCAATCTCAGATCACTACAGTGAAAGGAACAAGGAAATTATCGTGTAAGTCAGGCTTCCGAGTTCAGAATATAGCCAAAATTAATAACTTACAGGGAAGCATTTCATCGAGAAAATCTGATCCTCGATCCATCTTGTTTCCAACCAAGCTCTACTGGTCCCAGATGGATTGATATAGACAGTTGCGTTTGGAAAGGTCCCCAAGATGTACTAGATAAAACGCCCTTATATTCTCTCTCGGAATACCGAACCAACCGAAAAATAGCTCGCCTCTTCCACGAAGAAATTCTGGAAATCCCAAATGCAAACTGGAACGATTACAAACGCACTTTATCGAAGCTCAGAGCAGACCCGAATCCCCTATGGGATGTTGCTGATAGAGCCCAGAGGCTCTACAGGCTATTTTCGGCAAGCCGAATAAGTGATGGAGACTGGGGTTCAATACGGTAAGTGAAACCACTCCTACAACTCGAAACAGATTCTAATGATGAAATAGCAATACCTTCGAGGACGAGGGACTGATCTATGTTCCTTCTACAAACCAGTGGTACCCGCCATCACGGTGTCTCTGGAGTAGCCCAGTGCCAGTTGAAGGCATGGCAGTCATTGGTGCCGACTATCCTGAAGAGCTTACAGACTTCTTTCTTACACGTTTGAGAATCTCTCCGGCTTCATTACCAACACTCGTGGAAGCACTTCGCTCTTTGGGAGAAAGACGGTCCTCAGTGGAGAGTATCAAGGAAATGATCAAAGCAATTAACAGAAAGGATCCGACACGGCAAGATCTAGAATCTCTTGCAACCTGCAATATCCTACCAATCAGAAGACACGTCTCACATGGTAATATAACTCTAGGAAACCTTCAGGAAACCTTTGCTATCATTGATAACACAAAATTTTCAGCCATCTTCCGGGACCATGTCGATCTTCTGGACTTCTCTCTGGAAGAGGTCCACGAACTGGCACCATTTTTAGAGGGTCTCGGGCTGCAAAGCAAGTACTTATCACGACTGTGCACAACACAAACTGCTTGTGATGAAGATGGCATGATTGATGAGAGTTTGACACGAGAATTCACAGACAGGGCATACGAGATCTTGCGGTAAGAGTTAAAGTTGTCAGTTCATAAAATCACACTAACAGTTGTACAGCATTGCTGTCTCCCATCGAACTCCAAGGGCCCCCCGGCCGCTATATGACCGGCTTCTGGCTTCTTCAATCCTGAAAACGGACAGTATTTCAACAACGTACACCCTACACCATACTAATGGGGATACAACTGGACCCATACCCCAAAGTACTGGTCATGTGCACATTCGAAATCAGGAAAATGGTTGGCAGATCTTCGTTCCGAGGCTTGGACCTAACAGGGAAGTCTGCTACAAGATGCATCTTCCGGAGGCTCTGGCCAAAGCAATCGAAATACCCACATCTTGCAGAGAGCATATCAGCCTCGTTTTGACTAGCAGCATCTCCGTCATAGATGACCTCTTGGAAACCGTCGGCGTTGGACATGTCCCAGGCATTGAGGCGATTCCTCGAAGAGTGGTTGACGATTCGGATGAAGAAGAAGAAGAGGAAGAAGAAGAAGTAGTAGTAATAACTCCGGAGGGAACGTCAAGAGTCATTGCCGACGAGGTCTTTGGCGTGTCCCAAGTGAGTCAAGCAATTATCGCGATATCCGAAGGCGGCTCTACTCCGCCATCGAACATCTCATCTCCACAGCTATTCCCCGAACCAGAGCCGGATAATATCCCAAATATACCCTACCAAGGTATATTCGGTAACGTCGACGCATACACGCAGCTTCTTGGCCATGTCATCCGCATTGCAAGACGGACGAGCTTACCACAAAGTGATTTCCCAGCAGCACCTGGCAATGGACAAAATCTTCCTGGATACGATCACCAAGCTGCATTTGGTGTTCGAGCATTGAATCAGACGAGACATGATATTAAGATTGGGGCTGCTGGAGAGCTATTTGTCAGTATTTCACCCAAAAAATCAATACAACAGCTTTGACATGAAACTTTGTAGGTGTATGAAATACTTCTGAACACCCTCGAGCCGCATTTCGGCACAGGGAATTGGAGAAGTACAATCCGCCACCTGGTGACAGTCCACCCCAATTACCGTGATATGCCTTCGTGGGATGGGCACGAGACATCCGACATCGTCTATAGAGACACCAACAGCCACTTGACCAGACTGCTTATCCATCTTGGCTACCTGGATATGAATTGGATTGAATCCGAACCAGAATACCTCATTGAAGTCAAAACGACTACAGGAAACTGCGCAGATCGCTTTTTCATGAATGACCATCAGTTCAATATGGTACGTTGGACATTTTCCTATCCTTGGAATGAGCTAATGATTACAGATGCAAGATAATGCGCTCCGGCCAGGACATACTTCTGCCCAGATTTATATTATTTGCAGAGTATATGATCTTGGGAAGGACAGCATGAACTTGAAGGTTTATGTCGATCCGGAGGCACATCGGCGAAGGAATGCGTTGTTGTTTGCTTCGAGTTGGACTGTGAGACCCCGTGCTTGAGCTGAGAATCCGATCTTGAGACAATACATGAAGTGAATTTTCCCCGATGAACATAAAGTATGCCATAAGTCTGCGTGGGGACGCTTCAATTGTTCGGAACATATTCTTAATATACACAAGTTCGAAAAAAAAACGTTATCAGGCAGGTGCATTTTTCTACTTCAGTTAATGCATCCTTCAGTTAGAACGTATTAATAATAAAAGATGTACATAGCACTTAGTTCTAGATTTTATACTCTATATAAGTTTAAATTCGTGTACTTTTACACCCTAAGCAATTAGACTATTAGGATATAACCTTAGATCGTTCAGCTACTCATCCTCGTCTATCCCTTTAAGACCTGCAGCGCCATTTAGCGTAAAGCTCGGGCCACCGATCACGTGTAGCTAGAACACCAAAATCTGAAACCATGTAAACAACTACCCTAAATCAAATACAGACTACCATTGAGCACCCAATTGCCCTATATTTACCCTACAAAGTCGTGAAATTTATACAGCTATAGATACTGTACAAGATCCCACAGATCTAGGTATATTACGCCTAAATCTAGCCCCTACGACAGTAAAAGGTACTAAATTCGAGCCTCTATTCTACCCTCCCTTTCAGAAGAAAATCAACCTCCCTTCCAACGTCTCTCCACACAACGCCTTTACTATATGGGACCTCTTCTTTCCGTCAAATCAACTTCAGATTATAGTTGATAATACCAATAAATATCAGCCAAAAGCGAATTCAAGAAGGCCTCGAAAACAGGCCCGGAAGTGGAAGCCTTTGCAGCTTAGCGAGTTGTATATATTCCTAGTAATTTGGATATATATAGGCATCCACCCAGAGAATCAAATAAGGGACTATTGGAGGTTGAAACCAGGCTTTACAGATCATAAAGACGTCCGTAATAATATAGGAAGAGATCGCTGGCAAGAGATTAACTTAAGGCTTCACTTAAGTAATCAAGGGACTAGTTCAGACGTTTACTCTATGGTTAGTGCACTATATACCTTATTTATACTTACTAACTATTTACTTAGGTAGAGCCTATTAATTCCCATATCCTCGAGACCTCAGGCAACCTATGGATCCCCGGAAGAGACCTTGTAATTGATGAATCAATGGAGTGATTTAAGGGAAGGTCCTCTGACACCTTGGTTATTCCGAATAAGCCTATATCAGAGGGTTATAAAATATAGGCTATTGCGCAGGAGGGTTATATATTAAATTGGGTTTAGTATAAGAAGGGTAGCAAGAAAGGAAGAGGGCCACAGGGAGTCAAGGTACCTCAAGAGCTAAAAGGCAATAAAACAGCTGCAGTTGTAGCCCAATTAGCTCTTAAGTTACCTCAACAAGCTCTTAATTACTGCGTCTACCTCGACAACCTCTTTACTAGTACCCGGTTACTCTCTTACCTCCGCGATCAAGGTGTTGGTGCTACTGGAACGTATAGACCTAATTCAGGTATTCTTAAGGAATATAGCCAGAAAAAGAAGAAGGATAGTAAGCAAGATAAGATCCCTTGGGGGACCTTATATTATACACCTTCAGAGGATAATAAGATCAATTATATAGCCTGGAAAGACAACGCTCTTTACCTATTTCAGAGTACAATTCACCCTGGAAATAAGCAGGTTTTAAAGGCCCGTAAGCACCCAAAAGAGACCTCTTCTACAGCTAAAACTACCCACAAGCCTTTTGGAGATCAACCTCAAAAAGACCTATATATTCCAGAGGGTTTTAACGACTACAATAATAACATGAATAGGGTTGATAGGGCTGATCAACTTCGAGGTGAAATAGCAGGACTACACCGAATTAGGAAAGGTGGCTGGCATACTATATGGCACTATCTCTTCTTTACAGTCCTAGTTAATAGCTATAAGCTCTCTTTTCATTCAGAGGTTCCAAAAACAGAGCGTTTTACCTCCCAAAGGGACTTCCGAATTGAGCTATTAAATAGCCTATTTAAGCTTGGAAAACAAGGGGATAAGAAGGATAATAAGAAGAGAAAATGGAGCCAATATAGCTTACCAGAAGCAGCTATTAGTACCTCAAAAGAGAGCCACTAAATTGGTTACCTTGGGCGTCACCAAGACTGTCGCTCTTGTAGAGAGTTGGGTAGGCATCGGAAGCTAGATACACATACTCCTTTAGGCGAGATTTCAGGTAATTCTAGGCCACAAAACCGCGGGAAATCAACATAGTATAGTTGTATTATATATAAGTTACCCTTCTGCAAAGAGGGGCCTTGTTTTGACTATTTTCATAGAAATATAGGCAATTGAAGTGATAGATCTCTGAATTCGAGGCAATCTAGCTCTCTGATTGGCTCGCTTACCCCTGCCACGCTAAATGGCGCTCCCGTTAGGTCTCAAAGGGATACGCTAACGTAGCGAAATAAAGGCGCTAGGGATGGCGCAAGAGCCCTGCTAAGCGACTGACTGGTTTGTGCTCGGGTACTAAAGTGGTTTGCAAGATCAGCGTCATTTTCGGCTATACCCACCTTGTAAAACCTATTATTTAAAAACCACCCCTTAAGAAGTAGTAATTGTATAATAGCTTTATAACAACTTATATTATTAGAATTTTCGTTAGGTAATTACTTTACCTTATATTAGATACCTATAAATTAATTTTTTAAACAATAATATTAAGTATAACTTGTATTAAAATTAAAATTAAAAACTTAGGTAGATATATAAATTTTAGCCGAGGTAAGCCTAGGGTATATTAAGTGTACTTAGTAGCGTAGTATCTTTCCTTATTATCTTATGCTCTATATTAGTATTAAAATTTAATGTTAGAAAGAATGTATTATAATATAGAATAATACTCTTAAGTCGATTTATAATAGAGTAAGTTGTTATAAAGTTGTCAAAGAATTAATAGTTGATAATAGGTGGGTTCCAAAAAGGCAAGCGTGGTAAAAAAGAAATTCGACAAAATTACGCTGATCTTGCAAGGCACTTTAAGAGTGATGTCATCGTACCTTACCATCTAATAAACCTGTCTATATCACAATATTTCTAGTAACAACATGCGATAACACAACCTTGAACACCACGATGTCCGACATCTCAAGCATCCTAAACGGAACGATTAATGGAGCTGCAGGAGCAGCACAGGGTAGAGCAGGGACGACAATTACAACCTTCGCCATCTCCTTGGCCGCTGGTTTTATCCTCTTTGCAATTCAGTTTGGCACTTTCCTCGTCATTAGAAATTACCTATGGGCCAAACGAATTTATCAACCAAGATCTTTTTTGGTACCTGTCAAGCAAAGAATCAAACCACCCCACAATAATCCGTTCAAATGGCTGTTCACCGTTTTCAAGATCAAAGAAGATCCCGAAGTCCTAAGAAAGGCCGGCATGGATGCATACTTCTTTCTCAGGTTTCTCAGCATGTGCCTAAAAATCTTTACTCCAGTAGCCATCATCATCATGCCCATCTTAATACCGCTGAACGTCAGGCAGGGAAAAGGAACCAACACTATCAGCGGCGTGGCATACAATATCACGGGGCTGGATACTTTGGCTTGGTCAAATGTCTCACCAGCAAAGACCAGCAGATATTGGGCACATTTGATCTTGGCAGTTGGGGTTGTGGTCTGGGTTTGCTTTATGTTTCACCAAGAATTGAGCCACTACATCGCCAAGCGAGAAGAGTTCATAAGCAGTCTAGGTCACAGATTGAAAGCATCAAGCACAACTGTTCTCATCCAGGACATTCCAGAAAACCTCTGCAATGAAGAGGCGTTAGAGGAGCTATACGGCGACTTTCCGGGTGGCATCCGCCGGATTTGGATTAATCGAGATTTTACCATCCTTGTGAACAAAGACAAGCTCCGAAAGTACTACGAAAACCTACTAGAAAATACCGAAACCAATCTACTTCGGAAAGTGGCCAAACAAAGCCGCAAGGCAAAATCGCTCCAGAGAGGAGAATCGACGCAAGAAGCTCTAGAACAAGTCGCTCCAGAGGTTCAATCTGAAGATGGCCGAGCTTCACATCCTGCAGGCCCAGAAATGGGCCCCCCAACTCCAGCAGTTTGTCGACGTGATCTAGAACATGACCTCGAAACCAAAGCTGCGTGGACCAGACTCCTAACGCCGAAACAACGGGAGACTATGAGGATACCAAAAGACGGACACACAGCCGCAGCCAAAATTCCCTTCATTGGCCGTTTCTTTACTACCCAGTTTGACACAATTTACTACTGCCGTAGAGAACTTGCTCGGCTAAATAAGGAAATTGAAATAGATGCTAAGACACCAGACGCATATCCAAAAAACCTATCGGCCTTTGTCCAATTCAATTCTCAAAAAGCAGCACACCTCGCATGTCAGTCCATTGCCGATACCGCACCCAGGCACATGAGGAGAAGAATGGTTGAGATCTCACCGGGGGACATCAACTGGCCCAGCTTGAATCTGCCCTGGCATGCTCGCTACCTCCGCCTTGTGGGCTTCCTCGTCCTTTTCACCATTCTGCTATTTACATTTGGTCTCATCTCGTTCTTCACTGGTATACTGTCTAGAGTCTCTACCCTATCTGGGTCAACGTCTTGGCTCAAATGGATCGGAAGTCTCCCTCCGTGGTTGCTCTCCTTCATACAAGGTACCCTCCCACCTCTCATCCAAGTGATTGTTCTTAGCGGACCACTCCCGATTCTCCTTCGCCTCCTGACGAACAGGACCAGAGGTGCGACAACTGGCCAGGAAGGGGAGCTCTCACTTCAGTTGTGGTACTTCATTTTTCTCATCTTCGAACTTTTTTTGATACCCACCATCTCCTCTGGTCTTACTAGCATTGTTGAAGAACTTATTCGCACTCCAACATCGGTACCAAACATCCTCGCTACGAATTTACCCACGGCCGCCGACTACTACTTCTCATTCTTGATCTTGCAGGCACTGTCCTTAAGTGCAACCTCAATCTTGCAGACTATTCGATTATTCAAATTCTATGTCATTGGCCATGTCAACACGCCTGACTCAGTGTTCCAAAAATTGAGCTGGACAAATTTAACCCGCATTGGTAGTAATATTCCATGGTATACTACCTTTGCAGTCATCGGTATGTAACACATCATCCACGATTACCCGTTTTACCCTAACCTCAGATTAGGACTTGTCTATTCTGTCATCGCTCCACTTATGTTACTATTTATGCTTATCACCTTTAGCCTCTTTTGGGTAGTGATCAAGAATAACTTACTTTATTGCGTACGAACCGGCACTGTTGACGGGGGTGGACTATTTTTCCCAAGCGCCATCAATCAGCTATTCACCGGCCTCTACTTCATGGAATTCTGTCTCATTGGTCTATTTTTCTTGGTGCGTGACACTCAGGGACGCGTCGCATGTGCTGTGCAGGGCATTATCATGGCGGTGGTTCTTGTCCTTACGATCTTGTATCAGATATGGCTAATGAATCATCTGGCTCCCTTGTTCAAGTATGCCCCTGTCCGGTTGGAGGTTGACTCCAAGGCTTTACTAGCAGACTACCAACAAAAACTGGGAACGGGAAGCCGCGGGACCCATGAAACCTCAGAAGCTGCCAATTCTCATCCCCGAGATGAAGATAAAAACCCTTTGGATCTATCTAGCCACACTGCGTCTCACACCCAGAATATTGAGACAGCTCATAAGCCCGAATTAGGCACTCACCATAGACCATCCGTTTGGCAGAGACAGTCATCACATCGATCCGAGGATTTACAAGCTCAACAGCGTGAAGATGCTAAATCCGCCGAGCGCATACTTGCACGCCTCAATCAGCCACTCGACGAAGCCCGGCTGGCACATCTCGAAAAGAAACTAGCCCGGACCGAAGCAGGTATCGGCAATGTTCTACTGCCGCGACGCAAAGACATAGAAGCGCAGATGCTCGACGACCCAATTTCAAAAATCATCATGCAGCACAATGATGAACTGGAAAACCTAGATCCTGAGGAACGTGACATGTTGATTTCGGTGGCATTCATGCATCCCGTATTACGAGAGACAAGACCAAGCGTTTGGATCCCTACGGATGAATTAGGGGTTAGTGATGATGAGGTTAGGAGGACGAGAGAGCTGAGTGAGGATGTGGTGATTGATAACAGAGGGGCGTACTTTGATCGGAGATTGAAGGTCCAGGTTAACAAGCCGCCACCAGATATGTCTGAATTTGCGCTTATTATGGCGGAGCTGTAGTTGCGAGCATGGGGTCCCCGTCTTGACTAAAATCGAAAAACCAACCTCGTTGACAAGTTCAAGTGAGCCTCGGTGGCAAACGAAGTTCTTCGTACTTACCATAGAGGATGGGGTGTAGTGGAAGATAGACATGGGCGAGGAAGTTCCACCAGATCAGAAGGTGTCAATTTTGCTTCGCCAATCTTTGGAAGACGCAAAGAATTGGCTCCCTGAATGTATCTGCAAATCGTTTAATTTCGAGGAAGAAACACCATGGCTTAACATCGACCTGTTTCTTAAGAAGACGAAGCTTGAGGAAATTGGTATTCAAAAAGACACTAAAGCTGAGTGATTTGCAAGGGTGAAAATGGAAGACTCTAGTTAATGTAAGAATAAATAACCCATAGTATAATTTCTATTATTACTAAGAACTTATAAACTATCCTTAGGTAGACTATTTTTATAAATAACCTACTTATACTTAGTAGAGTTATATAATAATAGAGGGGGGGAGGGGGTTTGTTAGGTGTATATGTTGTAAGTATATAGGGAGCTAGGGGGTATACTAATCCTTTACTATAGTATACATAGTACTAGTGAGCTACTATCCCTAGACCGTCCTTAAACCGTCTTAATTTAAGCTATAGTTAATATATACTAGCGAAGATGCTCTAACATTTTAGAGTTAGTCGCATGTATATAAACTATGTTAAGACAAGGAGGACATAGCTCAAATTCCCTATATAAATATGCTAAGGTAGCTGGCATCACGATATCAGGCGATGGATTCGAGAGACAAAGTGTTTGAACTCTTGGGATTGGGTTCCGAGAAGGACTAAAATGTAATTGCTCCGGATTACACGAAATCAACAGTCGAAGTTTATACGGCAGTAACGAAACATGTCATCCAATCCGAAGAGAGCCTAAAGATCCTTATGCATTCCAAACCAAGTGAGCTCCCTGACCTACCTTCCTGAGTACCAGGTTTCAGATTGGATGATGGCTATACACGTCTAGGGTGACCTATAGGCAAAGAAGCATCAAGCAATAGCAAGCCAATTGTGGAGTTCTTGCAAGATTCTAAAATCAAGGTACGTGGATGGATTTTAGACTAAGTAAAAGAGACCAGTCAAGACGAATACCAGAGAGGAAATCCCAGCATCAGTCGCTCTAGATTTGAGAAGCTGGAACGTAAGACTCTACCAGAGCATCCAACAACAGAGGAGGCAGAAAGGTTATAAGAAGCATTCTACGAGTTTCCAGCACCAGATTCATACGGGCAATTCTATTCTGCGTTCTGTCGCAAAGTCCCCGTTCCTAACAATTTTCAACCTGAAAGTCAAACAGCGAGGCACGAAAAGAGTATTACCTATATCCGCCGACTTCAAGAATGCATTCGGCTTTGATAGGGCAAAGGTTTTTTTATAACTTGTGAGGATAGGCTTGGCCTTGGACCGGTGGACACACGAGAAGGTGATTTGATAGTCGATTTACAAGAAGGCAGATGAACATTTTATAGTTAGGAAGTATGATAACGATAAGGTTTATGTCATTTTAAACGCAACTTATGTTTCTAGTTTAATGTTCAGGGAAATATTTGGAGGGCAAAGTAGTTTAGGTTGTGACCGAGGATACAGTGACCTTGTTATCTGTTGAAAATTGGTATCAATCTCTTCTAACATGTTTATATCTACCTACCAAAGGGTAATTAAGTGGATGGTAGGTGTGGGGTTAGCTAATCAGTTCCTACTTGACAATCTAGAATCTCCTAACTAGGTTGTATTTACTACTTTAACTAATAGTACGCTTCAAAACTAATAATAATTACTACTTTCAGACGACCTACATGCTAGATCGGGTAGTAAGCTCGAGGTTTGTAATGGAGGTATGAACCCTCGATCACATTGAATATATGAAATATGGTGGAATTGCAGAATGTGGTCAAAACCATGAATTGAGGCTCGATTGCTTGCCCCCATTAGGTGGGAGGCAAGTCGGGTTTACATATTAAAGGATTAGCACCCAGAATGGGCCCAAATCCATACAAAATGAGGCATTTAAGGTGCCATTTCATGAACGTAAAATAGTGCCATATTGGGCCAGAATGGTCGAAATCAATATGCGATTTCGGAGGGATCAGCGGGCGCCAGGGCCACCAGAAATGAAGATATACTGAAAACACGTGATTATGGGCCGACAAGAGGCTTTGCCGGAGAGCGAATTCGTAGCAAAGAAGTAACATTTCCTCTCGGGTCAAGCCAGTGTGTGGTCTCTTAAGCTCTGCCATAATCGCATAAGAACAGTTTTTTTTACAGAGGAGTCTGAGAGGCTGCAGCTTTAATATCTCCCCCCTCCCCCCAAATAGCCGAAGTAATCTAAAAAAGCGAGTAGTAGTGTTTAGAACTAGAAGGATGCATGTTAATGATTCTAGGGCCAAATACATGCCGATCCTAATTAGTGTTTTAAAAATTTGCGGATTATTCTTACAAAGTCTTGCTCAAGAAGTGGGAAATCTTGAATTTGAGGTGCCTAACAATGCCCCTCGATGAAATAATGCATTGGTGAAGTAATAATTACCTACAAGTATATGACATATCACCAACAAAAGAAGTTAAGGCTATGGATGCTCGGGTATTTTCTTAGCTTAGGCGGCTAATTAAGGATAATTAAGTAATACGAGGATGATATACCAATGATGGAGGTCGCTTATTTATTGTAATTTATGGTAACCACATATTTACCTTTTCCAAGCAGGCTGCGGTTGAAATAGAGTTGCGGAACTTGCGGTTGGCTTGCTGGCCAAGACGAAGGATTTCCCCCTAAATATTTCATTTACCCCGTCATCAAGCATAAGAAAGGCCACACTCTTTGCTTTTATGTTCTAGAAAATCTACTAGTATCTGCATTTGACTCTCTTTTCGGTTTTTGAAAACTATTGTACCTCTTATACTACCACATTCGCTTAGCAGAATTTCCGGGGAAATCAAATATTCTCCAAGATGCAACTCACTACAATTCTTCTCGCTCTCGCGTAAGTAAACTGATTACCCTACTCTCCTAAATTTCTTTCCAAATTTTTCTCAAAAATCTAAACAAATATTCATAATAACATACGTCTACAGCACCACAGCCCTCTCCCACCCCCTCGCAACCCGACAAACCTCATCAACAAACACAACAACCCAACCCTTCCACATCCAACTAACCTCCAACACCACAACAACACCCCTCTACCTAACCTCAACCGGAACATCAACCACCGTCCTCGCCTCGGCAGCACCCTGTAACCTAACCTCAGGACTTCTCTACTGCGACCCCGTGACCGGAGATGCTATCGGCGGCTCCCACGGCTACTCACAAATCCAACTCAAATACCTCCAAGGTTTCGATTCGATAAATTCGGGTTGGGAAATCGTTTCTGGTGGTGATGGGGTTGAGGTTTTGAAATGGAGTAATGCGTTTTTTGAGTTTGGGACTGCTGAGTTTAGGGTTGAGGAGACTGAGGGGGAGTTTCAGGGTTTTGTTTATGCTGTTGTTGCTGAGGGGGATATTGGGGAGAGGGTTCAGAGGGATGTGGGGTTGGAGGTTGTTTATTTTTGAGGAGAGTGTGTGGTGTGCTTGGAGAATTTTGGGATGGGAAGGCGTGGGATTTATTGGATGTAGTTGGTTATTATGCATAGTTACTTGAGTTGAAAGGAAAATATTTGCACTAGGTTAGGCGTCTGAATCAATGTAGCTACTCACATTAAGTTATTTACCGTACTTGAATAAGATGTTGTTTTGGGAGCTCAGAAATTTCGCACCTTAAGGGTAACATTTTCAGCCATTTGGAAGGTACCAATCATGGACTCAATATGGTATGCGACTTCCTCAGCCCGAATTAAAAAAAATTCGCACTTGTCATTATCTAACATATAGGTCGGTATGGCGCCTTGTATGGAAGGTACTAATTAGTGGTGGCTTGGATCGGCTATGTTCCTGCTGATGTGGCTACAACAATTATATTCAAGTACATATCTTTAAATATGAGTTTGTTCTTCAACAAACAACACCAACAGGGGCTGTAACTCAGTGGTAGAGTGCCTCGTTTGCAAGCTCTTCAGCTTAAGATTCGATGAAGTCCGGGTTTCGATCACCCGCCGCTCCAAAATTTTTGCTGTTTCGTTGTCCTCGAAAAAAGTTAGCTGCGTTGTGAAGGTTGAAAATGGCTTCAACGTGGTTTCTCCTTTTTTTTTTTGGTTGTGCACGTAACGGCAAGACTTCGGGAGTTGTGGTAAGGCTAAGCGAGCTTTAGGTGTTCTACTGTCTCAAGACAAGGGAGTTTCTACTGCAAACAGTGCTCTTGTAGGTAGGTAGTATGTCAGCACAACAACGTAGTTTCTCTCTACAAATACTATAAATACTATAAATACTCCCCGATTTTTATCTTCTTGTCCTTACTGGAAACTGGAAAATGGAAAATATAAGTACCTAGGTATTGTTTGTTACTTCCGAATTGCTGATTCCAACTCGGTGCGCCGGGCCGTTTGCCAGCTAGCGTGCGGAGAGGGCGGATGATTCCCTCCTGAGCAATGGGAAAGTCAGAAATGAGGTCACATCACGACGTCCAAAATATAAACAACCACAAACATCCAACACCATGATTGTCAGGCAGAAGCAATTCCTTCTTCTTTTATGTCTTCTTGTTCCTGCGACATATGCTTCATATGGCGATCGACTTCCCGAGTTCCGTGAGTGTGTTGAGGTACGTGTTTGAACCCTTTGTCACGTACATTCCCAGCGATGCAAAAAGCCCTTAATTGAGCCTGCGTCTGAAAGGGCTGTGTAGATGGACTTGAAAAGAGCAAGCTGATAATGCGCAGGTATGCAAGAGGGAGAATTGCGTAAAAGGCAATGCAGGGCCCTCCATCCGTAAGCTCCCCTTGTGCCACACGACCTATTATCCTCCTAACCTCCATCACTACCAGCGCTTCTCCACCGTCTCCTCCTCTGGGACTGCCCTTCTGAATGCGATTATACCTGCCAACACATTATAACCGATCGCCGCCTTGCCTCAGACCCTCCTCAAGCCGTCGTCCAGTTCCACGGAAAATGGCCCTTCTACCGCCTCTTCGGCATGCAAGAACCCGTCTCTGTCCTCTTCTCTCTCTTTAACTTCCTCGCCCATCAATCCGGCCTCCAAAAGGTGCGCGCCAACATTCCCGAATCGTATACTATGCGCCGTTATTATATTATTCTTGCCTATGTGGGAATGGCGAGCTGGACTTTCAGCATGATATTTCATACACGCGACTTTAACGTTACCGAGGAGATGGACTACTTTGCGGCTGGCGCCAATGTATTGTATGGCATGTATTACACGCCAATTCGGATCTTTCGGATGGATTTGGGAGGGAAGAAAACGAAGAGTATATTGAGGGCTTGGACTGCGCTTTGCATTGCGCTTTTCATTGCCCATGTCACATATCTCAAGGCTTTCGATTGGGATTACGGCTACAACATGGCTGCGAATGTGGTAGTTGGTATCATACAGAACGTCCTTTGGAGTTGGTTCTCGGTGCGGAAATATAAGAAGTCAAAGAGGATATGGGCTGCGTGGCCAGGTTTGGTCGTTGCTTGGATACTGGTAGCTATGAGTTTGGAGCTGTTGGATTTTCCGCCGCTTGGTGGGTACCTTGATGCGCATAGTTTGTGGCATCTGGGGACAGTGGGTCCTACGTGGTTGTTCTATAAGTAAGTTTCCTCTTCTCTCGATTATGATTTTGGAATTGGTAGATTGGATTTGGTTGATGCTGACCCATTGGTGGTTCTAGTTTCCTCATTAAGGATGCACAGGATGATATGGCGGGTCAGCGACTAAAGGCATAAGGTTTGGGACATTGGATTGAATGGAATGGAATGGATGGGAAAACTGTACAAAGAGACGCGCGATAATAATACTAATGATGATTACCTCACCGATTGTTCCAGGTCCTTGATTCTCTCAAAATTATCAAGTTGTATGAAGGTGATTGATTATGTTCCGGATTAAGGAGCTCTCGTGGCATGATTTCGCGACGCGTCCGAGGACGTCAGCAACAACACCACGCATCACAGCGCCGTAATTTCCACAGCAAAGGGCCCATCCATACTCTACAAATGGAAATGATCCATCCCCATACTCTTCTACGCCCGTACATACTATAAAAATCTCGAATACTGTTGGGGTCCTGCTACCTTAGCCGCTCTAGCTCTTCACATGCAGTTACGTTGAATAGGCACACTGCATACTAGTATTAAGCAGCGTGTTTACGCTCTTGTTTACTGCTTAACCGTGAAAAGATGTTATCTTTAGAAACGTTCCTTGTTGTCAATATTTCGACAGATTCATCAATAGGGAGGGGAGGATTGTACAAATATGTGGATAGGAATGAAGGGAGAACAGGAGCATATTGGCTGAGAACGCCCATTTGATCCCCCCAAGTAATTGCTACCCATTAATGATGGCTGATGGCTTCACAGGCAAACATGAATGGAAATTCATCCTACCCTGGAAGACTACCAGATCCACGAAACTACACTCAACTGGCCGGAAAATACGGCCACCCTCGAGGTCAGCGACACAGAGTGGAAAACGGATGCTCTCCAAAAAACAATATGGAAGCTGAAATTTTTTGGCTATTAGCAAGACATATTCAAGGGATTCACAGCGAGCCAATTAATAGCCCTGGGGTCTTATTCGGCTTCGAATAACGACCAAGTACGGAATCAGCTACAGAATCCAATCCATCCGCTGTACGAGAAAGAGAACTGGGATACGCGGTTGACTTTGCCAAAGCACCTGGCATTGCAGCCTATTGGCGGCTCCCACGACGGGGTTTGGCAAGTACGTCTGATGCATGAGAAGGTCATGGACATGGTATTCACCTCGCTGCTGCAGGTACACAATCCGATTGTATGGGAGATTCTCAAGCCCTGCCTTCAGGTTTGCTCTCAGATTCTGAATAACTGTCATCTTTTCCCGTGGTAAGCTGTAAAAGTCCTATCACTACCCAAACTCACTTGGTAACAGAAATGTACTAGGTTTGATGCGCTTCTGAACGGCAACCGTGTTCCAATTCCTATACATCGTCATGCTCAAACCACCAAGGAAACATTAGCAAACCATAGTCTCAACAGTGGCGATCTTCGGAGTTTCGGTCCCAGGCGCCCGGATATCGTCCATCGTGAGAGGGATGAAACACATAAATGGTTCCGAGTTTATAGTCAATTTATCAACTTGGGGATTTGGAGCGGCTATACTAGTGATGATACAGGCATGCCCAATAAAACAGTTCACGCTCATGGGCTAATGCATCCCTTCTTTTCGGAACAAAGTGAACGAGTAAGAATTTGGATTGCCGTAGAGGCACTCCAGCCACTGTTGCGAACAGACTTAAAGGATTCTGAACGGTGAGGCTCTTTCCTCCAACGTAGCATACAAGGTCCCACTTTCCTAACGTATCTCTTCAGAATGGCTGCCAAGATGGTAGTGGTCTCAACTTTGATCCACGAAACCGCTGTAAGTAGCTCATTTTCCATCACTTCGCTCTTAATCTTCAGCTGCTGATGACTGCGTACATAAGTAGCATGCCTTTGGACGTCTAATAGATATTTATGAGCTGCATTCTTGGCAACCAACCGAGAATTATTACCAGAATGAAGTGTTCAACGAACTAGGAATGTCACTCGAAGATGCTGTATGTATTCATAACTTCTGCTTCAGTTGGGCCGACTAAAGATACTAACATGCCACTGTCACAGCTCTGGGGAGGTCAGTCAATTCCCTTTGTAGGCCCAGATCACAGTTCATCCAAGATTAAAGGGCCCGGGAATCCACCACTGGGCTTCTTCAATCAAGATTTCTATATTGGAATAAACTTCGACTACCCAGGCGTGGTCCCAATCTTCGCCGAAGGTAACTATCACAGAGGCTATAATTCCTTCCAAGAAACCTCCATATTCCCAGTTCCATCATCATGGGCTCATCAATTTTTTCACCCATACTTTTGGGCATTTTGTACTAATTATCCTAATGCTACACGTATGGGTCCCTTGACAACTGGACGAAAGATGAATTTGACAACACAATGGCAATTCGCCAAATTAGAAGATATAAATTGGACACAGTCAACCATACCCGTAAATGAACTGTACTCTCTAGCTATAAACAACGATATGCCACCCGCCCGAGGAGCTAGAATACCGAAAAGCGGAAAATAAGAGAAGACGAGATGTAATGGAGTTCAGACAGGCATTCATCCAGCTAACCAGAGAGCTTATTAAACGACCATCACCATCAGATAGTGATATTGAGCCGGATGATTTTGTCGGACAACCTACGACGATGCCCTGTCGTTTCGGGGAGACCAGGAATTATCTATTTAGAAATCGGGCTCCTTTGGAGTTGCCTCTTGATTCTATGTACTTTCCTATTCCAGAACCAACTTTGTATAGGTATATTCGGAATCATGGTGGGATTATTATTTCAACGCAGGAGTTTAGGGAGTTCATGATTTATTGCACATCTAGGAATTTACTTTTCAAGTACGTATATAATCCTACTCTACTCCTACTCCCGACCTTTAGCACAATATGATCACTTATCCTAATCAGTCACGATACTAATTCCTTATCATCACTAAAGAGCAGACTACACATACCCACACATCGGCCTAATAACCCGTCTCCCAACCGGCTGGCCACCAAACCCCATCAAAAAACCCCTCCCAAACCCACCAATCATAAACCTCTACCACCTCGAAACTTTCAGTCACGTCTTCTCACATAAACACTTCCAACAACTTCTAGCCCCCTGGAAACAATTCCGTGATATTGATAGTGAATGGCTTCGTTTTATCGTCAACGATATCGCTATAAAGGATTTGAAAAGAATTGAGATTCCTAGGAATGAGTGGTGGGCGATTATTTGTCGTGTTGCTGGTTTGAGGAATGGTCAGGGTGAGGTTTTGACGCTTGGGCCGAAGGGTGTGGTTAGGTTTTTGGAGGAGGAGAGGGGGAGGGAGTGGTTTTGGAGTGTTGGTGCTGAGGAGGTTATGGAGGAAGAGAGGAGGGAGGAGGGGAGGAGGATGGAGGAGGTTAGGAGGAGGTTGATTGTGGAGAAGAGGGAGAGGGTGAAGGCATGGAGTGAGGGTGAGAGAGTGGAAGTTGTAAGGGAGTTGGGGGAGTGTTTGAGGGGTTTGTATGGGGGTAGTGGTGATGATGCTGGTGGTGTTGGGTTTGGGACAGGCGGTTTTGATGGGAGGACTGGGAATGGGACGGGAACTGCGATTGCGACTGCAAATGGTGCTGCTGGTTGTGGTTTTGGTGCTGCTGGTGGTCGTGGTTGTATTAGTGGTGGTGTTCGTCGGGGGGTTGGGACTAAGACTAGTACTCCTGGTGATGATTTTGGTAATGGCATTGGGGATGTTGTTGGAGGTAGTAACGGGACTAGACTATCTGTGGGGTCTGATGGGAGAAGAAGTAGGTTCACCGACTTATTTGAGGAATTGGGTATGGGTCCTGGAGCTGGTGGTGGTGCTGGACCGTCTGTAGGGCCTGATGGGAGGAGAAGTAGATTTGCCGATATGTTTGAGAATTTTGATCGGAAAGGTGGTAAGAGCTGAGGGTATTTGTTGGGGGGAGGGTTGTTTGATTTAATGGAGATGGTTTGGGAGATGGTTTAGGGATGCCTGGAGAGGTGTTTACTTTTCTTGGGGTTTTTATGGGGAGGTTTGGTGGAGGATTGAATGTTCGAGTATAGAGAAAAGGAAGAGGATTTAGAAAAAGATGTTTTTTCTTCCAGGGGGGTGTTTGGTAATAGTGTGTCGGCGTTTTGTTTTCTTTGAGTAGTAAATTTAATTGGCTATTCTTTAGTCCAATAACGACTACTATAGCTTTGATTTTCTTAGATGTAAAGAAGAGAGGATAGTAAGAGTAAAGTAAGTTTTAGGGAGAAATGTTGCTTAATTTAATAGGATATAGATGCTTTTAAATAGGGATATAGAGGGGAGATACATAGAAGTATATTTTTTTTCTATATTAGTTTGTAGTTGGTTTATTTCAGTTTAGTAATAGTGTATTAACGTATCCCCTTACATATCAACTACTAAGTGTATAGACTAATAGAATAAGATATATACATCTCTTAGAAATTATGTACTCTGAAGCTATAAATTATTAAAAAGTGCATACAGAGAGAAGAGGTAGATTATCTTAAGTATTAAACATAGCAACTAAACCCCCTTATTAATCAATCGTTTTTTAAAGTCAAGAACTCCCCAATCTTAAGCGAAATATTCTCCGTCGCTAAACTTCCAAAATCCCACTTCCGGGACTTCTCCCACTTTTGATTAATTAGGCTCCGATACGGAGGTACTCGGCACAAGTTCCGCGACGCCTAAGCTGCAAGTAATGTGGATGTAAATTCGAGGCTTTTATTGGTGTTGAGTGCTTGCTGTGGATCGCAACAACCCCGTCTCGAGGCCTGATGTAGCTAGTCGCTTATCAGTGAAAATTGACATCAGGATGGGTTTTTCTAGAATCTCCTGTTTAAAAGTCTTCATTGCCATTGATTTGAAATTCGCAATTCATGTCACTTAAGACGCCATCTCAATGTCCAAGTAGGAACCAATACAATTCTTCCCCACGAGACAAGCCACCAGAAAGCTACTCCAGCACAAATGTCTCCAGCCACCAGCCCTACCGGAAACGCCATCGCCATACAAGACAATAGCTCCGAAATGGACATCGAAAAGGCCAGTATCAAGCCACCACATGCTCAATCCAACATCCTCAGCACAGCCTTAACAAAAATCACTTCCCGAAGCACAATCTATGACCCCGGTCCCCCACCCGATGGTGGCATTAGAGCCTGGACAGTCCTCGTATTCGCACACCTCGTAAACTTCAATACCTGGGGATTCTCCAATACATTCGGAATTCTGCAAACATATTACGTATCTAAACTTGATCGACCTCCTTCCGATATAGCATGGATAGGTTCCATGCAAATGTTCCTCTTATTTTTCCTCGCTACTTTCTCCGGTCGTTTAAGCGATGCAGGGTATTTCCATCAGACATTCCTAGCTGGCACCTGTCTTTTCTTATTAGGCGTATTCGGAGCTTCAGCTTCAACTACTTACTGGCAATTATTTCTCAGTAACGGAATATGTACCGGAATCGGTGGATCTCTAATGTTTTGTCCTGCACTCTCTGTTTGCGGAACTTATTTTTCGAAGAAACAAGTGCTGGCCGTTAGTGTCGTTGCTGCAGCTGCTAATACGGGAGGTCTTATTTATGGTGTTGTTCTTCAGCAGTTATTACCTAGGATTGGATTCCCTTGGACCATGAGGGTTATTGGATTTATGGCTGCTGCTATGTTGATTCCTTCTAATTTCTTGATTCGACCGAGGAAGTTGACGAAGGTTTCGGGTCCAGTTGTTGATTTAGCGGCTTTTAGGGATAAGCCGTATGCACTTTTTGCTGCTGGGGGATTCTTTTTGTTTTTGGGGGCGTGGTTTCCTTATTACTATGTACGTTTTTTTAATCCCGTTTTCTCTTCTCCAAGATCGATTGCTTTTTATTCATTGGGTTGAGGGAATAGTATACTGACCGACAATTTTAGTTGGGATCCTTCGGACGGAACGTACTCCATTTAAATTCCAAAACTGCTTCCGCTTTGATCTTAATAGTCAACGGCTGTGGCATAGCAGGACGAATCCCATCAGCACTCATAGCAAACTTATACACCGGACCCCTCAACATGCTAGTTCCACTTACACTCTCCTCAGCAATCTTAATCTTCGGTTGGATCGGTATAAAATCCTATTCTGGCCTAGTAATCTTCGATGTCATATACGGAATAATCATGTCAGGAACTCAAGGTTTATTCCCTTCTACACTTAGTAGTTTGACTCCGAATTTGGCGAAGTTGGGAACGAGAAATGGGATGGTGCTTTCAATTGTTAGTTTTGCTTGTTTGATTGGTCCGCCGGCTGATGGAGCGTTGATTCAGAGGGATGGAGGGAGTTATTTGGGGGCGCAGATCTTTGCGGGGTTGTCGTTGTTAGTTTCTATGGGGTTTTTTGTTGGGGCTAGGGTTGTTAGTGCTGGGTGGAGGGGGGATGTACGTGTATAAGTAGGTAGTGGGCTTGAGTGAATAGATGGAAGTGACTGGTGGCTTCTTTGAGATCAAGGACTTATGTTCATCGTAACTACAGTGCAAAAAAAGCATTGTCGCAGAATTGAGGACACCATAACACATTTCTCCATGTTAGGCCTAGAGGTTTCGGCTATGTCAAAATTATTAGGTCCTCTCGGGCTCACGTTCTCGGCCGATTCTAATTCGTCCTGAAAAGCCATCATCTATGAGAATCCACTAGACACATCGTCGAAGTAGTTGAAATCGGTAGTGCCCTTTAGAGGTTCCTTCCTTCGTCTTCTCAAGTTGATTCCAAGTCCCCGAAATAGCTCCTCAGGCTTAGGGATAATCGTCTTGTTATCATACTGTAACAAATACGCGAGCGTGATAAGTTATAACTACCACACGATCCTCGCTTAACGTATAGCCCGGGAAGAACCTGCTCAGTAGTCCTCGTTCGTACAATGGGATAAGTCCTAGCAATATCAAGACTCCATCCCGCGGGTCTGTGCATATTGACCGGCAATGGTGTATGAACAATTTGTAAAATGGCTGCAAGAGGTGTCGTTTACCGTTCCTGTGTATTAGAGCAAGATATGATGGATGGCACGAGATTAACCTCTTCATCCTAGATACGCAGTCAAAAAATGGATGCGGGGTTTAAGGCGGATGTGGGAGTCAGCAAATACTGATGTAAAAGTAGCAAGCCAGAATGCTACGAGTGTTTTGCTAGAGAATAAATAAAATACCTGCAGGTGTGTACCCCTAAACCAGAATGTCCTTAACGTCAACACCTCTATCCCGAATAAACCCCATTCTTGGATCCTTGAAATATTGCTCACCACTCTCAATATTTATCCACAATAGATCTCCATCGTCGCTGAGTTCGAAACACCAGCAAGGAGGATCATCTAACAAGCGAGGATCCTACACCTAGCGGATGAAAAATAACCGGAAGCGTTCTGCTTTTTGTATCACGTATTGTAGGTAGGCCATTCACGAGACGGGGAGCCCAAAACGCTGAACAAGAATAGCCTTCTCTATGGGCCTTTTATCTCATGAGATAACATTAATCATTGAAAATACCGATCCAAATTCTGGTACGACCCTTGTGAAGTCGGAGGAGCTGCCTCGCCGTTGGAGAAATTTGGAAAGTCTCTATTTGTACCAGAATCATAACCTCCAAATCCACCACCACTAACATTGAAGCTGACATTGCTGGAGCCATATCCCGAGTCCGACGTCGGTTGGTAATTCCCAGCTGGATCCCCAAGCAACGGCACGGAAATGTCGACTCCGACAGGATTGCTATAGCTATCCGCGACTGGAGGCGGCGCAAAGAAAGCCGAGAAATCGAAGATCGGAGGCAGCTCTTGAACATTGAAGGAGGCCGTTTGAGTTTGGTCTGCCTCAGTTTCTTCTTGATTGAGGAGGGCAGAAGAACTCCGTGGCATATTAGTCCCCCGATATGAACGAAAGAGCGCTGACTGAGCGTCGCGCACAATGTCGACCAGTTGGCTCCTCAGTTCGCTTTCAAATGGCCTAGTAGATTCGGAGATAACCTGCTCTAGTCGCCGCCTTACGACTCGAGGTAACTCCTGACCGAGATATTGCTCATATTGGGCAAACTCGTCGTCTCGCCAGCTCTCCCAGGCAGCAACCTGTTCATCATCGTAGTCTGGCTTTGATCAATAGATTTCCTTATTCATGACAACGAAAATGCTTACATGGTGTTGGTATCATATCTTCGTTGTCGTCCGGAAATAAACACTTAAACATGTCCTTCCATTTATTCTCTTCGGACCCCAACCCCCTCTTGCGCTTGCGGAGTAGCTTCTCTTGTTCTTTGCTGCACCCTTCGAGGAGCTCTACAACCTTAACCTCACAGCCTTGGGGTAGTCGCAGATGCGCTGCAAAATCTGATTCAGTTTCGAAGATTGTGCAGCAACGATGGCAATGGATAGGTAAGCAGTGTTGTCGAAAGACGTGTTCTCTAGGCAATGGTGTCAGATAAGTCAGATAGAATGAATGAGTGACACGATATTTTTGGAAGAAATTTACTTTACGCGGTGGACTGATATCCAGCCTGGACCGGCACATGATCTATGTTTCTTGTGCTTTTGAGAGTTTCGCCGATAGTACGGACAGGCAAACTTTCGAGGCGAGAGGTCCTGTGAAGGGCCTTCTACTCGGGCTTTCCTATATCGGTCATCATCTCCATCATCTCTAGACGATCCGGGCCCATCCTCATCCCTTTCCTTTCGTTTGCCTCTCCTACTGACTCCTTGCTGGGATGATTGTTCGGCAGAGGAACGTGGCGGAGAAGAACTGATTGATGAACCCGTGCTCGTTGCACAGCTTCGAACTCCCAAACTGTGGTCCAATAGGGCCTCAAATTCTGTCATCAAACTCTCCACGGCTTCCCTCTTATAAGCCTCAATGACTGGAGATATGAACGATGACTCAGATGCAGCTTCTGATGATGTGGTCTCTGCTTCTGAGCTTTCATTGTCTTCGAAGTCACTCTCAGTAGTAGAAGCAGCTGAAAGGTAATTGTAATAACCTGATACTTCATCGCGTGGTAAAATTTCCGTACTCCTGTTATTGTTGGTGGGGTTCGGCTCTCTTGCTGGCTCTTCTGCTTGCTCTGAGACCTTAGTGAGGACATCGGTACGCGGTTCTGCAGAGTCACTTAGAGGTTTTGACTTCATGTCAATCTCATCGTTAGATAAATTGGCGGATGAAGAAAATGAAGCTTTATTATCGAGGACTAACTGGTCCTCCTCCTTCATTTCGGGGATAGCTGGTGGTTCAATATTATCGTCGATAGAGTCTTTTGGCTCTGATTTCTTGGAAATATTGGCAGCACAATCACCTTCCAAGACTCTGTTCGTATCAGGGTCTTTTGATGGACTGGCTGGGGCCGGTTCTTCCGATATTTCCTCCTTGATACTTGGCTGGAGCGCGGTGTAATCTGCATCTATGTTGCAGTAATACTCGGCGCCGCTGGCATCGAAGCTCGAGCGTTCGCTGGGCCCAGCTTCAGAGCGGAAGTGTTGACCCAATGCATCAGCACGAGCAAAGAGATGACCACAGCCCCATTGGCCGTCCTGCTTGAGTTCTCCTTTACAAACGAATTTATTCTCTCCTAGGTGCAGCTCTTCGTGTCGCTTCCGGTTGAGCTGACGAGCAAATGCTTTTCCACAGACGGTACAAACGAAAGGGCGTTCGTCAATATGAGTTCTCAAATGGGAGCGTAAGTTATATGCACGGGCGAAATTCTTAAGGCAAAAAGTACACCGGAAAGTTGCAGGATGCTTCTTGATGCGTCCTGCACTAACTGATGGTGCTGCTTGGTCTTCCGGATCCGCAAGTCCCAGAATATACTCTCGATTTGTAAGAGAAGGTGTACAGCTCAGCGATTCATAACCCGAGTCGATCGATGTAGTGGATCTCACCGAATCCGATAGTTCCCTGTTGAATTTGGTCGCCATGGCTAGGTAGGAGAGAATTAACAAAGATAACCCTCCAAGTTGAGTGATGAAGGAGTCCAAAACACAGAGAAATATAAAAGCAAGCCGACTTTCAGCAAGAGATACAGTGAACATTAACAATGCATAATTCGAATGCTCAAGTACCCATTGCGCAACTGCGCAGTATGGGGCGCTCTGGAGCGGGGGCTGTGCGCGCTGTGGCTGTGGTGGGCTGAATGCTGCCTCGCCTACGAAGTACGGCCATCCCTTACCTCTAACGCAAATGTCATTTGACTCCAAGCTTGGTCCAGAAGCTAAAGAATATAAATGGTACTTTTCAACTTAAAAAGAAATAAACGCAAAATTGAAAACAAAATTGATCTAAAATTTTTGAGAATGTTATAGAATTAATTAATATGCATCTTTGCATCCACTTTTTAAAAGAATGCGCTAGGTAATTATTGCGCAATCAATTGATTTATTTAGTGTTGAGATTTTGATAAGGGAACTTGGTAGCGTGGAACTAAGAATCCGAGTCTATTATTTAATTATAATCCTTTAAAATAGCTACTAATTACTGTTACTTAATATTGAGGACTTAAGTAGATACAAGAGTCAAATCTTTTTATTTCTTAATTTCATTATTTTAAAAAACCCGACATTAAAGTATTCAAATGTTGCTTTAGTCTTTCTTTACTTATTTATTAGCAAAATGCTCTGTAGTGCAGACTTCGGTACGCTCGCTGGAGCAGTGGCTGCTCAGGGTCAGGTCAAGAAAGAAAAAGAAAAACGCTTATGTCGACATTCTAATGTGGAACTGCCTGTATCAAGGCTTGCAAATGGGCATCAATATAAGGTCTTATGGATTTCATTGTTAACGGGTATAACGTGAATCTCCTTGTTTTTTTGGTGTTCTTAGTAGGTGGTCGAGGGTGCAAAACGGAACCCCTCAAAAAGCAGAGGTTCAAACCTCAAGTTTCTGAGGTATTTCGCTTGGTATCGATCGAAATATATGCAAATTGCATATAACCAAAGTGCTCGTGAACCTTTCCGTAACCTCAAATGGGATAATGCAGAGGCAAGGTTTCGGTCAACCTTGAGATTAGGCTTTTCATACTTTGGGAATTTCACCTCTAAAAACTGTCCGTGAAACTTTCTGTAGAATATAGAGATCCGAAGAAGATCAGGAAATTTGCCCCGGTGTAGTCTCAGCAACCTGATCTCACTACCGTCAGATGGCAAAGGCTGGTATTCGTAGGCAGGCATATCAGCCGGTCGCAAGGCTGAGCAAGACAGATGACAATCTGACTGGAGCAGGTGACCGAGAGACGAACTGAACACTCGTGGACTGATCCGAGATACAGGAGACGTAAACGAAGCAGTTGCAGCTGGCAAGGTGGCAGAATAGTAAAGGATGTTCGAAGTGAAAGCCTACTTTATAAAGATTAGAAGTTGTGTCGAGGCGTTGTGGCATAGTTGGAGAGCCTCACAGCCCACAAGGGCGGCTGTACGTAAACATAATTAGCTCGCTTAGCTCTCCAATGCCAACAACTTAACTTATTCTTTTTCGTATTGTTACACCAAGTGTGCCAAAGATACGACATGCACTATATTTTTGTGTTTAGTATCAGGATAGGCTTTTTATTTGTTGTTCTCAGCATCTCTTGTCATTAACCACGCCCCACATTAAAAGTCCAGCTTTTTGGTGCTACTCGGCTAAGCAAGTATTTTTTATAATATCACCAGTTCAGATCGAAATAATTTTGAAAACAACTTATCCATGTTTTTATGATAGCACAAACAAGGTGACCAGAAGAGAACTGGCTTTTTAATATATATCTTATGACGGCCATTCCGTTCTGCCGAGAAAACCTTTTAGTTATTTTTATGTTTAGCCTATTTTAAATGAATGATATATTCAAGTGAATTATGTAAATTAAGAATGTTGCTTAAGTCACGAGTGCTATGTAACTCACAAAAAGTTTCTACGTTCTTACCCCATCATCAGTCAATCACTAGAGGGAAAGCGTACTCACAATCAGAGGAAATCATGTCAGCGCTGTGTTTATTATTGGGTTGAAATAAAAACTGGTCCGTTGGGAGAGTAAAACACATACTTATGCAAATGCAGAAATTTTATGGGATGCCGAAAATTGGTGACTGAGTAGACACTGTCGTTATGGGCCCCATTTGTGATGTTTGCTTTGGGGTGTGCTTTTTGAGTAGTTCTTTCATATTGAAATGCATTGGCTACACAGAGCACAAGACTTAGATAATCCCAGAGTAGAGTGGAAAATAACAGCAATCACTGTGGGCAATGCGCAGGGGAAGCGTGGGTGATTCTGAATCATAGAAGGAGAGAGATGACGCCGCCTTGCGGGAATGAATTTATAAAACCAAAAAGCATAGGAAAGAAAACGGACGTAGAGCATGAGCATGGTGTAAAACAGAATTCATTCCAGACATTTTGGCTTAAAAATAAGTTTTGCCAGCCATTATTAAGTGCATTTTCAATTCCCAAGTCCATCTCATAACTTAACCCGCTTGCACCCACTCCAATCTCCACTCCATCATCGCCCCAAACGTATTGCTATTAGCTCCTGGAGCTAGTTCCACGACAGGATTTTCTTTGGTGAGCCTTGAGGGTTTTCAGACTATAACCAGTGTTTTCGCATATATCACACTTTAATCCACTATAGATCTTTATCTCTTGTCTGAGATTAGATATATGTTAGTCCAAGGTACCTCTGGAAGGGGATGGAATGGGGCTTTACTTGCATTGGGATAGGATGTTCGTGACTCTCTCTCTGGTCATTGCTGGGATTTCCATAGGAAGCAGGATAGGTCATGGCTAGCTCGATTTGTGCTGCATGCATCTCTGAGGAAAAGGTACATTTTGTTATTCATGATTTGATACGTTCGAGAGACACAGATTTTACCTAGTTGTTTCAGTACCAAAAACGTCCGTAATGTAGTATGTTTCAGCCGCAAAGTCGTTGCATCCATCGTGTGCTTTAATCAAGGAGGGGTCTATAGTCGTCTTATTGGTATCAAGGTTCGCTGCGGATTTTGACACGCTTTCATTGTCAAGTGAACACCCGTTCATAGTATAATCCTGTGCTAAAGAATCTGGAATGATATCCGCCTGGCTCATTATCTCCATATTGTGCCTTCAAATCGTCTCCGTCAGTCCAACCACCTTGAGCCAAGCCAAGCTAATAGATATCCGGTTCACTGCCTCTTATGCTACAGTATTGTCGTAAAGAATTGTGCGGACCAAAAACGGCCGTTGATCTGAGCCGCCGAGCATGGAGGAGACCATCGCCATATTCACATGGCGAGAGCAAAGGGCTGAGACGGATGTCCACCCAAAGACCTACCATGGATTGATTGCCCAGATTTTTTGCTCTTTTTTGACGCAGAAGCTAATGTACAGCCCTTCCCAAGTGCTCTATTCGTACCCGGTACGACAGTAGGTTTAGTACTGGACACAATTCTGCTGTGGTTGTATCGGATCGCTATGTTCAAAGCGTCCGTGGGCAATCAGGCCGACGCGGATGGTCGGCGGTCTCCTTTCTAACGATGTTGGGGGGAAGTTTGCGCCTATTGTTGAGTTCGTCGAATACCACAGCCTCGACCATTACATTGGAAAGGGGGCGGGGCACTTGCACTTACCTTAGTAGCTCGTTAAGACGGATATCGTTTAATGGTACATTCGGGGCCACATCTCTCGATATTGTATCGGAATTTTCGCCGCTGTAGAATGATCTGAGGTTGTGTATCTCGTCGACTGTGGAGCCGAGGGGCATGTCTTCAAATTCATCTACTGTCAGGTTGGGAATCATGACGTTGTCCATGATTATGGCTGGGGCGACAAGGTCCCAGGGGCGTTGCGTGAATACAATTGAAGAATGGCCGGATTAACGACGTGATTGTGATCGGTCGTTTGCACCGGAATGGAATGCGGCAGTATATTGAGCGACGGATCTTCAAGGTTATATAGTCGACCTCGACTTTGATGGTTTGTAGAATTCCAGAAGTCCACGGTCGCGTCGACGCGCTTTTCGGGCGATCCTGACATCTTGCATATGCAGTGTGCAATGAAAATGAGTTACGAAGGCACATGACAACTACACTACGGCAATGCACATTCCATGCACATTAGATGTCCGCCATAAGTCATTGGTTACGCATCATGAGCATCTTGCATTTCGCTTCCACCTCTAGGCTGTCAGCCCACCGTGCATGCAGAATAATGAATGATTCGACAGTTGCTTCGAAATTAGTGCAGAGCATCTTGCATCAAGTCGAAGACAAGGAGGATGACTAAGACAAAACAAGGGGGATACGTCGAATTCGTAGTCAAGAGGAAGTTGTATTAAGATTGTCTAGTTTCTACGGAATCGAGATCGACTTTGTGGTTGAAAACGACACTAACCAAGTCAGGAATAGCTTACCGCATATTCACTTCCATATCACGAGGACTTTTGAGTTTGCATGGGCTTGGTGAGCTCTAGGTAGATTTTGTAACTTGTGAAAACCTCGATTGTTTGAAGATTTATGTAATGGATACTGATAATCTTGAATGGTGTTTTCTTGCTATCAACTAAGTATATACATACTATGCGAGGAGCGACATACTAAAATCATTCTTTCAAAGACCCCATAAACTATGAGAATTTTGAAATCATTAATAGGTTGTAAGTGGGCAAGTTATGGTTAAGCAACGGTAATAAAACTCATCGAATTTATGTACAGGCAGATAAGCGGGAGGTTGCTTGTCTATAGTTGTGCGTTTCTATAGACTAGAAAATCCCTATGGCTACTTGTCTTCTGTACCTTTTGTCTAATTTTACTAGCTCTACTACGGAAGTCTTTTTTTTTTGGTGAATAAACACGTTTGTTATTAATGACCACCTTAGCTGTTAAGTTCTTTTCTGGTTAAAGGATAGGACAAAAGCAAATTATATACTTCAGAAACTTTTGCTGGTTTGATTAATATAATAGCAACATACGACTAAACAGACTTTAAAATCCAATTATATCCTATTAGACTTCGGAGTGTTGCGCGAAATAGAGGTTAGCCTTAGTGGCTTATAGATAAGATACATAACGCGAACTCGACGAGCAAGGTCTGCGGTGCTTGACTAGAGTCGCTCGACTCGTTCGTTAGTAGTAGAGGATCGAGGCATTAATGCATACAAACGCGGCGGCTTGGAGGAAACTAAAAAATTTAGATTCCACAGATGGTACAACTGACCGGTAAAGAATTTTAGAGAATCCGCCTGGAATAGTTGTCGACATATATGTTTGGAGAAGACTGAGTACTATGAGTCGATACGATCAGTCACAGAAATGCCTCCGACTGAACGTTTGCGGCCTCCTTCCCTTACGCAATATTCATAAACACGGTCCACAGAAGTAGAATATTCCCCGCCAATTATATCCTCTTTCTGTCGCGTAACGTCACTCTCTCCATCAAGCACTGAACTCTCTCTCCTCATATTCTTCCATCCCTTCACAATGATCATTTTCGTGAAAATAAGAATGAGGTAAACTTGTTGTAAAACCGCCCAAAGAATAAAAGTTGAACTTTCTACTGATAAATGAAGCCCACTGTTGATTCACTAGTAAGTTAGACTCCATGAATTAATGCCTGAACAGAGTACGAACATCTTCTTCTCCTAGAAATCTGCACTGGACACCAAATACTCCGTACTCTCCGAAAGTAGTATTAGTGCACCTAGAATCATTGAGTACCCAGTCTGGCACCCAGAATGTTGAGGATCGGTAGGGCTTAGGTAAGTTCCTCATTGCTGATAGCCCTTGGAAATGTCTGCAGAATAGTATATAATAAGAGGTATTTGATAAGAGCGGAAGGAGTTGTTAAAAAAATAGATGTTATAATTTAAGCTGTAAGTATGAATGACCTCATTCGAAGCGAGACCCTATTAGTACGAACATTGTATATGTAAAAGGCATTGTACAGTGTCTCCTTAGTTCAAGCTGGCCTTTAGCGAAGTCTCTTGGTGGCCTTCTGTGTTCTCGAAGTCTGTTAGCCCAATTCTTAATTGTTCATGAAACAGACAAAGCGTCATTGAATTCACAAAAAGTTAACACAGCGTATGCTACCCGGGTTCAATTTCTTCGAAGCCCCAGAATGTAATTTCAAGAGCCAAGCGGCTAGGACTGTAGCTAAACAAGTTTACAAGCAGCTCCTTTATTCAACTTGTGTTGTCGTACAATACTAGCTCCATCAAGACATCACGCTTCGCTGGCGTGAGGTACTCTGGGTGGAACTTGTAGCAGCACACTATGACACCACTCTCGCACAACCGTGTTAGGATCCGCCGTACCGTCTGCAACGCCAGTTGCTTCGGCACCAGGTAAATAAAAACGTGAGTGACTTGGTGAATGGTGATGAGCTGACTGACGAGATCATCTTGATCATCATTGAAGTCGTAAATGAGCCACTGAACATTGACGTTTTGTAATTCCGATTTTATGCCTGCACTTTTGATGAGCTCGGCGTTGAAGTCGATACCGACGCCTTGTAATGCAACAATGCTGGTGTCGATATTTTTGATGTGGCCTAGCAAGCTGATGACTTGACAAGTTCACTGTTAGTATTTTAGACTTTGTTCTTAAATCAATGCAAATAGTTCGGTTGTTTGGGAATACCTAGTACCTGTGCATAGGTGGTGCTACCCGGGAGGGGGGAGGAGCAGAGGGAATATAGCCGTACGGAAGTCACCATCGCCGCAACCAAGATCACATACGACTGTTGCCGCTGCCTCTTGAGGTCTCAATGCTACTTCTGCGCCTGCCTTGAGGCCGAGGCGCATGAGTGTTGCCGCAGCGCGCATGGTGGCTGCAGGCGTCTCGATGTATGGTGCTATACTACCGCCAAAGCCGTATGGAATGTAATCCAGGTCGTGAAAGGCGAACATCGGGGTACTATCGTCGTCATACATGGTCTCGTCGAATGTAGCTTCTAGGTCTAATGTGTCTGGTGCTGGAGGCGACGTTTTACATTTTCGCTACGCTCCACTTAAACACTAGCTCACTTTCGAAATACCAAGCTAACCCGAAAGGACGAGATATTATTTTTTGGTCTTGAGGATCTTGATGAAAAAACTCTATGATTTCTGAACGTATTTTTCTAGAAACTAACTGTTGTTAATTATGCCCTTCTATAGGTAAGAGAGAGCTAAAGTAAGTCACTCGTGTTAATTTATAGGACTTTAAAGTTTCTACAACTTATTCTTTAGCCCTAAGCGTAATTTCGCCGGCTTAAAGGTTGCTAAGCAATAATCTGGTATGAAATAGCGTTTGCGATATAAGAGATTAAATACAGTAAAAAGACGGCTCAGATATGCAACAAGAAACATCTAGCGACTAAATCGCCCTGGATTCTGAGTATTCTATTAGCCAAGACTCAGTTTTTTAAGTTAGCCGATAGAGAAACGCAATAATTTTAGGAGAAAAATCTTGTCATTAATTGGACAGAAGTATCTAAGCATTATTCGACCAGGACCAAATTTATCAATTACTCTCTCTGTTCTCCCTCACTCCGTTATGACAAGCTATCCACGAGAGCATGCTGTTGCCCAACCTTGCTCCTGTTGCCATTGCTCCACATCTACTACGAATTTCCACTCCTTCAAATCTCTCTTACAGTAAAGCATAGAACCGAATACACCGCTATTAGCCAGCACTAGCTTTACAGATCTCAGTCCCTTGCGATCTTTACGACTATAAAACTAAGAAAGGTTCTATTAACGCATAAGTATGGTGAGATGCTAAGGTCTCACTTCGAAAAGAAGCTGAAACTATCTTTAAATAGCATTAGAGTTTAGATAAATGTGATTACATCCAACTTCGAGTTAATGCCCAGGGGGGGGTGAACTCAGGTAGATAGAAGCAACGGAGCATATTTCAAAAGAGTATAATATGAATCTCGAGCACAATTCCGAGATCCAAAGCTTTAATCATCGAAGACCCGTAGTGATCATTCCACTTTTGTGAGTGAAGCCTAAACCGAATTTAAACAGACTTGCCGAATATAATCAGAGGTTGCATATCAAAATTATAAATGAAACAAGTGTTTCGATTAGACCTTAAGTCTATACAGTACCCAGAGTGTCAGTATTCTTGCTCAAATTTAACAGGCCTCGAAACTGAGAACAAGTGAACTATTCACTTCTAACAGCTCTGTATCCATACTTAACAACAGCGAATAGTCTTATAAGTAATGGCCATGCTGGAGTAATTTTACATGATAGAATAGGTACACTGAAACTCAATATGTTCTAACATGACATTGGTAGCTCGCGTCTACGGTCAGGAGTGTATAAACTCACTATCTCTACTGGCACCAGATCCAATAGTATTGTCAAAATGTTTGGAAAATGACATCTAATTTTACTTCCACTGCCCTTCGTATCTGCAAAGATAGTTCTTGAGACTTTCTTAATTTTGAGTCATATCACTTTTATTCACTCTCAACCAGTGGTTTTTAAACAAGGACGTTTCTGTACACCTCGGCAGACTACATCTCAATCTCCAAGTTGTTCATCTTGTCCAAAGATAGCAGGAATAAAGAAAGGAGAGAGAGAATGAATCGGTGTGATTCAATCAAACTCCAGATCTTGAAATTTAGTGGACCAAAATGGTGGTCTAGTGGAGCGTAGACTGGATTAGCGAGAATGGCACGGTAACTACTATGGACAAAAGATAACTTCTACTAGAAGTCTCGTACCGTTTGTGAATGGATATTCGGCCCTTATAAGGCAGGTCTGGAACAGAAACTAAATACAAAAAGTCGGCCATCTCCGTGTTGTCGCCTAGGACTCAATGGAAATAATAGTGTAGGTATTCGCCATACTTTGCCACTGGAATTTTCCTTTGGATGTGTCAACCGGAGAGGTTATTGGTCTTCGCTTGTACGGGTAAGCCACTGTAAGTGTATCTAGGACTGTTAGGATTATACTAAGTAGTAACCAACTCTTACTTGTACTCTGAAGAATAGTACCTAGAAGTCTCGGGCTTCGTCTTTATTATACCGCATAAAAGCTGAATTTGACAATAACTGCCAGAAAGCAGCTTGTACTCGTCCTTCCTTTTCGATATCCGCAGAAGTTGCTATCAACATTCCAATATCTACGCAAAATTTTAACCGAGAAGTCATAATCTCGCGTTTGAAGACAAAAAAACTCCTCTCCTCCAGATATAGAAAAATTCTAGACTTCCATCTCAAGAACCCTTCAATATCATCGTGCTTACGGGGTACTTGCGGCTTAAAAGCACCTTCCTATTCAGTAACCACGACCCGAAAAATGTGTCAACTCCCCACAATTATCCCTAGTCCACACATGCTAAGCGAAGCAAAAACAGAGCTCGCTTAAGAATTCGTCATTTAAGCCAAGGATTTGGAAGTTGTAAGAGTGGGAACAAGAATGGCGATATCTTCAAATTTCTCTTACTTTTGTATGCTTATATAAGGCAAGGGAAAGAAAACTAACTTTGCTGACAGCTACCGAAGTCTTCCACGACAAATTTTTATTTTGGAGTCAAGAGGGAAAAGTATAGTCGCCCGCAAAGATGGCGTCTTTGGCAACCGAGGAATCTTCTCATCATATGGCAGAGAAAAGAGTTTGGTATCGTGGAACTCTTTTTAATGCTTTTGTTATTGGTGGGGTGGGGTTTATGGCTCCTGGGTTGTGGAATGCTATGAATTCTCTTGGTGCTGGTGGTGCTCAGTCGCCTTATTTGGTTAATGCTGCTAATGCACTTGTTTTTGGGTTGAGTAAGTATTTAATAAAGGTTTTTGTTCTGTGTTTTGAGAGATACTGATGGGTGTTTTTAGTGGGTATTTTTTGTTTGCTGGGAGGACCGATTGCGAATAGAATTGGATTGAGCAGGACTTTGTTTCTTGGTGCTGCTGGGTATCCGATTTATGCGTATGTTTCGTCGTACCATTAACAGAATAATAAATGGCTTGCTAATGTTTGGGACATTTAGTGCTGGGCTGTATACAAATAACCGCTTTGTAGGGACACTTCGAACTACCGGTTAGAAAATACTGACATGCAAAACAGGGAAATGTCTGGTTGGTTTTAGTCGGAGCTGTAGCTTGCGGAATCTCGTATGTGCCATTTCTACTTTGCTGCATAATTTTGAATCCCAAAAATACTTCAAGTAGAAACTAACCAGACATTTCCTTCTCTAGAGCAGGGCTTTTCTGGGCATCTGAGGGAGCTGTTGCATTGGGATATCCGGAATCGTCAAAAAGAGGGAAATATATGAAGTAAGTCTGATGTGATAAATAGTGAGGTTGTAAATAACGCTGACATCTTGAAAGCATTTGGTTAATATTCCGTACTGGTGGACCACTCGTCGGCGGAGCGATCGTATTAGCGCTTAATCAGTAAGTGCCCAATATCCATCTACTCGAGCTCTGACAGTACTAATATCGTAACAGTGGTGCGAACCAGAAAGGAAAGGGAAAAGTTGGACCAAGTAAGCGCTCTTTCACTTTGTTCGATTATTGGGACTTTCTAACAAATGACGTGCAGAGATTTACCTAATCTTCATCGCACTACAATGCATAGCTGCTCCATTTGCACTATTACTCACCTCACCAGAAAAGGTACAACGCTCCGATGGCACCAAAGTAAAAATCATCGCAGAAAAATCATTTGCTGCCGAACTCCGTGCTCTTTGGAAAGCCGTCTCAAGACGTGATGTAAGCTCCAACCCTTCCAAAGCAAAATCTCACACTCTAATTCCATTGTTAGATTATTTTGTTGCTACCAGTATTTTGGGCTGCTTACTTCAACCAGTTCACAGGAAGTAAGTACTAACTCATACAAGTTTCACTTGTTTGGATTTTAGACTAATCAACTTAGACTTTCAAACTTATTACTTCGGTGTCCGAGCTCGTGCTTTGATTGGATTCGTTGGCAATTTTGCAACTTTGGCATCTTCGCAACTTATTAGCTTGTTACTTGACTATAAGAAGTTCCCTGTTAAGAAGAGGATAAACATTGGGTACGATTCTGCTATCCTCATATGGCTTTCTGGTGGTGCGCTAACAGAATTCATATAGTTTCTACTACGTTATCTTCCTACACGTAGTAGCTTGGGTCTACGGCTGGATCATCAACGAAAAGTACACAAGAGACAAGCCTAGCTTCGACTGGGAAGATAAGGGATTCGTCGAAGGTTTCTTTGTTCTTATTCTCTGGAGTAAGTCTGCCACACTCTTCATACTCTATGAAGTCCCGTTCATATCTAACACTGAGAAAAATATAGGCTTTTCACAACAATCTCTACAAAACTGGCTCTATTACTTCGTATCGACCAAAACAGACAACATCTCAGAATTATCTCGATTCACTGGTATTCTTCGTGGCCAAGAGAGTTTTGCACAGGCTGTTTCCTTTGGTTTGAATACTCGTGATTGGACTGGTGGTCGTGTACCACTTGCTGTTAATACCATTCTTCTTGGTAAGGATTTTTTTTATTTCATGATCTGGTGAGCTTTATTTGAAGGTTGGGACTAATAGAATATATAGGACTGGCTGTTGTTCCTACTTGGATTGCTGTTCGTGATCATACACCGGTTGAGTCTGATAAGAACTATGGATTTGATGGTCATAGTGATGAGGAAAACTCGGTTCCTCCGGCTTTGACCGAGGATAAGAATAAACTTGCGGTGGTGAAGAGTAATGTTCAGGTTTGAGTGGTAGTTATTCACTTCTGTTTTAATTTGTTAAGATTATAAGTACGAGATTGAGTATAATTTACTAGTAAGACGTTCCTGAATAGAACACAATTACATAACTTAAGGGGGCTAATCAAGTCAAGAACTGCTTTTTTTTTTCACTGGAAGCTTTTTCAAAACGGACGACATAAAAGATTGTCCTGGAGTTGAAGTAATATATACAATGCTCTAGCATACTGTACAATAGACCAGCAAGGTAAAAACGCTAGCGCTTTCAAAGGAGAAAATAAGTATGTACAAAACCAAAAAACTTTTCCGTACACTCGATTGGTCATTTTCCCTCCACCAACCAACTAACTTCCCTCAATCCAACATATCCTACGGATCCATAGCAGGAACCACAATCTCAGCAATGGTCAAAACAGTACCATCAGTAGAAACTGTAAGACCAGTATAAGTAGTACCGCCCGAAACACCCAAGGTACTCTTAAAATCGAAATCCGCGGAAGCCAAAGTGATAGTAGTATTAAGATACCGCTGTTCCTCAATAGTACCACTACAATTATCATCACACTCAGTACCAGTTCCCCAACCAGTCATAGGTCCACTCTCATGAACAAACTGACTCAAAAGAGCACCAGTCTTAGCATTCGAAGCAGTCTGAGTCCAATTAATACCATCAGCATTCCTCGTATAATTGATCAAGATATTAGTATCTCCATCAACAGCCGGTGTTAAATCTCCAGATAATTGACCAAAGGATCCAAATAATCCCGTCTCGAGACACCATTGTCCGGCTGTGGCTCCGCACCATGCGTTTCCGTAGGTTCCATCGCTGCTATCTGGCCACGATTCTATGGTTGTTTGGATTAGATCGCCTGTTCCGTTGGACATTCCGGGCCAGAGGAATAGGTCCCCGGCTTGTGTTGAGGGCGCTGTTCCTGGGATGAAGATTGTGGTTGCTGAGAGGATGTGGGAGGTTGTGGGTCCCAGGGAGAGGGCTCCGCCCCAGGTGTCGTCTCGTTTTTGCTTGTTTTTGTTGCGGAGGGAAGGTGATGCGGTTGCGAGGTCCAAAGTCGCGAGGAGGACGGGGAGAAGAGCGAGTGTTAACATTTTTTTGCTGGGGTGATGGGTGATGAATGAACGAGCGAGTGTTTATTTGTTTTTGAGAAAAGAATGTACAGAAGAAGTGAATGTTGTTTAATAGAGTACCAAGAACCAAGAAACAAGTGGCGGTCTCCTCGTCTTATATACAACCAAGCATCCTCCAAGAAGGGATGAACCAAAAAACCGGATGTTAAAAGAAGCTTTTTCAAAACGTCCAAATCCGTAACCCATGTCAGGATTAAACTAAAATCGAAACATAATGGTCCGTATCCTCGAATGACAAACCACCATTATGTTTTCTACAAGTCCTAGTGGTCCCTGCTACATCTCGGATTCGGATAATCAATCTATTCTCATTGGTGCAAACGGCCACAGATATATTGTTCGTATTGTCAATTAATTGCAGTTAGGATGAACGGGGGTTTTGAAAGGAATGATCTGGTGGGTTCACCGAAATGCTTCGTTAATATATCTGCGGGAGGCAAATTTTCGGTTTTTGCGTGCAGATGATCTTCTTGAAACGCATAACCCCACATTCTCGTCTGATGTAGAATCGCTTTGAGATCCACCAATCAAATCCAGGTGTTTGAATTAAAAAGACTTACGGACAAGAATGCCGACTTGTGGAAATTGAAACTCCGGTCTTTGGAAAGGTGGCACTTGAGTACCGATTACCGAGCAAAGGTTCCTGGAAGTTCCTGGGAAGAAAACAAGTGGTTTGGACAAGGGGAGTGGTTTGGAGATAAGCGAGTCGGGTTTGGAGGACTTGAGTATTGGGAAATAATATATAAAACAAATAAAATTCCAGAATTGTTTGGGTTTTCCACAACTATGGTAGTTTAGCTCAACTTAGCTCCTGACTCAATCACCCAACTCCGTACCCTCCCAGAGATACCAGAAAGCTTGGTCACTTAAACTGGCCAGAAATAAAGCTCTAGAGGCAGTCTTTAGAAACTATGATCTAGGCTGTTCTTGATGCAGGACTTTTCTTCGATGAGTTCTGATGTCTACAGAATCTGAGCGTCATGGCGAATAGTCATTCCGCCCTTCCAAACGTTCCGGTGGAAATATGCTTGACCTTCTGGGGGCGTTTCACCATAACTAAATCAATTCAGCACTAAAAACAAACAAAAGATCTCAAAGTGATGCGTACTCAATATGTATACTCCGAGACCCTAAGAACCAATCCCGAAACTCAGCCCCTCTAGGATCCTTTGATGGTGGCTTGGTAGAGATTGCTAAACCAGCAAATCTCCAATGTCGATATACTCTTAGCCCTGAGTTATAATTTTTGGTGTCATCTGGATCCTCTAATAAATTGTCCCAGTTCATTTGACTTCGCAACTTGTCATCCATCTTCGTTTCCAGTACTCTCAAAATAAATTCAAAGTTCTCGATATCTGAACCTCTTGGATTATGGTCGGCGATCGAAGAGTATATGATTGCCATGTTTTTAATCCCTGTAAATACATTAGGAGCTTGTCCTCCACCATTCCATCCATTGAAAATGTGCTTCGTCAAATCATGCCTATTCAGGAGTAACCTCTGGATCTTGGAACAACCCTCTACTCCTAGACGGAGCCTAACATTCTCTAGGGTGGAGAGTGGTGGACATGGAATGTCGGTGAAAGAGATTCGTTGCTCGTGAAATGAGTGCCAGTTCAGATACAACGTATCTATCTCGTAGTTGAAGTATACAGCTGCTAACTCATTTTTGGGATTGAAGCATTTCTGGTATGCCTTCAAGCCCTCATTTCTGGCTTCTTGTGATATAAGGAGAATGAGCGGAAGATGTGGGGAGGTGACTCTTTGAGAAGCTGCATCCCATGCAATGCGAACGTAGCGGGGCTTGATGATGAGTTTCCAGATCCGGATGCGAAGTTCGATAGGTAGCTTAGGGAATAGGTGAAATGTTGTGAACTTTTCAGCTGTGGTCCGGTTTGTGGAACCCATTATTTCTGGAATGGGCTCTTTATCGATGGTGTGAGAAGTATCTGTCTTGTGCGCCATGAATAAATTAATTGAAGAGAAATACCTCAAGACTGCAGGAAGATATTATTAGTAATTTGGGAAATAGACTTGTGGGTGTTAAAAGCCACCATCTGATGTCCGCGTGAAGCTAAATACACTTGTAACCAACGAAAGCACTACGTAGAGACTATTAGAAGACCGGAGCTGAGTGGATTGTAATTTTATACAATATAACTGCTTATTCTCTAAATCTTCTTGAGCTGAATAACAAACATCCTCCCAAAATTAGTCGCTATCTTGTAGCACAACTTTACTTTTAGTCTCCCCTCTCTGCGTATTCTTCATTGCAACTGTTGCAGAGCACCAGGAAGCCACCCGTATCACTAAGGGCTTAATTGATAACCATTGTACCTAGGTAGGTGGAAAAGCTGCTCACTTAAACTTTTCCTGCAAGTCAGAGTCGATCCACCACCCAAAAGTATGCAATGGGTGTTGGCCCTTGTGTGATGATTCCATGTTTTAATGTGCGTATCGCCAAGCATCCATCCACATCTGTAACTTGTTTTTTAATAATATTTTAGGGAAAGTAATATGACTATATAATTAATAATATACTTATTATTAAAGAAATACTGTCTTAGTGAGAGGTAGAGAGTTATTGCAGCAAAAAAGAGTGCCGCACAGGCCAAAATCAAGGTCACAATTCGTGCAAAACGCTGTATTGTGGGCCTCTTCGATGCCTCACTTCCAAAGGTGGCTGCTTTGTGTACATTATGGATTCGGATTTCTACCTTGTCCTTCTATTTTTATATTTCCTACTTTTCTAGAGCTTGATTCTCGTTATATACCTAATAAGTTAGCTTTAGGCTAAGGTAAGTAAGTGATAAGTACTTAGTTGAGGTTGTCACCAGCCATTCCGAATCAAGATTAGTAAGCGATTTTGAAAACGTACGAACTTTCGTACGATATATCATGCGCGAAGAATTGACTATCTACAAATAGCTTCTAGAGAGTTTTGATAAGTCTCCTTCTTTACCATAGTACCCAATACGGAGCGCGAACCTCCTCGAAATCTACTATTTTACAGTATAGGTAGATGCAGCATCAAGAACCGGCGCCCAAGATCCCCACGTCCCAATCACGCCGTTCGAGATCAAGCACCAAAGTCTTTCCTGTTATCCGATGTACGATACAAGATTGGGGCATTTCTGCTCCCAGGTTCGCGCGCAGATTAGACAAGATACTCGGAACAGAAGTAAAAGCAGATGTGATGGGGAATGTGGATGCTGAGCCATAGTGTCACCGCTGAAGAGTGAGCTGCCGCCAGAGCTCAGAGAAAGGGGAGGTTATTGGCCACATCCGCTTTCAATACACCACCATTCTTCTGCGATGCCAGTACGATTCATCATTCAATCACAGTATTGTGATTCTCCCTCGGTACTCTCATTGAGCTGACCATTGCCGACCCGACAAACCACAATACTCGCGAAACCCTTGAATTCCGAGCTTCATACTTGATGCTATTGTGGCTTCGAACAAGCCACCGACATCTGCAGACTGTGGAACCAAGTGCCGCAGCGCTTGTTAAGAACAAAGCGCCAGTTGAAACCCATATCTGGCAGTCATCTGAACACTACATGGCATCACAACCACAAGCAGTCAAGGGAAAGCGCGCTGTAGAACGGGATCCTTTCATAATTCGTACAAAAACACCCGCCAGCCGCGCAAGTGGGCTTCGGACGAGCTGTGGAAACATGATTACAAAATGCGCAAATTCCCCGATTCTAACATCGCTTGAACCGCTTCGATGTTGCCGATGCCATGTCTCCGCCTCAGCCTCAAAAAGCCTCCTTCAGCCACCAGGCTCTTGTGGAAACACGGCTCGCTCAGATTACAACACGCTAGAATGCCTCAATGTGCAATTTGTATCTGAGCAAGTACACAATCTAGCACCCGAGTACGAGAGAGAATTGGCCATTTAGACAATGCGGGCTATAATTCCCTAAGAAGACGCGTACATACATACATACCCACTATGGTCAAGATCCTCCTTTCGGAAAATGGCATTGCTGCAAATAAGCAACCAAGAGTGGGTCTTCTGTGCTAACAATTCGCTAATGGAACCGTTTAGACTGCAGCCAAAATTTCAAACTTGATTCTTGTTCTTGGCAAAGAGTGTCCTCTGCTTAGAGTAATCGTCCGACGATTAGCTGAATGGTGGTGTCCGTAAGAATATTCGCACGATGAATTGGAGTGAATAGAAAGTAGAAGAGACCACAAGTGAGTTTCCAGGTACAGCGGTAGACCGGTGGCACAGCACGGCCCAAGGTACTGTACAACAAGGGATGGTGACTACATCCATACTGCGGCTTCTAAGTATACCGCGGCGTAAGTATTGGTGGGTTCATGTCAAAGTCTTTTCTTAGTGTAAGGCTATTTGCTACCCTAGATCCTGCATTGGGAACCGAACAGCAGATAGCCGTATTTGGCAAGCAGGGTTCCAACCGCTTGAGCAGGTGAGCGAGCTGTACGGAGTACGATACGATAGTATCCCCCATTACAGATGATTAGGCAAATGCCCAGCCTATTCATTTGTCTGGAACCCAATGGTTTGGCATCTCGAGGACATATTCTGTGGGGTAGCAAGGTATTCCGGCCCCACCCCCGCAGATTTACCCCATGCTTCCCCATGCTCCCCCATGCTGCGCTGCCAGCTTTTGCTTCGGCAGATCTCCTGTAGGTTCCTGTTCCGCTTGACAGCCATGCCATACCTTCTCTATAACTTAACTTGACCACGCAGCAAGATTCCCCAGTTGCAGGTTCTCAGATTCCTCAGAATCAGAAACTAGCAGCTAAGATTCTCTTCCTCATTCCAATCTCTGTTTTACGCAGAGATCCTTCAGCTCAATGTCCGGCCAACAGAAGGGCGGCCTTAAGGCCCATTGGAAATGCATTATGGCATGCACTCTCGTTTCCATGTGCCCATTTCAGTACGGTAAGAGACAAAAGAAAATTTAGCTAAAATAATATCTATATTTAATGCTAATTTGTTTCTAAGGTGTCGATTTTGGTATCATTGGTGGTCTTCAAGCCATGCCAGGATTTTTGGAGGTTTGTAGAACTTCATTTGCATATATGAAGTGACGATACTGAATTCCACTAGGTCTTTGGAAATGCAGACCCGGCGTCTCCAATCGGATGGAACATTTCATACGGTCGGCAGCAGCTCATCTCATCGTTGATGATTCTGGGCGCTTTCCTAAGCTCCACCTGCGCTGGTATGTGGATATTTGTCGATTTCCCATCAATAATTAACAGAACCAGGCCCAATTGCGGTATACTTCGGTCGCAAGGCGTCTATCTGGCTGGCCTGTGCTCTCTGCATTATATCAAATGCGGTCATGATGACCACCACATCCATTGGCGTACTTTACTTTGCAAGGCTACTGATCGGTATTGCAAACGGAATGTTCATGACTTTTGCACAGCTTTATTTACAAGTATGTCAGTTCTAACCAGGTGGCAGAATCAATAACTGACCCGTCGTAGGAATGCAGTCCTGCAAAATATCGTGGACTTATGTTGGGTGGATTTCAAACTTGGACATCGATTGGTAAACATATTATCTCGATGACGACACTGTATCTACTGACTTGTGATTCTAGGTTCGCTTGTAGGCACAGTCATCGACAACTTCACTGTGAAGCTTGGTGGTAGACAGGCCTATATTGTACCGCTTGGCATTGTCTTCATCGTCCCAGGCCTTCTATCTATCGGCATGCTCTTCATACCTGAGTCGCCCCGTTGGCTTTTGCTCCAGAATAAGACTGAGAAGGCTCGCAAAGGCCTCCTTTGGCTGCGCCCATACCCCGAAACTGTTGACGACGAACTCCAAGAGATTATTGCTGCGATCGAAGCAGAAAGGGCACTCTCACAGGGCACAGAAATTGTAGATATTTGGCGAAATCCTGTTGATCGTAGACGAACATTGCTTGCTGTTGGCGCTGTCTCTCTCCAGGCTGCTTCTGGGGCCATGTATATGATATGTAAGTGATAGTTTTCCCACATCAGTCTCTCTTATCTAATCTCTCTAGCTTACGGAACATACTTTTTCGAGATGGCTCATGTCGGTTCGGCCTTCGAGAATTCGTGTATTCTCACCGCAGTCGGCGTTATTGCCATCTTGATCAACAGCGCCATCATTACCAAATGGGGACGTCGAAGAGTCTTTTTAATGACAGGGATGACTCTTTGTGGTATCTGCCAGCTCATTGTTGCCGCTGTCTACAATGCTTCTCCCGGAACCAGATCAACTGGAAAGGTAAGCGGATCCAAGTCATATATCTCGACAGATACTTGCTAATCGCACTACTACAGGTTATTGTAGGTATCTCTGTTCTATATATCGTTGGCTACAATGGTATGGTCGCAACATATGCATGGCTGTGCGGAGGAGAATTCCCATCTCAGCGTCTTCGATCATACACATTCGGTCTCGCTGCTGCTGTGGGCTTTCTTGGTGCATGGCTCGCTACTTTCACTGCTCCATACTTTATCAACCCAACTGCTCTGAACTGGGGACCTAAATACGGCTATATCTGGGGACCCAGCTGCTTCATTGGCGCTATCTGGGTTTGGTTCTTCCTTCCAGAAGTGAAGAATCGTACCTTTGAAGAGATTGACGAGATGTTTGAAGCACGTCTCTCAGCGAGGCAGTTCCGTCATTACAAGTGTATTGGGCCTGCGGCTGCTGCTTTGGAGGATAAGATGCCTAAAGCGAGCCATGAGGAGGTGGCGTGGTCTTCTGGGAAGGCGACAACTGAGGCGACTACTGTTGAGGCTTGAGAGCTATGTCTTTTCGAAGTGCGACCCTATTAAATATCAGCCGAAAGCGGATAAGAGTAAGTCACTTGGTATTGCAGCATCTGCACAAAAATGAAAACTGCAACTGGTTCCCCTATTCCTTGCCTGATATTGCTGCAACAAGAAAACCATCTACACATCTACGATATATCCTGGCTTCTTTGACTTAACGTGATCACATCAACATTAGATACCACTATTATGAGAATTATCTCATCGGAACACGTTTGACAATTGATGTGTTGCAGTTGACCATCTGCTTCCGCATTACTACTGTGTTTTCCAAGATTAAACATCTGGGCTCTCTGACGTCGTGACCCTTGGAATTTTTGATGGTCTCGGGGATTTATTTTGCCCTTTACATATATCTGTATCGATTGTTTCAATGAGGTTGTAACTTTTGGAGCAGAAGGCCTAGTGAGTTGTTGATTGTGGTTTCAAAGATGATGCGGTTTTATAAGCCTTTTAGTTAGTCTGATGGAAATTTTCTAACATATAAGTGCGTGAAGGTGAGTCGTGATTTCTTGGTGATATCCTAGATTCTTTGCCTCAACGCAATCTACTTTATCATCTGAGTTCCCATGTTTCTAATGTATCATAATCAACCCTCCTTAACTAACTTGAAGAGATCTACATCTGTATCTATACAACCAATATTACACAAAACAACTTAAACATCCTTCTCAAAGTACCTTAGTCTCAAAAAAAAACCCAACATTCTGTAATCCAAAACCTGTAGGTTTATCTGCAGATAATGCAGTAACCTTCTCCAGGTCAAAGAACCAAGGAGAGCATAATCCTAGCGTGGATAATTTAACCTGCGGGAATAAAGAAGCTATTGAAAATCCGTCGCTACCCCATGCTTGTCACTGTATTTACCAAAAATAGTTTTTCATGTGGAGAAATTCTGGGATCAGTTTCCCAGAAATAATTTTTTTTAATTGCTGTTCAATTATTTAATTTTTTTGGAAAAGTGAGGTGTATCTGTTTGTTGTTAAGAGATGAGTAGTTGGCACTTAATCGTCTGTTGTTAATTGACGGATTTGTATTCAAGGAATTTGTGGGAGGAGTTAAGATTAATGTGTGGGTCGAGTAGAGACTTAGTTGAGGGTGCGTTTTAGATAGTATACTTTGATAGGGGAAATTTGTAGATGTAATGTTTATTTAGCTCTTCTCTGTTGTTGTAAGAAGATGAGGAATGAGCAGGCTGACTGCTGTCTATTCTAGGAGCGATTCGATAATCATCTATCTTTAATTAAGTAGTTCAAAAGTCGATAGGAAATGCCTAGGCTAAAAGATGATTTGGGCTTTTTACGTTGTTTAGTTTGTGTTCCATGGTTGTCGATCTAACCTATTGCTTTGCCACTATATGGCCAACCATATTTCATATGGTCGGGAAGCTCTTTTTCGGCTCTATTCAGAAAAGACCTGGAGAGACATCTATAATACCACATTTCCTATATAAATCGGGTATAAAACAATTTCACTTTTGTGTACATACAGATTACCCTCTGCCCTCTAATTTTGAGGGTCAGACAATTCATATTCTCACTCAGTTCACTCATATATTCTAGTGGTCAATGATGCACAAAAGGTCCAACTCACCAAATGGGAGTAGTCTAAGCTGCAATATTATGGAGCATTAGAGATTGGGTTTGATGTACACTGCATGCCAATAGATCGCATCTTGACAACAAATGAATTCCCTTTTCACTTCCCAGAAATTTTAAAGGGCTGCAATGCAAATCTTGTTTTCTATGGCTGTAGCCTAGAATTGAGATGTCACGGTACCGCCTTTTCTGTTGACCGCTAACTATTGGGGTTGATCTTCTGCCCAAGGCAGTAGGATCAAATCGACTCAGAGGAAGCTGATTACAGTAGAAACAGACTAGGTAGTCTTAGTAACTAATTTGAATCACTAGAATCAGAACCAAACTACTACTACAGAAGATCGGTGTTCCGAGCTCAACTCATACTTTTCATAGGGGATTTTATTGTAACGTGTAGCTTTTTCTAGCTTCTGCATTCTCTAAAACGGCTTGTATCGTGTGTGGTGAATCTACCTTGTGCCCTTATCGCCTATTAGCCCAAAGCAAAACTATTGTGTAAGTACTAACTACAAAAGTGATATACCTTAGCATAGCAAAATCAACAAGACCGAAAATTATACAAACTCCAAAGTTATCAATATGGCTATCTGAGTACTACTGATCAATGGATATCAGTTGCGGTCTTTCGCGACAAGATCGATTCCTCGCTAAGAAGCACTCGAGTCGGAGATACTCCTCAAGTGTGCATTTTTGCTAAAGTCGAAAATACTACAGTACGAATATACGAAAGGACATGTGGGGTCATAGTTCCGTGGGGCAGTTTTGTATGAATAGCAAGAAGAAAGCCCCACCCCTATGTCCCTAAAGAGATGCACGCATTGAACCGTCGCTTGCCTTATTTGTCGGATCGATCATTCCGATTTGACAGCTACCACAGAATTGGCGATTCTGGGGTTAGCTTCGTGGAGGCGGGGTTAAGAATATTTGGCGGGGAACAATGGAAAGGTCCTGCATTAGATCTCGACAGTGGGTTTGTTTTAACCTGTGAAGTTCCTCGTTTTGTAATTTTTATTGAAGTCATTGAGACTGCGAGTTTTGGATGGAAACGATGGCCGTGAACGGCGAAACGAATGGGGTCAAACCCACCCCAACCGGCATCAATGTAATAGTCGTAGGAGCAGGTACTTCACACAATGCTCCAAGCAAAGAATAAACAAAAAACTGACGGAGATCACCTCAGGATTCGGCGGACTCACAGCAGCAATAGAATGCGTCCGACAAGGCCACTCAGTTAAAATCTACGAATCATTCCCCTCTCTAAAAATCCTTGGCGACATCATCTCCTTTGGACCAAATGCAGGACGAATCTTCACACGCTGGGGAACGAATCATAGTATTGCAAACCGTATGCGAGAACTCAGTATCGATTTGAGAAAACATGGATTCAAGATTCATAAGTATGATACTGGGGAGGTTGTGGCGCATCAATTGACTCCAGTTGGTGATCCTTTGGCTCCGAATTTTAATGGTCATAGAGGAGAATTACATGAGGTTGTTTTTAATTATGCGAGGGATGAGTGTGGTATTCCTATTTTTCTTGGGGAGAATGTTTCACAGTATTTTGAGGATGAGGACAAGGCGGGGATTATTTTGGAGAATGGTGAGAAGGTGAGCATATGTTTTCCTCAGATCTAAATCCTTCGCTAGGGTGGTTGGGACTGATGTTTGAAATTAAGATCGAAGCGGATTTAGTCATTGGTGCAGATGGAGTCCGGTCAAAAGCTCGAAAGCTAGTCCTTGGCTATGACGACAAGCCCAAAAGCAGTGGCTACGCAGTATGGCGAGCATGGTTCTCCAACAAAGATATGATTGCCGATCCACGAACAGCACACTTCTGCAACGACGGCGACACCTTCAACGGCTGGATAGGACCCGATGTTCATTTCCTCTTCAGCACAATCAAGAACGGTTCAGACTGCTGTTGGGTATTAACACACGCCGATGATGCCGATATCGAAGAATCGTGGTCTTTCCCCGGAAAAATAGAGGATGTTTATAAGGTATTAGAAGGTTGGGATCCAATGTGTAAGATTATAGTTGAGAAAACACCAAGTTTGGTAGATTGGAAGATTGTATATCGAGATCCATTACCGACTTGGGTTAGTGAACATGGGAGGATTGCTCTTTTGGGCGATGCTGCTCATCCTTTCTTACCTACTAGTGCACAAGGTGCTACTCAAGCACTTGAAGATGGTGTTACGTTGGCGGTTTGTTTGAAAAGAGGTGGGAAGGAGAGTGTACCGGCTGCTGTGAGGGCTTATCAGGATATTAGATATGAGAGGGTTAAGGCTGTGCAGAAGACTGGGGAGGTTACAAGGGATAGGTGGCATAAGGCGGATTGGGAGAAGGTTAAAGAAGATCCGAAAAAGATTGAGTTGTTAAGGGAGGATTGGATCTTTGAGCATGATGCTGAGAAGCATGCCGAGGAGAGTTTTGACGAGGTGGTGAAGAAGTTTCTGTGACTAATTTTGGTAGAGTAGAGTTGTGTCGAGTATTTGGGGCTATGTGAAGTTGTTGATAGCAAAGAAATCCAACACCGTAGACTAAAGGAGAGATGACTATCGTGTAAAAGAACCCCTTTCTTTCACTCGGGCTATCCCTGTAGAGATAGGTATCTAAATATTCATGGACATAATTTATGCTCCCATGAAAATGAGAGTTGTTTCTCTAGCTGAGGATTGGAAAGCTGGCCTATGGTCTCAGAATCCGTCTGAAACCTTTAGTGTGATTATAACTTTTTAGAGATTCCATACACGAAACGGTTGAATACAACTTGTTTAAACGCAACACTCTCAATCTCAGTTACCAGTAATGAATACCTCAAATGGTACGGAAGCCCTTGGTAGGATTGAATTGTGATCATGAATGAAATTGAGGTTTCCTGCGATGAACTTCATAAGCCGGATTAATTTGGCGCTTTTCAGGTTGCTGTCTTAGATATCTCCTAGCTAGAAATTGCTGCAGTGAATATATATCCTCGATATTCTGGCCATGTAAATATAAATTATACCTTTTGAGAGCATGACCACGTTTTTGAACAATAAACACCCGGCCGCTACATCTGAAAACGAGAGACTCGAACTAGGAGAAGAAAGCACGGTAGGAGGTCGAAGACAATGCGGACGCGAAATATCTCTTGCTTCACAATTCCCGTCATCAGGCTTACCATCCGGGTCTTTACACGGATTAGAAGTCTATCTCTTTTATTGAGTCTCCCCACGGTTAAATGACAACAAGAATTGTTGTGGCAAGTAACGTTTAGATTCGCCGTCGTAGACATAAGGAAATAGTGTAAATGAGACGACGACCTAAGAAGACTCAAAATATGTTAGAGAGAACATCTAGGCGGTGCAGTTATAGGTAGGTGAGGTAGTGATAGCTGCTCTTTTCAATTTTATGTTTTTTTAATGCTAGGCGTTGTCTTCCTCAAGTTGGATGTTAAAATTCGAATCTAGTCTATCGTCCGAATAATTGCTGACCACTTTAAGTCCTTGTAAATGGAATGCTTGGATTGATATATATAATCGATACGAAACTTCGAGCTTGCTATTGTACTTATAGATAACAACTCATACACAACCATAGAAGCTAAGTAGGTTCATATTTTGATATGCACACATAATTATAAACTTTCTACTCTCTTTCCAGATATTTCAATAGTATAAGCCCCGGCTTCATGTGTAAAATCTCTTAAACCTCTGTATAAGTAAATCCTCCACAATAGGAAATTAATGTTTTCACCCTGTCCCTCTCTTCTTGCATTCCTATATACTTTACTAATACTAGCCGCGGCTACAGTGATTAAGAACCCACACTATACTCATGCTATTGCTTTCGATAGCATCCACAGTATTCTCGAGCAGAATAGTGTATCTGAATCCACAAAGTACCTTATAATTCTAGTTTTGACACAGTGCTAGCTGAAACCTAACACTATTTTCAGCACAATAACTTGGAAAAGTCTAAACCAACAAGATAAAACTTAATTAACTTAGTCTTACACATAAGCAGTATCTAGGATTTATTACATTAGCATGTCAAAGTTCAGAGCACGTATAACAGATTTGCATTCTGAGAGACGTAGATTAGTTATTTGAGCTATCAAAGTGTATTTGTCCCAATATATGGCAGGCTTCATTCTATCAGAGAACACGCAAGTTCTCTGTGAGCCAGACCCTGACTACTACAATGGTTCAAAACTTGCATTGACGGGCTCTCTTACCTAAGAGTATATCAAGTTCAACAAAGTATATCTAACAAGGAAATTTATGCCTCAGAAACACTGTGGCTTCAATACCAAACCCGAACTTTGAGCTGAAAACAATTCTCAGTACAGGCCAGCTCCAAAACACAGATCGGAGTTTCTCATCTGACTGCTATGAAAGGATTCTTCACACGATGATAGGACGCTGCGGCAAAATAGAGCTTCTGCAGGGGAAGAAGTGACTTGCCTCATTTTTACAAGTTAAGGAATAATAAGCGCCGATCTATCCAACCAGGCGGTTGCATTTATAAGATAAAAGGAATTCCATCGGAGGGAGACTTCCAGAGACAGGCAACGGAGTTGCTAATCACCGACTCCACTATCCGGTACGTGCTTCCCTGACCACATAAACACCTCAAGGACCCTGGTTTTACTTGCGGAGAAGGCACTTAGGGATTAAAACGAATCATCAGAGTAGCTGGGGTCTCCTGATCCGTGCAGACCTTGTAGACGCTAAATCGGAATCGACAAATATCTTAAGCGATGGCTCAAACAACGACACCTCGATAATCATCAAAAAACATCAGACCTTTGAGCCTGGAATAATCCTTGAGTATCTGTAAATTCCTGCTCATACTGAGACACATATATTCCAAGTTTACCAGGTACTTTCCTTAGTCCGAGCGGCCCGGTATTGGCCACTCCATTCAATCGCGTGCCCTGAACTCTCCGTGAATGCTGAAGCACCACTGAATTGTTGGACAGACGAAAGTAATTATTCAATTAAGGCCACCTTAGGCATGACTATTGCAGAGCTATCACAAAAGATGGCGATTATCTTCTGCAATATCAGTCACTGGGCGTCTAGTAGTCCATGTGGTAAAATTCGTAACACTTCGTTAACAAATCTGACGAAGATAGGCGCACACAGACTGATAGAGCCATGAACATCTTCCATAGCCAATTACCATCTACGAAAATAGGGTCCATTGGAGTCACATCTAGTCATTACTACGCATCCACGTTTTTAGACACGTTGTGGAACACGTTTCGGACACACGGTAAGCAAGGACCAAATGCAACATTATCACAGAGGCGCATGGCAACATGGGCAAAAGGCAATTTGAGCTGCATATCTATGGTCAACATTGCCAATTTGAGAAGCGCCGGGGTCTCAAAGGAGCACTCCGGTATTGGGAGCCTGGAGGATATGTGCCTCCCCCTAACACTGGCCGAAGAATGGATTTGAACGACCGGAGGTTGGTTGCTACTTTCCATCGGTTTCCTCGCCAATTTGACCGTAAACTTTTGATATTCTATGTTCTCGGACCTCCTGCTTTTCCAGGGTTACTGATTGCAATTATACAGTAAGCTTCTCGATTTTCAACGTTCTGTAAGCACAAATTAGGTTCAGCTCCACTGATGAGCATTGCACAAGGCAATATTTAGTGTGGAGTAAACAATCAGCGACAAGTCCAGAAAGACTTTTCAGCGTTGTCCACCTGCGCATCTCAGAGCGTTGGTTAAATAGACAAGTATATAGCTACTTTATCGAGAGTAACATCTCAAAAAGGACAACAACGTTTCTATTGCTCCTCTCTTGTCTATTTGGCCAGAATTTTGATCGAGCGTCAGCCCTTCTCAAAATGTCTACTTTCGAAGAGGACCAGCCAACGCAGGAGTCTTACCTCCGAAGACTAGAGCTTGAACATGCTACCAGCGAGAGTCAGATGCAAGATATCGAGCATTCAAATGCCATCTCCAGCGATCAGGCTCTCCTCGGACAAGAATACTTCCTCAGCGCCAAACTTATAGGATGTATTGCTTCCATCAGTTTAGCGACGACGGCCAGTTACTGGGGATTCTCTCCTCCAGCAGCTATCCTAACATACATCAATGCAGACATAGGTATGAAGCAATTATTTTCCACTTCCCTACCTCGTTGAAGACTAATGCGTCATAGGTCCAACTGATAACAGTAGCCTGTTTTCTATTATCTGGTCAACAAGTAGTGCCGTATCCATCTGTGTATTTGGAAGGACTTCAGACAAGTTTGGAAGACGATATTTCTTGATCGGAGCGAGTATCCTGGGTTCCATCGGAGGAATAATCGCTTGTACTGCTCAGACAATGAATCAACTAATCGGTGCAAATGTATGTTACACATGCGATAAAAATGCTATTAGCTAACCCGTCTAGGTTCTACTCGGAATTGCAGGTGGTGTCCATACTTGTTACGGACTCTTGACTGGAGAGATAATGCCAAACAAATACAAGTTGCTAGGTGTTGTCTTCACTATTATACCTGCAATTATACCAACTGGGTTCGGCGCGTACTTAAGTATGCTCTCTTGTAACTGAAGAATGCAGCCAAAGCTAATTATCCCACAGGTCTCAGTCTCGTGCATAACGCAAATTGGAGATGGTGTTATTACATTTACCTCATGATGATGGGCCCTGCGATTATCCTTCAGTTTATCTACTACCGACCACCGGGATTCAAACAACTCCATGGCAATACTCGGACGGTTATGGAAGAAGTGAAGCGAGTTGACTGGGTTGGAGTTTTCTTGCTGGTTGCTGGATTGACACTTTTCTTACTTGGAGTATCTTGGGGTTGGTCCTCTATCCTATAATTTTGGAATATATGACTAATTCTCGTACAGGTAGCTCGCCGCTTCCATGGACATCTTCTCGCATTCTGGGTCTGGTCATTTCTGGATTCGTTACTATCGTGGCTTTTGTGCTGTGGGGTAAGTGGTTCAGCTTCCAATGGTAGAAGCTTTATATACTAACTTATCTAAGAAATTTACTCAAGCGTTCCTAATCCTCTTATGCCGATGTACTTCTTCAGGGATCTTCGAGGCTTTGTTTGCTTGAACATCATCGCTGCTTGTGCGGGTACCGTTTACGTGTCTCTGAGTATTATCTGGCCCTCCCGTAAGTAGGTTCTCCAAGACTGTCAGAAACAAAGCTGACTTACGTCACTAGAGGTTGGATATATCTACAGCTCAGGCGAATCTGACTGGCACATTATTGGGTGGCTTTCAGTAAGTGGACAAAGCTGGCATGGGTGATGGCTTGCTAACTATACAAGACCACAATCGCGTTTGGTATCTGGGCAGGTATCGTCGGATTCGGATCGGTTTTCCACATTGTCAAGAACATTCGTTGGCAATGTGTGTTCATGATGTCGGTATCAGTGGCTTTCTGTGGTGCACTTAGTACGGGCAACTCTGGAAATAGAAACAGCGCCGCAGCATTTTCATTCCTTGCTACCCTGCCAGCTGGGATTCTAGAACTCATCCCGGCTATGCTCGTCCAAATGGATTCTGATGATGCAGACTTGGGCACTGTTTTCTGTGAGTTTCAAGAACGGTCAGTTCTGTACAGCTTCATACTGACATCTTGACAGCCATTATATTCACCATCAGAAGTGCTACAGGATCAATCATGTCATCAGTCTTCGTTGCCATTCTGAACGCCAAGACCCCCAAGGAGGTCGCTTCACATGTTCCCTCTGCCGCCATCAAGGCAGGTCTACCAGAATCATCTCTCACCGATCTATTTGCGGCAATCACTGCAGGAACCACTTCTGCAATGGCCTCAGTCCCAGGCATCAACCCCTCAATCGAACTGGCAGTATCTGCCGCTCTTTCCAATGCTTATGCAGCGGCATATGCTTATGTTTACTATGCCGCTGTTGCTGTTGGAGGTTTTGGCTTGCTCGCTGCTCTTTGCATGAAGGACTACGATAAATTACTCACAAGCCATGTTCCTCGAACTGTTGGACAGGACATGAAGGAGAAGCCGGCAACAGCTGCTAGTAGTAATGAATCTGCCGATGGCAATGAAAATGTGGAGAATGCTGAGAAGGTAGAGACAGAGACCGGAGCGCTTAAGGTGTAGACTAAAAATCTGGAAGTCGATGGGATGTCTTACATAAAAATCATAGAGGCGCATAAAAGTTTGTCGATGGAACAGCTGGCTCATAGCGTCATTCATTTAATAAGTAGTATTATAATAGCATGTAGCGTTTAGCGAATTGACCTTTCACTTCTGACCAAAGACTGCACAACTTGAATGTCATTATTATTGATCACTTCATCCAATTCTACTATGTTAAAGTACCTATAGGATTCACTCCTTTTAGGCGTCGAGTTGTGTTAAGTCAGTCAATCGCTATGGTCGTTGTAGACAATACTACGTGGTAGTTATTTCCAATGTTGACATTTTGAAAGTTTGAAGAACCCCGACCCAAAATACTCATTGATGGAACGAATAGCTGCGTAGGACGAATAATCATATGAGGTTTTTGTCCGTAAGCGCACCATCCCAAGTCCAACATTGCAGCGAAAAAGAACATCTGCACCGGGACTTTCTAACAATAATGTCGAAATATGATCTTACCAAAAAGCCATTCCACAGCATGCCATTATCACTGCGCCGTACATATGCAGAATTCTCCTTGGCGCTTTACAGCAACTAGTTCTACTAGACAAAAGGTCTAGAAACGTCTCGCACAGAAAGCCTCGCCTGACATATGCATCCACACTACAAACAACTACAACCCCGGAATCTATCTTTGTGGTATATAACTCCAACTCCACCAAAACTAACGCTCAGGGCACAGCAAAGATAACGCATAAGATGGTCAATCTACGACAGCTTAAATAGGTCTAAATTACTGTACCTGTGGGAGCTGGGGTACGGCGCCTCCCGGTGGCACAGTTCCATCCGTGGTTCTAGTCACGATTGGTGGATACGTGAATACCTTGGCTTTGGGGTTGACTTTATTCGAGCAAGGGTTAGTTAGGGTCCTAGCCGGGTGCCTCTGTGGTGGGTCGGCATCTGGCGAGAAAGCGGGGGCTGATCTTCACTATTGCTTCCCTTTCCGCGAACCTCTGCACCACTGGCTATGGATTGCTTGAAAAGACACGCAGCTTGCATGTGCAAGCACGAACTGTCTAAGATGGGGGTTTGAGATATTGTATCTCGCCATGAGCGGATATCTATATTCAATTAGTAAGGAAAGATCAGTGGATTCTCCGAATAATCCTTTAATGGAAACTTGTGCTCGCTTAGCCATTAGTTCCAACTGCCATAAGCTCGCTTTTGTTATGATTCAAGTGTTAGTGGCTAGTAAATTTCTGGGAAATGATACTTGCATTACCAAACTCGGGGCATATAGGGTAACAGCCGAGTGGCACCCAAGTCCCTGGACGAAGTACTCGCAATTTACAATACAGCTCCTGTCAACCAGGGAGCATGTTTTTACATCCATGATCCAACATACATTGTATCTCCTGGCTACGCCGTACACGTATAGTTCTGTACCATCCAACTTCTGTGGCATGAAAATTTGCCAGGTTTGATTCGGTCTGGGTAATTGCATGGGAACCATGCAGCGGCACCAGCATGCGGTAAAGACCACACATCCCATCATGCCACATGGCTTTACGAAACATAAAGGGATGCCATTCTCGACTGGGAAATTGAGAGTTTTAATTCGTTTTTCATAGCAGTACCGAGTGACAACTACAGCATCATGGCACCTTCAGCTACCACCACCACCGCCACTAATGGCACAAGTCGCACAACTAGCTACACCCAACAAAGAAAGATTGGACCTCAATATGGCAGAGACAAGTCTGATGCCAACTACCAACGCGCTGTTGAGATCATCAAGGAGCGACTTCCATTAATGGGCTTGCTCAAAGGCTTGCTGGTAGTCAATCTTGGAGAGAAGCGGCCTGATCTCATCATTGACGCTCGCGGCGAACCTAAATTGCTTGAGAGCACGGACGAGAAGGAAGACACCCGCGTTAACACCAAGTCGGAATATATCATTCAGTTCTATGAAGGCAAGCTAGAGCCACGATACGGCCTATTCAAAGATGCCTTCTTCTACGAAGCAAGTCTGCCGCAGGGCAACCTGCGAATTGCCATCAAGTTTGCCGATTTGCTCTGTCCTACCAACCCATCACCTCCCAAGCATACGATACCAGGAGAAAGATTACCACAGCCAACAGAAGACCTTGATCAAGTCAGAGCCGACATGAGAGAATTTGGCTATGGCTTGGTTAAGAACGCACTTACTCCAGAAGAAGTGGCAGAACTGAAGAACGCAGTGAAACAACAAGCTGCAGGCGAGACTAAGGCTGGTGTTGCCAATAATGATGGTGGACCTAATGCACCAAACCAACGGATCTGGACGCTCGTGAACAAGGGACAAGAATTCCTCGATCTTCTCGAGCATCCACTTATTGATGAGATTATTCCAGAGTTCTTAGGCGAGCAAGCCATCATCAACACTTTCACTGCCAACATTGCCCGTCCTGGAAATGTTCCCATGCAACTTCATACAGATCAAGTTGGAATTCAACCTCCTAACCGTGATTTGGCGTATGGACTTAACATCATGTTCTTCCTCGAGGATGTTACCGAGAAGAATGGTGGTACTCGCGTTTATCCCAGAAGTCACCTTGGCCATATTGCGCCTGATGAGTAAGCAGCATTCATCCCATCTCCAATTCGTACACTTTTACTGACTTTGCACTCTTCGCAGCATTTTCGATCTCACCGGCACAGTCGCAGCCGAAGGACCAGCAGGTACAGCCCTCTGCTTCGAAAGTCGACTCTGGCATGCTACTGGACCCAACCGCGAGACATCGGGAGAGCGACCTGTTATCTTACTCTTCTTCATGCGGTCATTTGTTCGTCAACAGGAGAACAATTTTTTGTCCATCAGACCAGAGGTCGAGGAGAAACTCACTGATCGTGTGAAGGCTTTCCTTGGATTCCGTACTACAGGTGCTTTTGGTGGCACTCAGGGTGAAGTACGTGAGGGTATTTTTGTGAAGAAAGTTGAGAATCCAGTTGGAGCTTTCCGTGAGTAAACATCGATGTCTTTCGGCGTGGAAGTCTGTATTGTGGTTTTGACAGCCGTGTGAAACCACCACAATATCCTTGGAATACTGCTACGAATTTCAACCGTGACGTACACTGATTTTGGATTTCTCGGCGACATATTGAGCGTGGTTGTAGTTGTGAAGGCATAAAATTCTGTAAACATTTCTCGCACAATTTGTACACGCATTGTATGGTGGTATCCTGTTCTTGCATTAAAGACAGGTTCAACCCGCCAAGCAACGAGCTTTGAAAATAGTTACCTCTTCTTGATCACTTGAATCCCTGTCTGTCACCTTGATGTTGTGAATTCCATTGACCATTTAAAAGTTTAGCTCCATCTAAACCTTTAAAATTTTAAAGTCTCCTTGCGCGGAGTTTTTGCACACCCTGTGAGGCTGTGTCATCAAATACGACCTATCATACTCCCCAACTTATGATATATATCCAAATCCAAGGTCCTGGATAAAAGTCCATTCAAGGTTTTTGAATAATCTCCATACATACAAAATATTTTTAACGACCGTTACTTTTACCGGGGAAATTGTCTGGTGGCTAGAACTTTCACCCATCGATCTACGGTACAGACAGATATAACAGGAAACTAGAAATACCAGGGCCAAGGAGTCGCTGCAACCATAACTAGGTACCTACGCACTCCATACCTAACTTTCACTTCTGAAAAGGCCTCATGTGGCAGGAAGCAGGGATTACCACGTCTGTCTCACGAATTTTCACAATCTATGCGATATCAATTTGAGCGGTGTTAGTTCCAGAAATGGTAAAAGATCTGTCTCCTTTCCATACTATTCATATGACTGTTGGAACTTTGCATGTTCTGAAATGGACCCTTTACGCTCCTTCGCATTCGTAATCGGTCTCTTCTTACTGTAGCAAGCCTCCCTGTAAAGAAATATGCACAACAGTGGCGCTCTAGATTTACTGGCTTCTAGGCTTTTGGGAACATTCCTGGAGGTTGCGCGTTTGAATTTCATATTGGTCTTTTTTCCCCCGATATCGTGCTACACTTACTTATAGTGTCAAGTTACCACCATGATTTAGCCTGGTGGGACTGGGTAGTTGTGGATTGGGCCACGCCAGTCAATCCCTCCATCAACACGATTGGACTGAGACCCATAGAGTACTGTGAAGAATCAATTGCCTTTATACATGCTAACTCATGGTTAAAAACTGCTGTTAACTGCAGCATTTTATACATGAAATTAATCTGAGAAGACTTGCGAGGAATCTCAATATGTAAAGAGTGGCTAGAAACAAAATATATGCGAGCGATGTGTCGCGAAAACAAAGTCAGGGTATCTTTTATGGCCTGGCATCCCATCAAAGCTGTTGATGGCAAAACTTCATAAATCAAGTCCACCCAATCCAATGTTTACGCAGGATGTTTAGGTCCTCCAAAAATATTGACTCCTTCATTAGAGACACGAAGATCTTCATCCGATCCTTCATGATCAAGTCGGTATTCAGTAACAACATGAATAGCGTTATCCTGATGCTTGCTCCCGTGTGGACTGATAATATGTTCCTGACTAGCAGTATCAGAATCCAATTGTTCCATACCATCTTTCTTTGCATTCTTCCTAGGCCAGCCTACTCCAGAAGAGAGTTCATAGTGACGTCCTCGACTTGATTCATCGGCATGAGATCCGGTAACCGTTGTGCTGTGACCAGGGTTGGATTTGAATAGAGATCGTGTGCCACGAGTTCCTTTTGTTTGTTCGGATTGCGAGTTGTTGTATGATGACGTTTTTAGCCAGTGTGCTCTACCGAAGAGTGGCTTTATTCCTGGTGCTGTGACCGTCATGACTGATACGAATGTCTCGCGGAGAGCCCAGGATGCAGCTGTAGGTAGGGAGCCTATATCGCCCAGGGAGTAGACCAAACGCAGAACGACTGTAACGATAACGAACGCGCCGGATGTGAAGAGTGCACCGAGGATGATTTTGCGACCTATTGGAATCCTGGCGGCACAGAGGATGGGTAGTGGAATTGTAAGAATGCCCACGTCAGATCTGAACGGGCAGAAGTTAGTGTCATACAAGTTATAGGTATTGGGAGTTGCTTCTGAAGGAAAGGCTTACAGAATATTCAGCGCAGCAACCAGTGCATGATTGGGCTTGCGCAATACACAATTATCTGTAGTCACATTATTATTTCACATACTTAGGGATTCTGAGGTTATAAAACATACCGCCTGGATACGGTGAAACTTGGAATGCCCGCCGAATAGGAACACACATAGCAAAGTGAAAAATAATACAAACAGACCAAGAGAAGGCGCAAAAAATAGCCACATATTTCACGAGCTTATGTTGCCAAAGTCCCAACCTGCATATGTTATCAGAAAATGAGAGAAACGAGTTTCAGTGCTAGCACCTTACGTGAGTCGGTTATAGAGCGACAGAAGGACTGCCTTGAGTGACCAGGTGAGGCATATATAACAAATCCATGCGAAAAACAGACACTTTTCTCCGATCTCGAAGTTGTGGAGAGTTTCGGGATCAAGTTCTAGGGATGTCTGTACTGTGAGTCCAACAGCACTACCCTTCGTACCTGACCCAAGTTGTCAACGACAGTGCCACCATTAGCTCAACATTTGGGTAGTAGCATACCGTAGGTATAGGTCAAGGCAGCGTCCAGTGTATACAACACCTGGTGAAAAGCCATTAGTTTCTATAATGGAAGATTCTAAATAGTGGAATACTAACCACTCCAAATCCACAAAAAAGATCATCGAGCGCAAACCCTCTGAAGCCTACAGTCCTCCACCTGGCGAAAAACCGTAGAAGGAAAGCTCCGATTCCCACAGCATACTCGACCCATAACTCAGTAATGAAAGAGCTAGACATCGGGAAAGGGATCACAAAGAGTGCTGCAAGAAATCTGATGTCGACAAAGTATCTACAGAAGAAAGCAAAGAATGAGAATTTTCGCAATTGATAATGGGTTATGCTTCATCGCAATTCACAAGCTTAACAAACGCATACCCCATGCACGGTTTCGAGGCCTACATACTCCTTTCACGCAGTACCAATTTCTAGGAATCGTCTCGTTGATCATTTCCATCCTAGCATAATTTTCTAACTCAAGGGTAGGGCTAGAGTAGTATGCCTTTGTATAGAAAGGATCTTCTTGAGATGCCATTCGGGGACCAAAGATCCAGATTGTCCGTAGCGTAAGAAGTATTTGCATTTCCATGTACGTACTACTAATAGCATGGTTGTAAGTTATGGGTCAGGGTGCCACACAGCCATACAGTACAGTACCAGCGCGCTTTTTTTTAAGCGACCACAGTTGCCATATCAGGGGTAATCACTGGCAACCTTGGGGTTGTACCCGAAGAGCTTAACGATTACGAACACAATCACCTGTGTAAATTACTTGCGACTTTCGAAGCGACTGTGCAAGACCTTCAGCGTAAACAGTACATTAACGCGTCATGTATCTTTCCAACTAAACGGTAAAGTTTAGCGACACAAATGGAGCCTCCTTTTTCGCGAAATAAAAGTCCCATACCAAATAACCTATTAGATGGCCTACAAATCAAATGCATTACCCAATCACAAAAACTAGGGTCGGGCAAATCTGATCTTTACACCAGTAAAATCTAAGATGCTAGGGAGCAAGTCAGATTCATCAGCCTACCATCTCGACTCCACTGAGTCCCTGCCCCATAACGCTGCACCGGAAGCCCTACCGCGTGCGGCATGGTAACTAGCACAGGCTACGGCCAACGGCGCCACATCCCCACAGTCACAGAAAGAAAATCGAAAAGATACAAGCCCATTCAAATCAGGTCCACCATCGGAGAAAGTAACCAGGTCTAAGATCGGCCAAAAGAAATCCGGTCTTAAAGTGGGCTCGCTTGCTCGCTTGCTTGCCGATGTGATGTCGCAAGGTTCACCAGTTGGAGGCGGATGTGCCCTTCCGTACAGGGGGCGACCCAGGAAAGGAGACGTGTCGTCTGATCGGCGAAAGTAGATGGAAGGTTGGAACGACGTTGTTGGATTTGATTTTTGGTTGCTTGGCTAGAACTCCGCTTTCATAGACAGGCCTGGTCAGGATTTGACCAATGTTACGGGACCGAACTTTAATACGAAGCTAGAGATCGATCGATGATATTTACGAAAGTACTTAAATGACACGGTCTTTATCCCGTGACGAGTTACCTTTGTTGGGATTGCAAATTTCGCATTAAGAATGCGTGATAACTGTGTTTTCGATCGATTGTTTAGTTGATTTCGGTGTGGCCGTCCCTGAATTACAACAGTGTTCGATGGGCGAGAAGAGAAATGTGTGATCTTTACATGTCAATTTTCTTTTTGTTATGGATGAGTGATGGTCTCAATTCTAGACCGAATGATTATTATGTCCATGGGAGACTATGCTTACTTGGAAGTCACTTTTGCCTATCACATCCTTATTTGTTACCAACTAGAATTTTAAAATATAGGGGTCTAATAGCCACGCACACTGAAGACGGCTGCAAATGCTTGAATTATTACAGCTCCTAATAACTCATGTGCTTTACAAGTTCATGCCCAAAGTCCCAAAAAAGATCTCCAAGAGGCCAACATATCTATTACTCCAGTTCCTAGACTCCCAAAATGAATAACTTTTTCTCTCTTACATGTTTATTTCCCTGAGTAGTTCACCAGGTCTAGAATACCACAATTTGTGGAGTTCCCAAATAAAATAGGGTAGTGGTCCTAAGCTACCCCAAAGCATCAGTTTGTAAGGAGTACACTACATATAATATTCGAGAAGGTCGAGATCATGGCTATCGCATATCCCTTCTCTTGGACGAAACCGTAACCATTGGTAATTGACCATACAATGTCTGGTATAAACAATATGAGGGAGACTGAAGAACAATATTTTGATGAAAGTAGCTAGAGGAGCTTCTGCTACGGTAGTCATTATTATGTCTTTCTGCTCTAACGAGGATGGTTACTACTGTTCGGGTGTTTTTGTTTGGGGCAGAAGTGACTCCTCGGTGCTGTTTTGTTGGAATGCCATTTTGATGCTGAATGAAAACTCGTGGATCGAGGGCTGTCGTAATTCGGAAGTGTTTGATCTTGGATGAGTTATTGATAGGACTTGTAATTTTGTCCAGGCCGATTTGAAGATATCTTATGCTCCTGATTATATTCAAAACTGTGTGCGCAAACTTCTACGCTAGAAGCCACCAGGATTTTTAAGTGCCGACTTAAAAACACCAGCTTCATACTCGCTTCATAGTCGCGACACTCTTACTTTGACGAAGTACGAAATGATGAATACTGGTGGTAATTCATAGTAAAATTTGTATCACGGCAGAGTTACTTTCTGCTACTATACTCTTAGCAGAACTTTCGGCTTTAGTATTGGAATAGCACGCGCTAAGCGAGCAGGTTAGATTGAAGCTAAAGTTAATACTTAGAATACATTATGTGCCTCAGTTATAGCTAGGCTTTTGTACGCAATAATCTTAGAAGGTCCCAGGAATGGAGGGGAGTGAAATCCGTGTATACTTCGATCAATTATTGACCAATTTTCTTACAGTTGGAGTTACGCGAGGTGCTGGAGCGTGGTTCTATGTTAAGTTGAGCAGTATCCATTAAACAATACACTTCTCAAGTAGGAAATAATACTTTAGAGACGCAAATATCACATTTACTATGTGCTTCGGAATTGAAAGCAGTGAGTAGAAGTGTTGGTTAGTAGTTTCTAACAAACTTCGACATCAGCATTTAATGCTAGGTATGCCACAATTAGTTGCACCAACCATTTCTTAGCGCCCATTAGTCTATTAGAAACTCTGTAAACCTTTACGCTGATAGCATATATTTAATCCCAGGTCACTTCTTAAACTGCCTCCAATATGTACTTCCTCTAGTCCTTCCCTCGACCACACTTGCACCCATAATTACAGTTACAAGGGAGCTTGGTTTTCACAACCAGGGCCTGGCTGATTATAGCCTATATTATTACCCCCACCCAATCTCGTCTCTCTTAATTACAAGTCTGTCATCGCTATAATCGTACTTAATCTCGCTACAAACTTCTAAATAAGCTCCTGTATGTCTATACCTAAGCAATAACTAGTATTACTATACGAATCTAACTGATATACTATTCTAGCCCAAGTAGTTTGTGTAAATCAACATAAGCTTATCTAGTCTTCTATATTGCTAAATTTGTAGTTTTGTGTAAAAGGTTATATTAGGGTAGGAACTCTGTTTCTGCATTCTGTATGGATTTAAGAGTTCTATACGAAGGTCCTACTTATAGAACTCTATTAAAAAGAGATTCTTGTTACAAAGAGACAAACTAAGAGTAACTAAATGTCTATTCCAGAACATAATTCGCTATCCAATAAACCCCAAAAGAGGCATGTAGCACACTATATTATCTTAATAATAACAAGCAACTTGTTGCCCGGAAATCATGTGGTTCATATATTGAAACCACGGCACCAAATATATCTTCATTTTGTCTCTCGCATGGTATGGGATTGTCTTATATGCGAAAAGCAAGCTACGCAAGCCTTATACATCCAAAATAGCCCATTTTGTATGGCATTCGGGCCTTTTCAGATGCCTCCCACTCTGTATATAAAACCTACTAGTCAGCCTCTCACCTAGACGGCCAGTACTCACAATTCACTCATTTTATGCATATACAATTTCCACCATATCAAAGTTCCATACAACTACAATTTAATTTGTATTCGTTTCTACTCATTTTTGTACTTTCGAAATGTACCTCTGAAAATATATACATTTCTTTATAACTTTCTGTATTCCTCTATTACTTCTTCCCTTGTATGAATCCTGAATATAGCCCTCGTATCTTAACTAAGTTTAGTTTGCTTCGGAAAACATAGATCTTTAATTTCTAATTACTACGTTAGCTTCTGGCGTAACTCTAGCAGTGAGTTGAAGTGTCTAGTTCAACTGCGTAGCGGGGTTCGTTTCAAAGTGCTTTATTTTAGTAACAACATTGACTCTAAGTCTCTAGGCATACCTGTTTTTCGCTGTGCGTCTTTGTTGTATTATTATAGAAAAAAAGGAGGATATTTTAATAATCTTGCTGCCTATATATGCCGATATCTTGTTTCTTTTAACTTAATGTTAGCGTAGTAATTTGTTGTCCTACAAGATAAGCAGAAATACAAGAGTTGCTATATGTTTGGCGGAGCAGAAGAGCTCCTAGGCTTATAACTTCTTCTACAAAGAGATTGGTATTCCAAATAGACAAAGTAAGGGCAGCTATTGGCCTATTGTACAATATACTTTACTATTGAACATTTTGTCTAGAATAAGTACGAGTACTTAATATATTGTTACTTTACTTACGTTACTTAAATCTATTGAGAAAATGTCTAAGAATTATAAAGAACTTAAGACCTTACTTAGTCTTCTACCTTTTAAATAAGACACACAGAAAATACTTTAGACCAGCCATTAATAAATTGTGTATTAAACTAATCAACTAAAGCTACATTATATTAGTATGCAAAATGGTATTATATTCTGTGTAGAGCTAAGTGTGTAGAAATGGGTTTGGTTATAGAGGACAGTTACCTACATGACTATTCCTATAATTTAGCATGTACTAATAGTTACAACCGCATAGCTCGGAATATAAGGTTGTAACCGTTCCAGCACCTCTACTTGAGAGAGTAGCTCTCGTCCTTCTTCAAGATAACTCGTTGATACCCAGTTTCAAGAACGAAAATCCATAAATACTCGAACTTGAGCGTCATTAATCGTGCACAAGACGCTCAACACCAAAGACATGGCCGAAGAATTTCATAAACTAAATACTTTTTCGGATTTTAACACATCAAAATTGAAAAGAAAAAGCTGAATGCTTAAAAAGAAAGAGAAACAAAAACAAAAACAATATTGCCGTCCTTTCAGCTCTACAAACACAGTTCCCAGGGCACCTTAGCCATGAATATCCCACGATAAAACCCAACCAAAAACTCCAAGTCCGTTTATCCCGTATGCTCGCTGCATGCCAAACAACTCACACCTTAGATATCCTGCTCTCGATCCCTGAATTCCAGACTTCAAGTGATCGAAAGAGTATCCCGAAGCACACAGTGGATATCGATATCCTTTATCCCTGATTCCGGACTTCAAATGCTGAACACGTAGCCTGTCCACAACGACCCCCGATGACCGCATAATCAGAAAAGTCACGATTTAGTTACCACCCGCAACATTCTCAACCATAGGAGCAGAGGCACCAGCCTCATGTTCAAGATCCCTATACTCATCCCTCACATTATGCGTAGGCAATAAATCCTCCTCAGCATCATCATCACCATCATCTTTCGCCTTCTTGACAATAATTTTGAAAACTGTCCTCCCATCAAACATACCACAGATAGCAAGGACGAATTGAAGTCCCCTAAATCATAACCGATTAGAAAAACACACGTATATTAAGGTATAAAGACAAAACCTAGGAAAGGGGTTCAAGGGAAGGAGGAAGGAAAGGGAAACACTCACATGATAGTAAAAGGCAAAATACACCAAGCACTCCCGGTAGTAGCAGCAATAACAATAGCACCAATCATAGTACCCACACCAGCCAAAGCATCTAGAATAGCAATCCCACAACTCTTACCGGTCCCCTTAACCTTCTTCGCATTACCAGCCTGCTGACCAGATCCGGACTCACCCATCTCAGCAACAATAGCCGCATTCCGCTTCCAATCATTCTTCTTCAACTCGATACGAATTCTAAATGCGATTGGACTCGTACTTTGTGTTGCTTGAAGGACTAGGATGGGAATATTTTGCGCGAGATTGATGAAGAGGAAGACTACGGCTGTCATGTACGGATTTTGGAAGAAGATTAGGATCAGTGTTATGGCGATTATTAGGAGGATGAGAGTGATGAGTCGGATGAGGGTTCTTATGGTGCTGAATTTGATGGAACATGATCTGTGCTTTTTATTGTTGGATGATATGAAGCCGCGCTGTTCAGGGTTGTCATCGGAGGAGGTAGAGAGGCGGGGAAGGAGAGAATAGCGGGGTGAGTTGGGGCCCATGGTTACTGCTTGTTGCTGTTGTTGATAGAGTTGCTGGAGATGAGCTTTCTCGTTGAATTCGTTGGTGTTGATGGATGAAGACGCGACGGATTGGGGTGGTGTTGGGTAGGAATGATCGGTGTATGCGGGAAGAGTATTGGGATTCCGAAGATACTTGTGGATGCCGAATTGGTATTTATTCGTATCATAAGACTCTGCACTCATGATGTTGGTGCCTTACATACTTGTATCTCCAGTTGAAAATTGGAGAAACAGTAGCGGAAGGAGAAGGTTGAGTAAAAACCAAATAGGCAACAATGATAAGATGTAGCCTGATGCGTTTTGGTGGGGTAGAGTCTTGGATACGAGCTTGATTCGTTTGGGAGGATTCCCTGACTTACGTGATGTGATGGAGGGACCAATTGAGGAGAAGGAAATCCGGCAACCTAGTTTAGCTTAGAGCGGCTACTCGCTCCATTGACGTTTCAAGTGTCTTTGTGTGGGTGCGAGAAGAACCTGGAATGGGGGCTATATAGTGAAATGGAGGAGTAGCAAACACAAGATGGTAGCTGGGAAAGTCCTGAGGGCACTCGATTCTGTGATATACAGCCACTGGCATCATTTCGGGACTCTACCTGCCAAGCCGCATCGGTATGGTCAAATGCGTCGATCTTGTGCTGCGGTTGCTGTGCCGTCGCTAAAGCGTGGCGGAGTAAGAAAAGGCTCAATAAGCGAGCGACGCGAGGAACTTATTCAGGGGTTCTGGGGGCTATGAAAGAGATGCAAGGAGGAGTCATGTGATTGAAGTGATTGCGAGTTGTTGCAGATAAACAATTGGGTTGTTTCAAGGTACGAAGACATGGAAAAGTACATAGCACCAGTAGCAGCACCAGTAGCGTGACAAAAAAAACCCCCAAAGCTGACTCCGAAATGGTGGAAGTTGACTTCAGAACTCCAAAGACCTTTCAATCTTCAGAAATGTTCTATTTTGTACGCACAATCCCTACTATCCGACCTCCCTATCCATCTCATCTCTTCCTCTCTTCCCTCCCTTACTTGGCTTACTCCTCAATGGTCCTTTCCGCCCCTTGTCACGATCGTCGTGTATGGTCTTCATTTCATTTATGGCATGTCTCTTCGCCTCGTCCACTCTACTCTTGAAAACCATAACCTCATCCTTCGGTGCATCATACTCCTTCTGCTTCTTTCCCAACGCTGCCTCAATCCGTAGCCAAAGCTCCACATCGTATTGCGTTACAAGTGAAATAGCGTGTCCGGATTTGCCCGCTCGGGCCGTTCGGCCGACTCGATGGATGTAAGTTTTGCTGTCCTCTGGTAGATCGAAGTTTATTACTACATCAACAGAGGGGATATCGAGACCACGAGCAGCTACATCTGTTGCCACTAGAATCTCACGCGATCCAGCACGGAATTTGTTAAGTGCTCCAAGGCGAGCGGATTGATTGAGCTGTCCATGGAGGGGAATGGCACCAAAACCGAGAGTTCGTAGAACAATAGCTAGTCGTTGGGCCTCATTGACGGTTCGAGTGAAGACAATTGCGGATTGCCCAGCAAACTCGTTTAGAAGATAGATTAGATAGGTGTCTTTGTGAGCATGCGGGATGAAGAGGTAGCTCTGCTTCAACGTCGAAACGGTTTGGTACTTGTTTTTGATGCTGACTCTCAGCGGGTCTCTCAAACTTGCTCTCTGCAAACTCTCAACTTTCGAGCTCATGGTCGCAGAAAAAAGGTACGTCCTTCTTTCGCGAGGTAGAACTTTCAGAATTTTATCAAGAATGGGTCCGAAATCTAGATCCAGCAATCTATCCGCCTCGTCCATAACGAGATATTTCAGCGATCGTAGAGAAAATCCTTTTGTGTTCTCTAAATGATCCAGCAGACGACCGGGAGTTGCGACAACAATATGAGGTTTCTTTCCGAGTGCTATCGCCTGCGGGACCATATCCATTCCACCAACAATGACAGCACATCGTACTGAAATCAGAGATCCGAGGGCTTCAAATTGCTGTGATATCTGATATGCCAACTCGCGCGTGGGCGCAAGAACGAGTCCAAAGAGAGGCTGTGGTTTATCGAGGAGGGCTTGCAATATGGGAAGCGCAAATGCTGCTGTCTTTCCACTTCCTGTCTCTGCTAGACCAATGAGATCTCGATTCTGGAGGGCGAGGGGTATTGCTTCGGCCTGGATGGGAGTCGGTGCTTTATATCCTAGGTTCTCGCAGGCGTCGCATAAAGAATCGATGATACCCTGGACATAGTTAGCTGCTATACTATGAATATAGAGAGCCATACCGTACCAATTCCTTGAATGTCTTTTTAGGCTCTGTCGGTGTTGGGACATCTTCTGAGGCCTCTGCTGGCTCTGGCTCTGGTGAGGAGGCTGACTCTGATTGCGACTCGGGTGGTGGTGGTGGCGGCGCGTTCTTTTTCGACTTCTTCTTCAGCAACCCTGAGGGCGCATCCCCTTCAACCTTTCTTCTTTTAACGGACGACATGTTGGTGTATCTGTGTATCTAACGAGGATGTGTGGAGGTAGCTTCAAGCGTCGAAGAAAATTCTTATCGAGATCCCGATAAGGATTTTAGCGCGAAAATCTGGAGAAGAACCTCAATTATTTTCTCGGCCCAAGGTCCTCCACCAACATCGCATCACAAACCGCAAAAATGGCCAGAAGACGTACCAAGAAGCGCACGCATGTTGGCGCAATCAACAATGGACCACAAGGGAAACCAGTCAGTGCGAACCTCGTCTCTAGGGCACCAAAATCCATGGTTATTCGAATTGGAGCCGGAGAGGTTGGACCCAGTGTCAGTCAATTGGTGAAGGATGTGCGGAGGATGATGGAGCCTGGAACAGCAGCAAGACTAAAGGAAAGAAGAGCGAATAGATTAAGGGATTATATTACCATGGCTGGTCCGTTGGGAGTGAGCCATCTTATGCTATTTTCGAGGTCGGAGACAGGAAATACGAATTTACGACTTGCGCTTACACCTCGAGGACCAACACTGCATTTCCACGTGGAGAAATATTCTCTGTGTAAAGATATCAGGCATGCGCTGAAGCACCCCAAGGGTGGTGGAAAGGAATATCTTACTGCGCCATTGGTATGTGCTGGATCGTTTCTGGATAGGATATAGCTAATACCCATGTAGCTTGTGATGAACAACTTCACTTCCCCAGCATCCGAATCAGACTCTCCAAATAAGATCCCAAAACATCTTGAATCACTCACAACCACGATTTTCCAATCACTCTTCCCACCGATCTCCCCTCAGACCACACCCCTCTCCTCAATTCAGCGAGTGCTGCTCTTAAACCGTGAGCCTACAACGGACAAAGATGACGGAACCTATACCCTCAATCTTCGCCACTACGCAATAACAACCAAACGTACGGGACTGTCGAAACCACTCAGACGTTTAAATGCCGCCGAGAAGATGCTAAACAGCCAGAAAACCAAGGGCAAGAAGGGCGGTATACCTAATTTGGGAAAACTGGAAGATATTGCGGATTTCATGGTTGGTGGGGAAGATGGCTACATGACCGATGCAACTAGCGGAAGTGAAGTAGATACCGATGCGGAAGTCGAAGTAGTTGAAACGAAAACGCGACGAGTGCTTGGCAAGCGCCAACAAGACCGCCAAAAGAAACAAGAGTCACAGGGACTCCGCAGTGGTGTTGAGAAGCGCGCCGTAAAGCTCGTTGAACTCGGCCCAAGAATGAAACTGCGCATGACAAAAGTAGAAGAGGGTATTTGCAGTGGTAAAGTTATGTGGCACGAGTATATTCACAAGTCCAAGGAAGAAGTCAAGGAGATGGATAAAGTATGGGAGAAGAGACGCCAGGAGAAAGCGCTCAGAAAGAAGATCCAGAACGAGAATGTCCAGAAGAAGAAGGCTGCCAAGGCTCCTAAGAAGGGTCAGGCAGAGGAGGAGGATGACGATGATGAGATGGTGGATTATGGAGAGGAGTGGGATTCAGAGGGCCTTGAAGGTGATGCTGAAATGGAGTTGAATGAAGAGGCTGAGGAGGGTGGAGATTGGGAAGATGAAGCTGAGGAAATTGCTGCTGGTTGAATCCAAGTAGTATGATATGCAAAGTCCTGTTTCTTCTCTAGTCTTAAAATATCATGGTGTACGGCGTATAGGAAGTCTTACATCGATGTAAAAAATTCTACACTTCAAAAAACTTGCTCCAACTATTTCAGCAACTCGAAGGTTCTAGCTTCTTCCCAGACTAGGCAAATACTTAAACAACTTGACACCAAACCCTATAATCCTAAATAGATTAAGAGGATATAACTTTACCTTTTAAAAGACTTTAAGTCGAAAATGTAGGCCTATGCCTCTATATGATTATCTTTTAGTATTAATAATTGACACCCGAAAGAGGCTAGTGCTTAAACGACCTAGCGCCCTTTATAACCTTTGTGTTTTACAACTCTAAATCAACTACAGTACCTATCGTATCCTTCGGAATGACTAGGTACCTTAAACCTTCTGCTTAATTGCTAGATTCATCGCCGTAATACCAAATCGACATCCATTTTATACAAATATGGACGAGGTAGTGGATGAGCTTCGACCTAGCAAAGTCGACATTCAACGGATATATGCTCAGAGCTCACAAAAATGGTTGTCTCATGCAAAAAATTCATATCTCCAGAGCGGATTTTCGCGTGAATCCCTTTGCCTTCGAAACATGCTTGGTAATGTTCCATCATATCTCGGCCATAATCTAGTTGGTTTCCAGGAGCAGAGCAGCAAGCCGGAACTTCACCTTCATACCGAATCGCTATCTAATGGTCTATCGGCCCTGTATGTTAATGGAAAGTCTTTGTGGTAGGCGAAGGAGACTGCGACCTCAAGGATAAAACCATGCATCATCAGCTTCTCTTGGGGGTCCAAGAGTCAATATCTTGTTCCTTCTCAGGCGACGATTGCTTTGCCAATTGGTCAGAGCTCTATGAGCATCACAAGACACAGTCGAGAGATGGCAATTGCCTGGCTATTCTGGTATTTGCTTGGTCATACATACTATCAGCACGTTGGGTGGAAATACAGCAAACATCAGGGAAGTTTCCCGCGCAGTCGAACGACCGAATCGTATACCTGTGCCACCAGGCGGGATGGAGAGAAGACACCAGTGAAAGCCTGCCAGATACCATCGACGTCAATCTCGGCGATGTAAGTAACGATGGTGCGCGATGGTGGGCAGCGATTCTTGCTAAGGATGAGGGTTGGCGAGCAGAGATTAAACGAAATGACCGCGTCTATCGGTCACCATGGTCTACTACATCTATCTCAGCGGATCACCAATTCAGACTTACACGAGCAAGGAACTCCCAAAGCTCACTCGATTCGGTATTATCACCACCAAGCTCTGATGTCGCTCTTGGTTATTTGATCGACTTTTGTTTGCTCCACAACGCCGGAAGTCAATCTTCCGCAGCTCTGGCGGCTGCTTTGACTTTTCCATCTCTGACAAAAGCGAGTCTCCCGCTACCGAGTTCTCACGATTCCTGTGTACGGACTCAAATAGCAACGGCCGGTATTTCCTCGCCGCCAAGAAGCTCCTCATCTCCTCCATATAGGCATGTCGGCGAGAAAGACGAGATCCTTGAGGACTTTAGGCTACTTCCTTACTATATGACTTTGAGCCGCAGTAGACGTGGCATAGAATCGCTTCTTTGCAACACATTCTTCAATCCTCATATACCATGCAACCTTGTCAGTGCATGGATTCAGCCAATTTTCGAAGTCCTGGATCCTCTAATTGCCAAAAAAGATTACAAGGCTCTTGCAATGGTCTTGGGAAGACAACAACCGAACATTGCGGCCCTATGGACTGGTGCTATCATTACTGGAATGGCGCGATCTATACTACAACACTGTCGGAATGGGTTGATCGCGATCGAAATTCATTCTGCAGCATGGACAAACACAATACAAACGTTTATGAGCCTGGATCCTCAGCCCCTTCCAGGTTGCGATCGTATATATCGATCGGATGAATGTCGATTACTTTATCTCGCAGGTGAAGAGTTGAATTCTCGCCTTCCAATCTGCCCTTGGCGTCCATTCGGCACTACAGCGCTTTCTGATACTGATATCTGCGTTCGTACACATGCACCTTGCGCGGCGGGTCATTATCTGCGCTACGCCAGTTGGTCCTGGGCCTTGAAAAATGGTGCAAATGTACGGGACCCAGGATTCTGCAGCGACACAACGAAACAGAGCATTTATACCACTGTGGACGATACCATCATTTTTGACGCGCCTAAGGAAATTGCGCCAGTGCCTGAGACTGTCTCGGAGACGATGACACGAAGCATATTCGGCTGGCTACGGAGTTACGGATGGCCTGCCTCAGAGAAAGTCTTATATAACCACTCCTGGATCATCTCGGAAGGATCAGACGATGAATCAGATGATAATCTAGAAGATGATGTAAGTGATCCTGGGAAAGTCAAATACACAAGTGGCAAGTTCGAAAGAATAGCAGCTTGGCTCGATCAGTGTGCAAAGGAATCTGAAGGTGCATAAATATCTATTAAGGACTAACTATAGATCAACGTTTGTTCCTATACGTCTGAGATCTACAGCAATGATTTAAGGGCCGGTTAAGGGAGCGGTTAAAGCTGCGTAAAACCTGTCTGACCAAGCAAGACAATTGCCACCCTTTCCACAGCCAACCGTCGCCCGAATACTAACCACAGGCCCTTCAGCAATTCCCCTCGCTACTACATATGTGACATAGAGTTTCGCTTGTGTCAATGACTGTAATACCAAGGGTTACTCATCAACTGGAACGAGAATAATGAATATCCGCGGTGCTTGCGCGCTGGATGCTAGCAATGTTTCTATGAAGTCCCGTATTCAAGACTGCATGGAAACAGAGTGGGAAAGCAGAACACAACGCGTCGGCGAGCATGATCTAAGGAAGCGTATGTGGACTCAGAATCCTCGATGTCCTCAAGGATGGATGGAAGTCCTCGAGGTGCTTGCATCTAAACATCAAGATCTTGTCTTCATCGATATAAAGTTTGCTGCCAGTTGCCGGTCAAAGGTCTTCAGTGTTGCATTGGTTGATGCGACAGGCGCGCTGCTATGCCCATCTTGATGGATTATGGTATTTCTGGCGAGGAACAAGACGAGCTCTGGGAAATGTCCACAAGGTGCGGAGACTACTTACAGATGCTGGACCACCTTATTATGTAAGTGAACCGAACGCCAGAAATTGTAATGACTGGATGAGACACTAATGACTGCGACCTCGCCAATGTCTATGGAAATAGCGACTTCTTGCCAGCCAAGAAGAGTACCCCACCAGGAGTTCCTTTACTCAAGTGTGTCGTACCAGGTATCCCCACTTACAAGATGAATCTTGTGTCCCCTATTCTCTTTCCGAATGACCCCTTAGTTGAGGACACTCCTTTTGCAGATACCGACGCTCTGATGTGTGACAATGTCGTCAAATATGCGCTATAGGCAACTGATGCAGCAATGCTCATCAAACCTTGCCGACTGTTGGGAAGTTTCAGACGCATAGACCAATTTTTAACACCGATTGTGTAAAATTGAGTTGATCGAGGTAGTCTCATTAATGCCAGTGCGTAGTCCTTAATTAGTTGTCACGATATTCTCTCCTAACACGGTTATTGTTGCTAATGCCCTTGTAGTACGAAAGATTTCATCACAGAATATACGAAATTCTAACTACAGTAGTACTACTATTCTAAGTAGTAGGCCAAACTTTATCTACTAAACAAAGCTTCCTTTCTACGAAGTATTTTATCTCCTAATAAACCAAGGAATCTCTCCCTTCAGTTCTTCTTTCCAACCCCAACCGGCCGACTAGACCACTTAGTTCTCCTTACCTCATCTACAATAATATCTCGGAATCATTTTCCGAGGTAGACAAGTGTCATGGAAGCTTCTGATCCATCCACAATCTAAGTCCAGCTCCCTAATCTCAACAATACCCGCCCATGTGTCGGTATGCCAGTGATGAGCTTTGCCAAAGTCGACGAGGCCAACATTTAGATTGGGTTGCGCTATCCTATGTCATTTGTATTGTTTTTGCTACTTTGGAGAACCGTAAGAGCTTTTAGTATATCGTTTGTATCATTTGTGCCTATCAGAGTCTGAGAAGATTCAGTTGCATTGTTTGCGGTGTTAGCTGGGAGGGTGGCAGAAGATTTGGTTGTACCTGTCATATCGTTTGACTTGATTGACGATATGGTTTGACACTTGAGAAGGACCTTTCGAGGATGTAGGGTTGGTGGTTACTCCAGATCTTAGGAAAGGCATGGTCGAAAGAGATTTTGCAGGTGAGCAGTTATTGATTCGTATATTGTAACTTTTTCTAGAAATAATTATGGGATGAAGGAATGGACAGTGCAGGAACCTGTCGTTTAACCATGTTTGGAGCAGCTCCCTATGGTGTGCTTTGTAAACTTTATTATCGATCACCCCACTCTGTATGCGAAGTAGAGGCTTCACCGGAACGAACTGCTGAAGTGAGCGCCAGGTCAGAATAGACGGAGTATCACGCAATGAGCTATAGCTCAATATTAATGCTAACTACCTATACATTATGCTTTACCTTGCATCATACCTTCCATGGCATATCAAGCCAACTCGCATATCTCAGCCAACGAGAATCCTAATGACAAGAACCGCTTTCGTCAAAACATCTCAATGCGACAACGCCTAAAAACCAGAACCAAACCACTCCATGGTAAATTATACATCTCCAAGCCCCGTCCATGAATTATATACTCAATGGCTGCCATCTGCCGGAGTCCAACTCGTGAACACGTCATAGTCGCCGTGATCAACCAGCCATTCCTCATCTTGATCATCAGGTGGTAACCTGGCCATCAATCCCATTCCTGGCTTCGGATATGGCGGGCTTGCAGGAGTAGACTCTCTGCTTCCATCTGCATCTTCATCGCCAAAAAGCGGGGCTCCTGATGGCCCGGCATTTTGGTTTGAAGGTAAAGAGGGTGGTGCAGATGAAGCTTGTGCTGGTTTTTGGGCATTGGAGAGATTCTTATTGGTTTGATTAGAGTTGCCTGAGTTTTGTTGTTGAGTGTTCTGGGTAAAGGAAGAGCTGGCTGTGGGTGATGGGGTGTTGATAGGCGTGTTTGAACCAGACTGGATTTTGCGGATGAAGTTTATGGGAGCATTAGGGTTGGCTTCTGAGCGAGAGAACAGAGTTCCTGATGGTGTTGCTGTTATTGAGGGAGGCAGGGATTTGCCTGCATGTTGTGGATGTCCATGAGTGGTTGGTGTTGTTTTCGAGGATGTTGTTTTGCGGCCTTGAGTTGGTGACGGTGGGAAAATAGGGAGGTTTGGATGGAGATTGGAGGAGTGTAGGAGGAGAGACACCAACTGTTGTTGAGACAAAGACTGGAGATATTCCCGTTTCTACAACGGTTAGTATAAACTCTTCTTGGAGGATAGGATATTACGAACTTGATCAGTACTCCGTCCTTGCCAGCTGACTCCCTTCGTTGGATCAAACGGAGGTGCAATTCCCCTCTTGGCACCACAATCCGTACAGAACCAATCCAAATCCTCTGCCTTGGTCACCTCATCCGTTATCATTGGATCATGACACATCTGATGCCAGCCTCCATTGCACCCATCACAGAAGACAATCTGGTTATTAGGCGGGCTATGACCTCTCCCACATCTCTTGCACAAAGCTTGTTCTGTCTTCTCGTCCTGCGATCGTTTTGACGGTCCACGTCTACGAGACGCAGGACCTACAGGGGAAGGCACGAACGCTTGAGGTTTAACAATTTGTCGACCTGATTGTGTCATTCTGGGCATAACAATGTCGCCCGAACCATCTGATTCTGAATCTCCTCCGAGGTCGGGCATGTTGTCTGAATCTTCTTCTGCACTAATGCTCTCTTCCTTCATTCTCTTTCTTTTAGTTCCTCTACCTCGCGTAGCTCGTTTCGTGCTTCCCTTCCCACTTCCTGTATCTCCGTTCGAGGTTGCCCTGGGTGTGCTAGACCCTCTACCGGCAGGAGCTTTACTCGCATATGGTGTAACATAGGTATTAGAATAACTCTGGCCAGGAGTTATATTGGCAAGTCGCCGCGCTTGTGCAGTAAGTGGTGTAGGAAGCTCCATATTGTGACTCGTTCTCATGCCTTGCATCACACTCTTCTTCATGTCCTCAAACCCGGGTGGTGGTGGTGCCCCGTTTCCAAGCATACCCAAGCCCAATCCGCCAGAACCAGACTTAATGCGCTGGAGGATCATTGCCGTGTTCGCAGAGAATTGTTGCACATACGGGTGCGCCGGCGATGTCTCTGCTATCTGCGAGTCATTCGCTTCAGCATTATTGCCGGGCGTGCTGGGGTTCGCGTTTCCATCCATCGCATCGAGGCTATTCAGATATCCAGTTTGCGCCGGAAGCTGTAACGGGTCTCATAGGCCTCCAATGGATATTTGGCAAGAAATAAAAGTGCTTCTATGGCACCAATCGCGTAGATGCACTGTCTGCTGGAGGATTCATTTAGTATATACTCAATTACTCGGAGATGCGATATTTGTTGATGTTGACGCGTCATGGGGTCAGCACGCACGTGTATTGAGTCTCAATGCCAGCAAATATGCTCCAATTGAGATTGCAAAGGCTTCGAGACGCTGGGATAATGTGTTGCTGGAGTTGTAGATGTCTGTTTGTCGCTGGAGCACAGTGCTGGAGAATTTGTTGCCGATGCCTCACGTGTATAGCAGCATCAGCTGACTTTATCACGTGGTATTTTATTTCTGTTTCCATTAACTTAAGTTGTTTTGGTAGAATGATGGAAGAGATTGTACTCTTGAAACTCATTTAAATTCATGTTCTATAGGTATACTCTATATCCAGTTTTATCTAACAGCACCTTCGGCTTTTAAGGCTGCGATTTCCTTCTCACTCATTCCCAATACCTCACTCAAGACCTCATCAGTATGCTCACCCAACGTCGGCGGAGGAGTCCTGATGCTTGGTTTACTCTCACTAAACTTCACTGGCGTATTAACCATCTTAATAGGGCCACAAAATTCATGATCCATTTCCTTAACCATATCCCTCGCTAACACATGTTTATGGTTTAGAGTCGCTTGAATGTCATTGACAGCTGAATATGGTAATCCAGAACCCTCGAAAACTTCTAACCAGTGCTGAGTAGTTTGGGTCCTCGTGATGGCTTCTATTGAGCTATCGAGTTCTTCGCGGTTTGCGACTCGTTGGGTGTTTATAGTGAACTTTGGGGATGTTTTCCATTCAGGGCGCCCGAGTCCGTCACAGATGATACCAAAGAGTCGGTCGTTTCCACCTCCAAATAGGATATCTCCATCCTTGGTTTTATATGAACGGTAGGGAACAATGGAAGCTGAATTTTTGTTAGCAGTTGATATCAGAAGATTCAAGAAGCTCACGGTGTGCTGTCCCCCATCTCCCCGAGTCCTTCTCCCCACTGATCAGACAACTGCTCGCCAAATTTGCTAAGGTGGCAACTTGACAGTCGCTTAAAGCAACATCAATATGTTGGCCTCGTCCAGTTCTCCCCCTAACAAGCAGAGCTGCCATGATGCTGTTACTTGTATACAAACCAGTCGTAAGATCTGTTACCGCGACCCCCACTTTTACAGGGGGTCCATCTCGACTGCCAGTAATGTGCATCAGTCCCATTTCGGCCTCAACCATAACATCATATCCTGCTCGACTTGAGTAAGGGCCAGTCTGCCCAAAGCCAGTGATTGAAGCGTATATGAGTCTCGGGTTGATTTTCTTCAGACTCTCATAATCCATGCCATATTTCTTTAGCGTTCCTGGGAGATAGTTCTCAACCAGAATATCAGATTCAATAGCGAGTTTATGTAAAATCTCAACTCCAGACTTATGCTGAAAAGAGAGACCTAAAGACTTCTTGTTTCGATTTACCTGCCGACACGTGAGTTTCTTGCTCGCAACTTGGAGAGATAGTAGTTACGGAGAGAAAGTATGCACTTTCACCTGAGCCCTCTTTTCCCGAGCCGTCCTTGTACTTTGCATAGGGTGGTCCCCAAGCGCGTGTATCATCACCACGTGTGGGATGCTCGATTTTGATGACTTCTGCACTGTACCTCGTTAGTTCATCTGACATTCAGCGACGCTGGAGACTAGAATGCATTTTGAGCCGTACCCCATATCCCCGAGAATTTGAGTGCAATATGGCTTTCAACTGTTAATATAAGAATATATTTTACGGAATGGCCAAGAACCAACCCCAGCCAGAACTCTGGTCATATCCAGCACTTTGTACCCTTGGAGAGGCAGTGTACCATCGGCTGAAGCGACATCTGCAAGTCCTCTGCGCCAGAGCAACCAGGAGGCATTGTGAGTCGACACTCGTCGAGAAGCTCGAGCGAGTGACCGGGCACAAATCGACATTCTGAAAGATAAAACTGAAGAGGATGTAGAGATGGTAGTGAAGCTTCAGAATGCACGGCCGAAGTTCATGAATAATGCCCCGCTACCCCAGTCCTTCGGCAACGACCTCGAAGCGCCCTTAACGCCCCCCGAGATGCCGAGGCGCTTGAGAAGAACGCAGACAAACCACCTTCCTCCTCCGCCACTTCTCACCAAACTCGTACAACAATTAAGTAAAAAATGAACAATCGCTAGACAACATACAGGTAGGTAATCGGCTAATGGAGCGCGCGGTACTTCAACCTGTCAGACTCCGCTGCGATCAGCAAGGCGTTTCACATGGCTGTGCCTCTCACTGGCATCGCAAGCGCCTAATAAGGACAGGATGGAAAAGGGGAGGCTGAAGGATACTTCCATATGCTTCCATTTTCTTCATCTCGACCTATGTCGCTGAGCAAAAATGCACCTTTCAATGCTCCCGCTCACAGTTCTGGGTCTTCTTTTGATAATTTGCGATGTTGGTGTACTGGGCCAGAGTACAAGTAGTACGGCGACTTTTCTGTACCCTAATAGCGATGGATTAATCATCAATATCATCGATACTGTTGTCCTGCAATGGAAATCCAACTATGCGACGCCTTGGCTGCAAATGTGGTGTCAGAACGGGACGGCGGGGAATAATGTTGTCTTGGGTAGCTAAGCTAGACGTGCCGCCAATTCCATGGCAATTGTGCCTTTGTATAAGACACTGACCTTCATGCCCTACAGGAAGTAACTTCAAAGTACAATCGACAGGGAACTACCCCTTTGTAATGGTGGACGATGATCAGGACCAGACATCTTTCCCAGTAGCATGCCACTATCAGCTTGCTACTGCACAATATGGTGGAGGTGTAGATTCTCCTGTAGGAGTAACTTTTGTATCATTGGGCTCGTCAGCTGTGGGTGGTGCAAAGACTTTTTCTCTCTCGAGTACAAGTACAAGTACAAGTGTTAGTTCAAGTGCTACGACTACGCAGTCTACATCCTCTCCAACAACATCACCGACGACTAGTCTCCCATCGAATACCTCGCCTGCCTTGGCCACGAATTCGAGTACAGCAAGTGCAGCGAGCACTGGGACCTCTATGAGCGGAGGTGCAAAAGCGGGGATCGGAATCGGAATTGCAGCCGCAATTGTGGGGATTATTGGAGTTGCAGCGTATATATTTAGGAAGAGGAGGAAATCTGCCCAGACGAGTCACGGTGGACCACTGATGCCCGAATTGAGTAGTGATTATAGGCGACACGAGATGGCAGCTCCGCATGACAAACATGAACTATATTCGGACATGACACCAGGGGAACTATCTTCTAACACCAGACCGGAAAACACAAGGCAGGCAGCTACGTATGAAATGGCTGGATAGAGTTAGGTGGTATACTATTCTAAAAATCAAATAATTCCAAGTTGCTTTGGATCTTCAAAGGCAACAGAGAGTTTTGAATGTACCCTCCCCCCGTACAAAGTAATATCTGCATATACAACCCCCTTCGAGGATGCCCTTCTACCATTTTAAGCAAGGTATTTAACCATATTTCTCACAATCGCCCGCTAAAGAATCCTTGACTTACTCATCTTGAGCTAAACAACTTCTTCGCAAGCAACATCGGACGGCTTATCTAACAAAACTACTGTCGCTCAGGAACGTAGCAGCAAGTGGTTCGGAAACGTTGTCTATTTAGAAGAAGAGGAAGAAACTCTAGAAGTCTAAAACGAGTAGCATATAGATATAGGAAGTGCTTAGTTAGCACGACGAGCTTGGATCCTCATTTTCTGGACAACTACCTTTATAATCAGTTTACTTCGTATATACTGGTTAACAGCTTTAGTATATAAGGCTTAAACACACCCTAGTAACTAATTATCATCCAAAAACACCCCTATGGCTTCATATAGTCAAGGCCATTCATGATTCAATCCACCAAAGCACAACATAACATAGTCCCTAGACACTTCGTACCTTCTTTTTAATTTCCTAAATCCTATGCTTTTATGAATTTTCTACAATTTTGTAAATAGATGCAGTCAATTGTAAGTACAATTGCGGGTCGTGGATCTGGGCTGATTATGTAGAAGCTGTAATGTTGCTTTGTTTCTTTATTGCTTCTTTGCTGTTTGGTATGTCTTTTGTTTGTTTGGTTGGTTTTTGAGATGATGATGAGATTATAGTTCTCTTATTCCCCCCCCCCTTCTTTTCCTTTTTAAGTCTACCTCTTTTGTACATTTTCAAGTCACATATTTACCACGAGATAGTGCACTACCTGTATAGTGATTAATAGTAGGCAACGTGTGTGCAAGCTGCCCCTTGTGTTAAAAAGTAGAATTCTCGTGTTTTATTTTTATAGTTCTAGAGGTAATAACTCCATCTCTACTTATTCCTTTACTAGTAGGATGTCAGACCAAAATCACGTATATTACTTCATATTATAAGCAATATAGGTATACCCTCATTTTGATTTTAAATCTAGATCAATTCAGAGGATCTAAATAGGAATCCCCGATCATTATAAATCACTTATTTTATATACCTTTTTAGGCTATTCCGATACTATTATATTACTATATAGATAGTCTATAGTCCCTCTCTTTTAGAGGACAATTACTCTTAATTCAAGGTCTTTTTACTATATATATTAGTTTATATATTAGGCCTAGAGTAGTTTATAGTTAAGAGTTATATTTAATCTCTAGCTATTATTAAATTATTTATTTTTATATCTAAAAAGAGATAATTTAATATTAATAATTACTATATTAACCTATCTATAATCAACCTCTAAGAGGATAGGAAATAATACTAGAAATCTAAGTAATTTAGAAATCTAGGTAATTTTAAAATCTAGGTATTTTTAAAATTAAGATTATTTAATTATAAAATTCCTTAAATAGGTAATTTCTATAAGTAATTTATCTAAAGAACTATATTTAATAAAATCAATATAATAAGTTATTATAAACTTATATTATAATATTAAGGTATCTATAGTAATAGACTTAGTTCTTGGTATTTTAGCTTAAAGTTACTTAAGTACCTACTTTATTTATTCTTATATTATAATATTAATTATATTATTAATATCTATATTTAAAAATAAATAATACTTAAATATCTTATTAAACTAGAAACTATAGATTCTAATAGTTTAAAATATAATCTAAGAAGGTATTATAAATATATAAAAGTATATTAATCTATTAGAAATCAATGAACTAGATTAACCCTTAGTTAATACTTTACTAACTATTTTATTTATTATTAATAAAGGTTTATTAGAAATAAAATAAGTTAGAATAATATAAGAATTAATATATAAAGTAGAAATTAAAGTATTTAATATTAGATTTAGATTCTAATAAGAGGTTAATAATATTATAAAAGAAGAAATAAGAATTATTAGAAAGGTTTAATTATATATTATAATAAGTATAATTATCTAGTATTATTTACTTCTTTATAATTAAAGTATATAGTAATAAATCAAGGCTCTGAAATCAAGGCTAGAATCTACTACTTTTAACTAAATTATAACTCTTAATAAGTACTATTATAAGCTTTATATACTTAGAAAGAATCAAGACTTAGAACTATAGCTTTAATAATAGGAAGCTATATATAATAAAGATAAAGAACTTAGTATACTAGAACTATCTAGTATAATACTCTATATCTAATTCTATTATTTAGTTAATAAAATAGATAGTTTATAAAGGGTTATTAATGAAAATTATATATAAATAAATATAGTATTAAATACCCTATTATAAAGTTTTAATTAACTTATTAATAGCTTTTAAGAAAGGTAATAAGGATTAGATATTAATACTAGATAATTATATATAATATTTATAATACTTTAAGACTAGTTAAATACTAAAAAGAAGACTCCTAAGTACCTCTATAGAGAATAATACTAGTACTTAGAATATCTATATCTAGTCTAAGATCTTACTAGTGAAATTAAGCTAGAAATTAAAGTCTTAATTAAAGAAAAACTCAAGAATCCTACTATTAAATTAAAGATTAATTCCTTAATTTAATATATAAATAAATAGAATAAGAATAAAGATATTATAACTCTAAAGAAACTAGGTATATATATAATAAAACTAGATAAAAAGAAGTCTAAATACTTATTATTTAGATTATTAAATTCAATAGACTTAAACCTATATAACTACTAGATCTTTAATACTAGATTAGATATCTATATATCTAACTTAGAGGAAGGTTTTATAAGAACTTATATTATAAATTTAAATAATATTATAATTATAAGAAGAGATAAATATAAAATCAATATCTATAGTAAAATTATACTATTAGTTAATACTCCTAATAACTTAAATTAAGATTAAATAGAATTTTAAAATATAATCTTATATAAAGGATTTATAACTAGTATAGTTTTAGTAAGTAAATTAATTATTAAAAATATCTACTTTAATATTAAGAAGAGATACCTCTATATTAATAATAAAACTCTCTATTATATTTATCTACTTAGAGAATATTAGATTATATAAAAGAGAATATAACTATTAGTTAAAGGTATACTAAAAGCTATAATACCTCTAAAACTATAGAATTTTATTATTAAAATAAGTTATATAACTTATACTAAGAGAATAGTTTATAAATAATATAAGATTCTTAGGTATACTAGTCTAGAAGTAATTATTTACTTATAAGAATATTCTTAAAACATTAAGATAAATATAACTAATCCTTACTCTATTATAATATATTATATAACCTATATAATATTAAAAGTCTTTAAAATTATCTTATAAAGTTCTTTTATTAAAGAACTAAGTTAAGGTCTATAGGATTATATCTAGTAGGATTTAGTTATTATAATACTAGTATAGAATAAAGATAAATATATATCTTATTTCTATTATAAATAAACTAGTATATATATAGTCTTTATTTATAGAAGTAAGAAAGAAATCCTAGTAATTATATAAGAATTTATTAATATAATATTTAATTAATAGAGATATAAAATTCAATTCCTATACTTAGATAAAGAAGTAATATTAGCTTTAAATCTTAGAGGAGAATATAGAGAATATCTATTAGATATAAGCTTTACTAAAGAAAGAACCTTACTAGATATACTAGTTTAAAATAGTCTAGTAGAAAGAGTAGAAGGAGTACTAGTAATTAAGGCTAGGGTACTATAAATTAAAACTAATCTTCCTTATAAAATATAACTAAAATACTAGAAAGTCTTAGTCTATATTATAAATTAAATACTAATTAAATAATTAGATTAGAAGTTATTATTTAAAGTAGTAACTAGTTAAAAACTATCTCTAACTTACTTCTATTTATATAGTTATTAAGTATTTACTCTATTTAAATATATTCTATAATTATTTAAATTAAATTTAAATACTACTCTAGGAATACTTATAGGATATAATTCAACTAGGATATATTAAATATAGATTCTAGAACTAGATAAGGTAATTTAAACTAAGGATATTAGATTTAATAATAATATTATCTACTTACTAAAAGATATTAATATAGTATTACTTCTTAAAGATAAAGTTAAGAAAGTAATAGAATTAATTAAAATACTAGAATTAGAAGATATTTATAGCTATAGACTTAAAGATATATTTAAAGAATAATTTAAAATTATAGAATATTTTTAAATAAATCTAATCTAGAATAATATAACTTCTTTAGATCTAATCTAAAAAGGATTAGAAAACCTAAAATAAAGCTCTTCTATAAGTCTAAATCAATAACTCCTAATACTAAGAGTATTAAGATTACTAGATTCAATAGACTAAAACCTACTAGAATTAATAATTATAGATAATATAACTTCTTCTTTTTCTTCTATACTATTAGGAATATATTCTCTAACTTTAGAAAACTTAGGAATTATTATAAATAAGATAATAATATAGAAACTACTCTCAAGAGCTAGTCTTAAAAAGAAGTCTAATATAACTATAAATTAACTAGATATATTAACTAATATAACTAAAATTATAGAAGGAAAAAGAGAATAAAAAATAGTAAATTATATAATATTAATAATCTATTAAAATAACTATAAATTATATTATATAGTATTTATAATAGTTTATAAAATAATTAAAAAACTATTATAATTTTATAGAGACTAACTTCCTCTACTATCTAAATTCTAGAACTAGATACTTTAATATCTATATATAGAAGGATTTATTAAAGCTACTAGAAAGAAATAAAAGACTCTAATAGAAAAAGATATATTTTAATATATAATAATAGAAGAATTTATTAATAAATATATAAAGAAGGAAGATAATAATAAATAACTAAAACTACTATCTCTAATATAAATATTTATATATAAGTTTAACTCTAATAACTTCTTAATTAAATATAAAGTAAAGCTTTATATATAAGGAGACTTTTAAATTATATTATAAGAAATATATACTACTATACTTATAGTCTAAACCTTCTAGATAATATATATTATTTTAATTATATTTAATTTTAAAATTAAATAATATAATACTATTAATATATTTATAAATATAAAGATACTAAGACTTATTCTATATTAATTTCTAGAAGGATTTAATCCTAAGAAACTAAACTAGATACTAGAATTATAATAAGTTATAATTTTAAAAAATAATATTTATCTACTTCTTATAATATAGAAAGCTCTCTATAGATTTAAAACCTTATTATATTATTAGTATTATCTTCTTATAAATATATTAAAAGAACTAGAAGTACTATAAGTACTTAGAGTTAGTTACTTATTTACTAATAGCTAGATATAAATCCTTTTCTATATAGATAATATCCTATTTATCTATTATAAAAGAAATAAAAACTAGACTCTTAAATTAGAATTTAAGCTAATAAAGAGATTCAAGGTATATAAACTAGGTAATATTAATTACTTCTTAGAGATTTATATTATTTATAATAGAACTAATTAGAAACTTTAACTTTTATAAGATAGTTATATTAAGAAGATAACTAATAAATTTAATATAAATACCTTTATAAAACTATCTATAATTTCTATTCTTATTTATAAATACTTTCTATATAATAGATAAACTAAACTATAAGAAATTAAATAATATTAAGAACTAGTAGATAGTATTAATTTTAGTATAATCTTTTACTATCTAGAGATAGTTTATTTAATCTTATAACTATTATAATTTCTTAATAATCTAGTATTATATTATATTTATACTATTATATAATATATTTAATACTTATAGAATATAAGATTTAGAGCTATTTACTATAATAGAGAAACTAAGGAGTTATTAAAGATCTTTATAATATATAGTAATATAGTATTTATAGATTATTTATTAATAAGATATAACTTATAAGAACTATTAGATATACTTTTTAATAGTCTAATATATTAGAAAACTACTCTATAATCTAATATTACTATATTAAGTATAGAAGTAGAATTAGTTATTCTTTTATTAATAACTAAGAAACTTATATAATAGTTATAATTCTTTAAAGTAATTAAATTTAATATATAAGAAATACTAGAAATCTATTATAATAATTAATAAACTATTCGTCTTCTAGTTATAGATTCTCTAAAACTTATTATAAAGTTAAAATATATTAATATTTACTAGAGCTAGTTATAATAAGAAGTTTAAACTAAATAGATTAAAATTATATAAATAGAGACTATAAAAATAACTATTAATAGTTTTATAAAACTTCTTCCTAAGTAGAAATATAATAAATTTATTTAATAACTAAATCTAGAAGATATTAAAGGTCTAATTTAAACTAGATCTAGCTCTAGTTTAATCTAAGCTTAGTTCTAAAACTAATAGTAACTCAACTCTATAGCCTTAATTATTCCTAGTTCTAGGTAATTCTTATTATTTATATTATTTATTTTTTAGGCTTCTAATAGCTTAAAAGCTTAGAGGGGTATATTAGACTAAAATTATATATATTACTTTATATTATAAGTAATATAAGTATACCCTTATTTTGATTTTAAATCTAGATTAATTCAGAGGATCTAAATAGGAATCCCCGATTATTATAAATCACTTATTTTATATACCTTTTTAGGCTATTCCGATACTATTATATTACTATATAGATAGCCTATAGTCCCTCTCTTTTAGAGGACAATCACTCTCAATTCAAGGTCTTTTCACCACCTATATTGGTTCATATATTAGGCCCAGAGTGGTTCATATAGGATGTCTATCTTGTTTTCAAATAACTTAAAACTATTTTAGTGATTCATACACTATTGATACACAGAGCTATAGTAGATACATACAGTATACCTAAATCATCTATGCACTATGCAATGTCTCGATACTACTTCAGACTTGTTCCTCGTTTAGCTATTATTTTTATACTATCTAGTATATCAAGGGTACTGCTTAGACCAACGACAAAGATTTCCGCGAGTACTCCTGTACGAGTTCCGCATTGGAAGCAAACGCTTGATTCAAGTCACTCACTGGCCACTGCCCACCCTGGCGCACGCGACATCATGCTCAACCCCATGTCAAGCGGTAAACCAGGTGGCGGGATAGACGATGATACCAGTGACCGCTCTTCACACTATAACTCATTTCGACACTGAAAATAAAGCTGCTCGTCTGGAAAATAGAGATAACGTCTAGAGAGATGCCTTTCTTGGAATGTTCCAGCTCTGGAGACATAAATCGATCGATCAATTGCTTTGAAGACTAAGTCTGGTCGAAGTGGTCGACTAAGTTCATTTTGCTTTTGCTTCCAACTCCGAGGCCAAAGTGTACCTGGCCAAACACCAGGTAGATTGGAATTTGCATCACGCGCCCCAACCGCAACCAGTGTAAGAATAGCGCTGCTATATGTTGGCTGTATGAGAGATTTGATAGTGTTTTGCTGCGGTATCAACTTGTACGATGCACAGTGAATCGACCCAAAGATAGTTCTCCCCAAGTGTGTAGACCACTTATATAAAGTCGACGATAACTTGAGGTACAGCTCTCTTATGAGCGGCAAGAGCATAAGGTACTGTCAAGCTTTCACATAGTGCAGTTGTATTTCGAAGCTGTGAGACTCCTGCCCATACGTAGCTGAGCGCAAAATATCTAGCAGCTGTGGTAAGTCTGACTAAGCATTTTCGTCGGACATCGATGAGAATGATTTTCATTTCATTGGAGGAGTCTGCATAGAGCTCTCTACGACTACATGCAAGTCCATGGTGTTTCTCGTAGGATTCGAGCCAGAAAGTGATGAGGCTGGAGTCGATGGTGTCTGATAGTGAATCAAGGTCATTCACCACTTACTGCCATGCTGGAATTTCGAGGTGGAAGCGAAGCTAATGAGTTGGATATGATTCTAGCGGAGGCACCACCTCCTTGCCATCGATCTGATATTCCTTCATCCATCTGCGCTTGATTTGACGATGTCCAAGGGTTGGACTCCTCTCGAAGACTACCTAGGTCATTCAGCGGCGCGGCGGGTTTGGTTATATTTCTCCGAGTTACTGTATCAGGTTCGGATAGATTTTGAGACGTTGCACTGTTTAGGCACGAGCATGAGCTATACTGGAAAGGCGAGGTGAAGCTCCCACGTCAGCTGCAAGTTACGCAGCCACCAATAATATTGACTAACCCCTACATCGCTTATTGGATGCTCTATTTATTGGGTTTTGGCACCTCGTCGACTCAACTGATATTTGATTTGACAGTACTTAGACAGAAGTGATAATTTGCGTTTGCTTCGACATCATCCTTTGTATTATGGTCGGGCCACGATGCTTTGTTTTTTGAGCCAAAATCTAAATCAGCTGCTAAGCGACAAGTTTATACAAATGTCCATTCGAGGAGGAATGCCAGCAACATCTCACAAATAACTGGTAGGATAGGCTGTGCTTCTTATAACACTCAGAAAACCTGTTTGAAAGATGGGTAAGGGTTCGCCAAGTTCTTGTTGGTCTTGTTGGTTCTCTTAGGAAGTAGGTCCATATTCTCTATTTCTTCTTGGGCGGTCCGATGAAACAGTTGAAATAAACTGCATTGTCATACCCGCCCGCTCTTTCGATTCGCCTGTTTGCAAAACCATTATAATTTGTTCCTCGCATCTTTTGGGTTGTAATTGTCCTCGCCTGCATCCTGGTTATTGGTATAGCTGGACGAGACCATTTGCTGATGTGCTTAAGCACTTCCTTTCCCACCCATCATTCGTAGTCATCCTATTTACTGAGCATTGCTACTTCTGCAAAGGCTCCTCGAATAATTATAGACAAAATGCGTAGGGCGATCAATCTGAAAGGCCTCTTGGTATTGCAGACTAGATCGATTTTCTACTAGGCATTTTCGGCTGTATTCTTAGCATGGTGGAGACTTATTATATCGACGTTGTTGCAAAGCAAATTAACGAAGGTATTAGTGACATAGGACTGAGTTGGCCTTCATTATGACGATTGTGTCATAGGTTCCATTGCGGCACTTGGAGTTGAAGTATTTAAAAAGGTAGCTTCCCCCCACATGGCTGACCTTGATCAAACACAAGATGAATGAGTAGAGCTACTGCCATCTGTTGTATTTGGAATTTCGCTTGATACTGCTGACTTTCCAGTTGCTCCAGACGTAGGTTTTCTTGCTGTTACAAACCAGCTATCATTTGTTAACTCACATCATGGTCATGGCATCAGACAAACTTACGCTCTTGTATATGCATGGATCCTCGAATTCAGCAGTTCTCGTCGGACACCACCGAGCATTGCATGAACGCTGGTGGCGTCCCAACCGCCCTTCGTAAACAATGCCATTGTATAATTTTCAACGCCACTTTCGAGCATGTTACTCAAAAAGTACAGACCAATGTTTTTCAGCTTGCGATCTCTTGGCCAAGGACCAACAGGTACAATTCTATCTGTACGGCTCACTTCCTCGAACCCTGCGTCGCTCATCCACCGGTCCATCTTTGGAATAGGATCGAAATCAATACCTAAAATCTCTTCCGCTATTTTATGGAAATTACGCGTCCAGGTCGCGCAATTACCCTTGGGGTCGAAGGTTCCATCAGAGCATTCCCATCGCAAGGCGAACTCTACAAATTCAATCTGCCCTCCAGGCTTCAGACATCTATATGCCTCTGCGAGCAATTCCGGCCAACTAGTGACTGAACCCGCCATTGTCCGGATATACACGAAGTCCAGAGACTCGGCCCGTTGTAGCCATGGTTTGTTGACGTCGTCAATCTCGAACATAACATTCGGTGGGACCCATACAGATTGAATAGGGGAGTGGTCAATACCAATGATTGTAGCCGACGGTCTTGCATCTCCCATTTCGATCGCCCAGATTCCTGTGCCAGTGCCAACATCCAACAGTGTATGCGCATTTTCCGGGATCTCAGACAAGGTTAGTCTGCCATCCAGCACCAGCTTAAAAATATGGTGTTGCAAGTCGAGACGGTCCTGTTCCGTATCATCATTCGGGAGTAGTGTTTCGCCATTACGGTGGTAACGATGTCCATTGGCATAATGATACTCGTAGGTAGAACTTGTCAGCGAGTGTGTGCTGTTTAACGTGCTCTATTTGTTATTGCTGTTAGCTATCAGTGGCCTTGCATGGATCGGAAACCTTGTTACCTCGTCTCCATAACCGCTGTCGCTATAGGACTATTGTGCGTCAGTTCAATCGTCTGTGGTATAGTAGTCACGACGGTAGTCAAATTTGAACATGGGCTCACATCTGCCTCGACTTCCTCCGATGCACCCTGAGCAGTTGGATCCTCAGGCGGGGACACTTCAGAGTGCCCGCTCATCATTTTGAAAGCTGTGATGTGATGTCCGATTGATGTTCCCGATAGCATACAACGTTGGTCCTAGAAGTGCCTCAAGTGTGTGGTTGAGGATCAGGTGCAGTAGTTCTGGCAGTAATTCACCAGGTCTCCCGAATTACCAATGGACATTAGATGCAAATAGTTTCAAAGTGTATAATTGGCTTATCTGGGGTGCAATCCCATAAATGTTCGTGCCAAGGTGCATGTTCGTTTTGACGAATAGGATCCGGGGCACCATATATACGGAGTACCCTGCAGATGCAAGTGGAATAGGGAAGTTCTCCGCTTCCAAGGGCCGTGCAGTGCATAGACTAGTGGACATATGCACATGTACGTCCAGACATCAGATCAGAATGGGCGGGCAGGTAGTTCACTTGGTCCGTACCTCCGTACTGTACTCCGTATCTCTGGCAGCCAATCTTGCGTCCCTTAAAAGCCCATTTGTCACTTCTCAATGATTAGAGTATCGGACGAAAAACGTCGCTCTGTATCATCGCGAAATCACTGGTATACTGGTATTAGCCATGCCGAATGATTCAGGCCTTGACATAGCCAAGGACACGAGTCTTGCGCCTGCGATAGCTACTGGTGCTACGCTGATTTTGCTTGCAATATTTATCCGCCGACGATACTTTTCTCCGCTGAGCGACATCCCAGGCCCATTTGTCGCGAGTTTTTCCGCTTCGCTATGGCAGCTATGGAACATCTTCAAAGGTCACACGGAGGTCGCTGTCAGTGAGTGGCACAAAAAATATGGTGGGTAAGCTTTGCATGTCAGTGTAGAAGTGACACTAATAGTCGCAGGTAAATTTGTCCGCATTGGATATAACGAAGTCAGCATTTGCGATGCGAGTGCGATACGAGAAGTCCTCATGTCACACATGAATAAGGTGGCTGTTATAACATTGGAACAATCATGAGTAAACGATAGCTAATTCCCAAAGGGTCCAACCTATGCGGCATTTAGCATGCCAGATAATAGGTATCTCAATCAGATGTCGGAGTTAGATTGCAAGGAGCACATGCGAAAGACTAAAAATTTAGCTGCCGGTTACTCCTTGACCAATGTTCTTCGGACTGAGCCATATATTGACAGAGCACTGGAGACCTTGGAAACGCGTCTTGAGGAGCTCTCATCCCGGAAGGAGCCCGTCAAATTCGAGTTGTGGCTCAATTTCCTCGCCTTCGATATTCTTGGCGAGGCAATGTTCTCTCAGAGCTTTGGGTTCTTGGACTCAGGAAAGGACTTAGGTGGCACGGTCGCCAACAATTTCTTTCTGCGTATTTATATCTCAGTCCTTGGTCATTTCCCATGGGCTCACAACTTCTTACTGGCGAATCCTCTCATTGATTACTTCAATCTTAAACCTGCGATGCACGTCCTCGACAACTGTATGGCAGCCCTGGAGGCTCGAGCAAAGAACAATGAAGTGCGCCGAGACATGCTTGAGCAATGGAGAGAACAACTTCAAAAGCATCCTGATCGGATGGAAGAAAAGGAGATCCTCGCAAACGCTGTTGGAAACCTTGGAGCAGGTGCCGATACTGCAAGTTCCGTCATGCAAGCCTTTATATATTACTTGATACAAGATCCCGAAATACTTCAGTTGCTCCGGGAGGAGATAGATAACGCCAAATTATCAAGAATTCCCACATACGATGAGACCCAGAAGCTACCAATCCTACAAGCTTGCATCAAGGAATCATACCGAACACACACACCAGTAGGCTTCGGTCTATCACGAGTAGCACCACCAGAAGGGGTGACAGTCTGCGGAAGATACTTCCCCGTAGGTACCATCCTCTCCGTAAACCCGTGGGCAATCCACAACATGCCCTCACTATTCGGCGACGACGCTTCCAAATTCAACCCTAGAAGATGGTTTGATCCCGAACAAGCTTCAAAGATGAACTCGTGTTTGATTGCCTTTGGTGCCGGATATAATCAATGTCCTGGTAGGAATCTTGCACATTTGGAAGTGAGTAAGACTGTGGCTACTTTGGTAAGGGATTATGATTTCGAGCTGGTTGATCCAAGTAGGGAGTGGAAATATGAGACTTATTTTACGGTCGTACCTCATAGTTGGCCGTGTTGGGTTCGGAGACGATAGGGTGAGTTCTGAACTTTATGGTCAACTTAGTTGAATTCGAGTTGGAGAATATAAATTTAAATGTTTCGTAACTACTATCTCCAATTACAGCCTAAGCGTCGTTAGTGAGCCCAAGAATCATATACACACGACCTACTACCAATATACTCCATCTACTTCTCCCCTTCCTCCCTTAGCCTCTCAAAAGACAACGCCGTAATCAACTCCCCTAGGTTGCCCTTCTCCAGCGCCTGATTCTCAAAGTCAATAATATATCTATATCTGCTTCGCATACGTTACGTCCTTCAAGAATTCAACTGTTAATTATATCAGTCCAACAGCCCAACAAGCTCAAGAACAAAACTACACGAGTGAAATCATACCCGACTCCGCCGTTCCACCAAATGCTTCACATTCTACGTGAAAAGTCCTCCGTAAGCCACGCAATTCTACAATCTTCAAAATGGCCAAAATCATTTCTATATACCGTGGAACTAGTCCGCAGTATTTAGGGAACCCCAACCTCTCATAGTGCCACTGCGTTTCTTTTCTTGGTAGTGTTTTTCTCGCTGAGTCATTGCGGTGAGTGATCGATATTGGTATAAGGAGATACTGATATGAAGATGAAGAAACTAAGCACTACAACTTACAACGATCTGCTCAAATTGGTCAATCATGCGAGTGACGGCCAGGGAGTAGCCTATTTCGAATATTACGAATTTGACGATTGCTTCGCCCAGTCTTGCTATTGATTCAAGTCTTGTATCGGCTTCAGCTTCAATTCTGATCCGCTCGCTTAAATACCGCGTGGTAAATTTCAAGAATCAAGCTAATAGTTCTACTATATGAGTACATATAGTGCAAAAAGCGACAAATATACCTTTAAATAAATTAAAAATAACGGGTTTACTATGTTTCATTTGCATAGGTATGAAAAATTTGTCATGCGAATACGAAGTAGTAAGCTGCTGAGATTATTCTAAGTTCACACTTAAATCAGCTTTGGCCACGAGTGTAGAAACTCTAGGTATAGTCTTAAACCTTGAAGTCTGTTCCCACAAACTGAGAATTTTGCAAAAAAGTCGTACTCTAGATCTACCACTTAAGCCACTTCCGGATCAATTTAATCCTAGCAAACATGTCAACATACGAGTTTCTCCTAATATTGAAGATTCAAAAATGACTATCTAATAAGATATCAACGAAAAGCGAGTTATGCTCAAAGCAATAACATTTGAAACCACAGAATCTCAGACGTCTGGCTGGTAAATATGCCTTGTCTTGTCTTGCTCTTGTCTTTTGAAGCATTCCTTGGAGGCTTTGCGTTTGTGGCTGCTGCACCCTTGCCACCTAAGACAATTACTGTATTGAACCAGATCTCGACTTTAAGACGCGTCAAACTCGTTGCTTTCCTCACAGGTTTGTGCTTTGGGGCACATTTGGGATGGCATTTGATGTTTTGAGAGGGTGGATTTATGAGTGGATTTGTAAGTTGAGTTGTAATAATGATGGGATTGGGAGGGAAACGTGCGAGGGAGATGGAGGGTTGATTCAAGAGATATCGAGAAGGAGGCTGGTTCTGGTCGATAACAAGAGTCTTGATCTTTAGTATCTATGTATGTTCGTTTTCATATCTGGCATGGTGTTTCTGGTTCTATTAAGTGGGCTTAGGTGATGTTGGGAGATTTGGGATAGTTGGATAAGGGAGTTTTAGTGCCATTGCGGGGTTGTACACTAAAGTGACTAGAAAGTGTTAGGTAGTTTGATGGACTATAATCTAGCAAGTCCTAGGCTATTTTACAACTAGGGAATTGGACCAATTGATAGCGATGTTCATATTCTTGGCACTAACGGGGCTAAGACCCTTACTCAACACATCACATAGCAGTAAATTTTACTTCGAGTTCAGGTATTAGATTTCTTACACGTACAATATTTTTGTAATTTCTACCTACCTAAGGATCTGGGAATAAGTTTATGAACCACTAAGACTTTGGGCACCCGCGAACTTAGTTTGGATGACTTAGATAGACTTACGACGAGAATAAATATAACTATACAAATTTTGTTAGTTGAGAATATTTATTTTAGAGGTTGAATATCTCAAGTATTAGGACAAGTGGGCTACGAATTCATAATTTTTAGTGATAGTAGTCTAGTTGTATCTTATAGAAACTAAAAATTGTTCCCTTCAATATATACCCTAGGAGCATAAGGCATTTACTCAAGTGATACACATAATTTGAGCAACGTCCTCTAAATTACTGGCTTAATCTAAGTAACTAGTCTGATCTCAAAATTATTGTGGGTATTTTCCTTCCTAATAATATACCCCTTCTCCTTAGCATCTTGTAGCGCCGCCTGTCTCCGAATCTTAGCATTTGAGCTATGTTCATATACTGGCCAGGCCGATTATCAACCAGCTGATAGTATTGAATTGCGGCTGTAGAGCTTGGGAATTTTCTGGAATAAATACACTGATTTCTGATATTACCTTTGAAGCAAAGTCATTTGCGACGAGTTCTGAGACTGATAGAGATGCAGGCTTTAGGGGAGGTAATGGTGCTAAATTAGGAACGAGAGCCGAGCGTGTTTTTGAATTTGTCTGAAGAGAATTTTCTGTAGCTTCAAAATTCTCAAGGAGTATTAAGACTCGATTTAGAGTCTGGGAGTTGTCCATGAAAAGATGAGGGTAAAGAATAACACAAATACGGTCTTGGGAGGAGCATCTTGTGGTATCATGAACAAAGACTGAAGATTTGGCATTGTTAACTTATAAGCTGGAAAGTACCCAAGTATCAATGCTCTAATATTCTATCGGACTTTCCATAGGCGTAATTCACGGCTATTGTATATTAATATGACTTTGGGCAACCATGCAAGTGGTGGGCTATGCCACACAATGGTGGCCAGTAATAGTGAATGATAAGTAGCCTTAGTTTAGGTCGTGGTGAAAATCTTAGGCAATAGAATAGACATTACTGATTCAAGTAAGTTAATTCTCTCACAGTGATTCCAAATGCTCGTTCGTAACCACTCCTCGCTTAATTATCATCCTTTTGAATTTCCTAATTTTTACCCAATTTAGATCGCGAAAAGTGCGCTCTAGCTCGCTAGCAATTGAGATGAAACCAGAGAATTGTGCTCCAATGTGCTCTTCTAGCACAACTACTCCTACAACTCGGTTGGGCGAATGAGAAGCCCATAGTTCTGAACGCCATTTGGTTTCGATGTTAATGAATAAGTGAAGCTTGTAGGAAGACTCCCATGGTATTACTCCATACCCCTGCTGGTACCAGATTTAAGGGACGACCCAAGTGCGTTATCTATCTATCAAGGCTCAAAATTTAAGAACATAGTATTTCTAAAAGTGATGGTGACAATTACCCAAAACACCATTGAGACACTTAAGACTTAGAGACCTCTGGCCTCTGGCCTCTGCTGTACCACTCCATTTAAGTTGGTTCAAGGTGTTGGAGGATGTTGGGCAGGCATGGGTATGCTGACCGTGCAGAATAATCCAATTGGTGGTTAATTGGTGGCCAAATGGAGCACTAGAGTGGCGAAATCTACGATTTCTCACTGGTCTGACAGTCTGGTCAACTAAGCGAGCCATGCGTTATCGTTCTAACCTCTTTCTGTCACCGTGATTTCGAGCCTCTTCTGGGCTCTATAGCGTAGCCTCTTTTTCATTGATATTTATATCATCCACCTGACTTGCACAAGGCTTGCGTGTGGAAGAAGCTTTGTTTTAAAGAATTGACGTGAATATAGGCTTACCGCTTGACCTTCTAAAAGTAGTCAGCAATTATTGCAGCCTGTGTCTTCTCAACCTTATCCTGCAGAATACCTGCCGCGCTAGTTTCGGGAAAGAATTAAAATTTCATGTCGAGTTCAGTCAAGCTTTGCTCAGCACAGAAATGGATAGTCCTTTCGTCACCATTTCGGCCAATGGATTGCAGCCAGAGAGTTCGAGTTCACCGAGCGAGAGCGTAAGTGAGCCCAGGGAGTGCCTTTACTCGTCTGGCTAATATTGAAATTTGGATTAGGTACGCGATAGCCCACTGTCTACACCACCACCTAGAACTCATAACACGACTCATTCCATGTACCACATGAATGAGCTACGTGAGTTTGCAAGTGCACTCGAAAAGGTGTGTTGGAACTTCTCCACAGCGAGACCCCTAGAGCCTCTGTGGTTTTTATTTGACGATTGAAGGCGGCAAATGGTGTTTTCCCAAATAGCACTGGCACTCATTCTCGGTACCAAGATGTACATGTTGTCCTTATGAGGTGGGAAGATGACAATCGTCTTGGAGTATCATGCGAAGTTGAGGACTTGTGTAAAGTGTTCACCAATGACTATGGGTTCAAGACCACGACATGGCTTATACCAACAAATGATCCACTTGCCAATATCATGGGGAAGTCTTTAGCCCTAATCCACGATTCGGGACGCGAGAATAACCTGTTGATCACATATTACGGAGGCCATGCGGCCATGAATGATGCACGCCAGCAGGTTTGGTTTCGGTAGGTAGAATTCTGTGCCGGCTTGCTCCTACTGAGCCTATTTAGCACTTATGTGGGAGATCCATTCTTTAGGAATTGACTAAAGATCATTTTAGCACAGGGAAATCTAATGAGGGTTGCTTGGAGTGGTTTGCTGTCCAGCCCCTATTTATGAACGCCAAGGCGGACGTCCTTTTCCTTCTAGACTGTTGCTCTGCCGCTTCTGCAACAGCATCACCAAGCTCGATCTTCGGGATCAAGGAGACGATTGCAGCTTGCGGCTTCGAGGCCAGAGCTCCTGAGCCAGGAGGTCGCTCATTTACGAACGTTCTTATCGAGGTCCTGGAAGATTGGAAATCAAGGCCCTTGTTTTCCGCAACCATGCTGCATAGTGAGCTACTAGCAAGACTAAGACATCCGAAGCCAAAACGAGATATGTTCGGGAAGATTGTTGAATCACGTCGATCGCCGGTCTATGTGGTCACAACTTCGAATGCTAAAGCAGTAAGCGTGGAGTTGGCACGTCGTCCTGCGCCAGACACTAGAACTGCCGCCCAACCACGATCGTCGAAAAGGAAGAGATCACCAGAATTTATGCCGACTAAGCGCACCAGGCCATCAAATAAACCGCAGAAAAGTTTACTACCTGGTTTCCAAGAAGAAACCTCTTCTGGCTCACCAAAGGCAGACAAGTACGATGTAGACAAGCTAAACCAGGTCCTGCCTGAAGGTGATTTGACGATACCACACGTTTTAGTCTCGGTGGCTTTGGAAGGGGAGCAAATCCTAGATTTCAGAGCTTGGAATCAGTGGGTCCAAGACTGCCCAGCCTTGGTCAATTATGCCAGAATTGAGGGGATATACAAAAGTCACTCAACACTACTCATTTTTTCGTTGCCAGTAGTTATCTGGGATTTCATCCCTGACGATCTTGCGTGTACCTTCATCGGATATGTGGAATCAGTCAACCATGCACGGGAGCTCACATGGCAAGACAACTCGGATCTTCGGAGATGGCTCAAGGACGAAAAAGAAACTGGCCACAATGATTTGTCCAGAGGTGAAGATACAAATTCATCAAACTTGGTAGACTTAGAAGCACCTCCAGAAATCTCACCATCTCGTCCGCAAAAGCTTAGAGAGGTACTTCCAAGGCTCAGGTCTGAATCTCCTCTTGCCACATGGGGCTCACTGTATTCTACAGCACGAGCAGTGGAGGTTAGGACTCCACTGGAACCAATGGCCAGAGACGGATTGTCTCGACCGTCAACAGCGACAAGAAGGCCCCCAGAGGCTCAAACCAGGGAACAGTTAATTGATGATTTAAATAATGTTCTGAGCACTGGTGAGGGCTACGAAAAACCTACCGCAGAAGACGAGGATCATCAGCGCCAAGAGTGTTCAGCTGAACCAGTAAATGAAACTTCTGAGCGAAGCATCACAAACAACCCAGAGCCTTCAAACCAGCAAAATAAGAACAAAGCGGATAATTCTAAGGAAGATGTAAGTCAGTCTTCAATGATAGTGACTTGCTTTCTCGCTGATGTAGCCACAGAAAACTTCCCATTCCAAATGGTGGATTGAGGAAAAACGTCGAGCCTATGAAGCAATCAATACTCTCTGATATTTTCAGTCTCAATCTGCTGATGAGATCCATATGTTAAAATACCGAGTCAATCTTCTTGAACAAATTCTCGAGTATCATTGTGAGTCCCAATTTCTTGTCTCGCTAGTAATTTTAACGTTTGTAATTCTAGCTTCTATAAGCTGACAGTAATTTATAGGGGGAATGCGTGTTGGAGCCAGGGTAGATACGACCAGTGGCGACTTCACTATAGCAGGGTTTCCTATTTATATGACACAGCAAAATACTAGCAGCTATGGTGCACAAAGCTAAAGGATCGAACCTGTTCCGACACTTACGCAACTTCGCGATGCATGGGAACGTGAAAGGCAGCAACACGGAAGGCTACAAGATAGGCTACGTGAAATGCTACATGAAATGCGAAGTGAAATTTAGCATAAAAGGGATCGTAAATCGGCTCGTGAATTAACAAAGGCCCAAATGCGCTCACCAGTTACTCGCGCTCGCTCGCGTGCTGGTTCTGCCGCCTCTGCGACATCTTTCATATCTTTAGGGAGAGTACTTTCTCCAGAACATTCTGATGGTGACTAAAAAGATAACTGCTGGATCTATCTGAGAATTTCAAGCAGTCCATTATCTAGAGATCGGGAGGCAGTAATTTAGAGGGCACTTCAACGAGACTAAACATTGTTTAAATTATTCTCGTGACATAAGACTAACTTCTAAAAATTAAACATGTTTCATTTAATGAAAACCCTATCTCGTACTCCGTACCTATATAGTATATTTAAGAGTCTAAAGTAATCGTTGTATAGGAGCTTAAGGTCCTTTACTTAATTAGCTTTGCAAGTTGATTCGGAATTTAAAAATTAATCTTTGTGCTAGGGGGGAAACAAGGAAGTCAATTTCTAAATCTACTAGCTACTTAAGAAAAGAAAAGAAGACTAAGAAGAAGGAGCTCTCGAAACGACTAATTCTCCAAAACGTCGTCCCACCTCTTAGAGAGTATACGAAACTTCGAGACAACTCACGAGCCTAGCTTTTAAGTGGTTTAATAAAGAAAGTCACTACAGAATGTAGCAAATTAAACAAGGATTTAGAAACTCTAAGTAAGAGTAGTATTATATACACTATTCTTTATTTTGGTATAATTCCCTAGGTACCTACTCAATTAAGAATTAGGAATTTAGTCCCCAGTGAGCACCGGAGTGCTCTCTCCAAGAGATGAATCTCTAAACTACGCTTGCATTTTCTGTTATTAGGAAATATTAATATCTTGTTCTATACTCCCACAACTTATAACAATAGCAAACGAGATATAAAAGAGTCAAAGGGTCACCCCATTCTTATTAACACTTCCATAGTGGTGGCTGCCGCAGTGACTCAAAATACCAATACTATAGTAGTATCAGTCGACTATCGCCGTGCACCAGAATATCCCTTTCCAACAGGTATCGAAGACTGTATTTTGGCTGTCCTCTAGCTCTGGGAACACACCGAGGAACTTAGATTGGATGCCAAACGTACTGCATTTTCTGGTTTCAGCGCAGGTGGAAACTTTACATACAATGTAGCTATTAGGCTTCACGAAGAGCTGGAAAAGTTGAGAGGTACTTGGAGGGATGTCAAGGGGAAGTTGATAACCTTGACTAGCTTTTATCTGAGCACAGATTGGACGAAAACGAGAACTGAACGTGATGCTACGAATACGAATCTTATTTCTGTCATTCCAGGACCTTTCTATAGGCTTTTTGGCGCTGCCTACCTGTATCCTCTTCCTAAAGATATGTCGCATCCGTTATTGTCTCCTGGTTTGGCTTCAGATGAGCTTTTGGAGGCAGCTTTGCCGAAGGATATGGTTTTGATTACTTGGGGTGGAGATTCTTTGCTTGCTGAAAGTGAGACGCTTAGGAGAAGGTTAAGAGATTTGGGAATGAAGGTTGATGGCTGTGTGGTGGAGGGGGTGGACCATGGTTGAGATAAGGAGCCGAGTTTTAAGAAGGGAGAGGAGAAAAGGGATAAGGCTTATGAGGTTGCTGTTCAGAGTTTGAAGGTGGCTTAGGGAGAGATTGAGGAATATTGAGAGTGTCGGGTTCTTTCGTGTGTGGTAATGCTTTGAGTTAATAGTTAAGATTGTTGTAAAGTAATAGAGGCTCTAGCCATTTTGGGACAACTTAGAGGATATTGGAGAAGGCGATCTCGATATTAATATGTACTGTGTTAATTCTTATCTAGAGCTTCACAAAAATCACAAAGATTTTCACTCCCTTAATATATCTGCTGTATAAATCAGTCCCACTAACTTAGTTCAAAGCCTAATTGTGACACTTGCAGTATCAGCTAAGATAAGCTGAAGTTGATTTCTAAATGCTATTATTCGTACTCTCGTAGACTAGGAAGTAATACTCTAACACGCCCAACTAAACTAATAAGTGATAGTTCTACAAGTATTTAAACTTAACGTAGAAAGGAAACAGCACGCCAACATCAGATCGCGCACGTTGAAAGATACCTCAGAATCTCAAAAATCACAACAGCCGGCCAGCAGAACAGGTGGACCAAGTGTAGCAGAAATTAAGATGTTACTACTTAGAAGAATCAATTTGCTGCTACTTTGGTATTTCATCCATAAACAGGTTGACGATAGACAAGTTTAGAGATAAGGATGAGCTTTATCTAAACAGGCAATAAAGAACCAATTGATAAGAAAGAACTCGAATTCTAGATCGGAAGACAATGGTTCCATAGCAACTCAAATCCCACAATAGTACCCCCGGGCCCCCACCTACGGATATGGACAGTGTGGATATTCGTCTGGATTCGGCGTGCCAAGTGTGCGCTAGCTGAGAACAAGTTCTCCTGAATACAATGTTGTGGGATGGGTTGAACGATCCATTACTTTTTAGAAGCAGGCACATGCTACCTTACTTAAGATGAGGAGTAGATCGTGGCTGACTAGTGAATAACTGGAATTCTATGTAATAACTTCAATATATCTTGGAGTGGCCATTAACCAAATACATAAACTCATTCCGAAAGCCCAATTCTAACTAAAGTACACCTGTTTTCTAAGCTCTTCTTCTACAACTAGAGGAGAACTTAGTAGACCATGAAACGTTGAGAGCAGCTAAGCCTGTATAAATTGTCAATACAGTCAATATAAAGAAATAATCAACGGGGCGTAGGTACAGACTAGCGAAATAAAAGATAGAATTAATCTCTAATGTACATTTCAATTTAAAACACCGTGAAATGGTTGACAGCAAGATACACTATAGAAACAAACGACTCGATTCGTTCTCGAGACGAAGCTTCGGTCCGCATCCTTCTCTTTGGTGCTCCAGGGGGACGTAGGATTTTAGGTTAAGGGTTGTAAAGCGTAGTTTGCTGCTATAGGTACTAAATACTCTATAGCAGTTACAGCGTTGCAATACCAGTTTCCTAAGATCTCTCTTGCTTGCGTTGTAAGAGGCATCAGTAAACAAGCTTGTTAAAAAGTGTTCCTTGTCCTAGGTATATTTAAATTTTCACATAGCCTGGAAATTAGCGAACAGCCTGTTATAGGTTTACTAATCACAAAAGTGGTAGGACTATAGAATCAGTTGTTAGACATCTTGTGTGTGCTGTAAGACACATAGGTAAACGACCTTGCTAAAGCTCATCTTTATCCTATGTTCAAATCTTTATATAACCCAAAAAGTAGTCAACAATCTTGTATAACTTAAGAGATCTAGTGCGCGCTCTACAAGGAAAGTGTAAATAGACTTTCTAAAACCCTTCTATGTCCTATATTTAAATCTTTACAAAATCTATAAATAATAAGCCAACCAAAATAGGTTAGTGTGGAACGGTCCCATGGGTAAACAAGACTGAATGAAAATAACCAACCCTCTATAATAATTACACACTAGCACAATATTGCACAACCAATTTATTATTGCTGACAAACTTGTAGTTGCCGGTCACTTTATTAAAGAGATAGTAGACCAGGTAGTGATTGTACTCATTGCTCAATGGTGGCTGCGAATCAGTTAACAAAATATAGGATAGAGTATCTCTACTATCCTAATTTTTAAATTACAACAAAAAAACAATAGTAACTTAACAACAATATACCACAATTCCAACCAAAACCACCGCTAGATTCCCAAAACTAGCGTCTAGTAAACTCAGAATCTTAAGAAAAGTACGCTGAATCATCTCGGCGAAGGATATAAACGTTGCCAGTTAAAAAGTTCGTGCCACGCAGTGAGTTGTTGTCATTCTTTTATTCGGTACGTTTTAGATGAAGTGGATGTGAGAGGTAATTAATTGTAAGGGAAACGCTATACTGGAGTCTAGATAAGGTGGGAGGTATGGGAAATGGGGATGATCTGATTTTTGGAGTTAAGAGTGTGCAGCTGCTGGATCTAATGATTTCTTGCAAAAGGCTTTTGAAACCTGTGCTATAGCTTTGGTGTGAAAGAAGATCTGAGTAAGGCTTTCTTAGAAAGGGTTTTTGATAATCACTTTGGTGAATTGTTGGCTTTCTACATAAACTACGAGGCACAATTGATCCAGATGGCATTTAAGATCTTGAAGACAAATCTGGGATTTCCATTTGCAAATGAACCTGCAAGGAGATCTTCAGAGATACCTAGCAAAAGCTTTTCGTTCTAAATTAAGTGACAGCAGACAATTGGGTGCCGGCTCACGGCCAGTTGACAACAAACGAAACATTTGGATTCTAAAATCTCACTCAAAGGCCCGGAAGGTACAGAGTGATCCTTTGTGAACTAAAAGGTTTCCTCCACTTCTTAGCGTAGCACAGAAGGAAAAGGTTACGTTTGTCACTTTCTAGACTTCCAGACATCTGACTATCTTCGCCCTGATTTCCACAATATTGAAAGTTGTACTCACAGTATGCAGTGTCGAAATACATTAGGTCGACTAAACTAGTATACCCGTATTCGGTTTATGATACAGCGATATGGTATCATGAAATCATAGTAGGGATACGGGGTTGAGGAAAAGATAGGTTGGCTGAAGCTCAGAATAGCAGAAGCCATCCACCATAGAGCACAGTTGCGATCACTTCTACTGTGGCATTTGGATTCTGCTGAATCATAAAACTGGTATCGCAATGCCATACCCACTGTATAAATCGACCTCGTCCTCCAGAATCCTACGATTTCTCTGTTGCTGATAAGTTCAAGATCTTGTGTGGCAGAGTCCGCGGTTGCGAGGAGTCCAGGTCGGCATCATGCACCAGCGCTTGTCGGCACATCCACGTATGCTATTGGCCCTTTTGTCGAAGCAATCCTAAGCCGCAAGAATCTTGAAGTCCTCCTGTATACCTCGTGGGTCCGACGAAGCCGCGATGCTTTCGTTGAAGGTGCGCTTCAATCCCATTTCACTTTCGCTCGAGCATGGGTCTGAGATTCCTGCAGAGCCAGGTTGGAGCTGAAGTTATGGTAACATGTTTTCGACTGCAGGAGTAGAGGCCGTGGGTGTCATCTGCGCGCAAGAGGAGTGTTGTCGCGATGTTGTTGTGCGGTCGCTATGATAGATGTCGTCGAATCTTGGTTGCGTCTTTACCATGTTGGGGCTAGCATTGTGCATAAAGTGCATTATTTATGCAACCAACGAGACTTGGCATTGGTTGTACAAGTCGCTTCATCGAGACAGCCACCCTTCAGCAATACATCAACACAATCATCATGGACAGTTCATCGGATGACACTGCGCCCAAGAGGCATAGCAGGCATGGCTCTTCTGGCCGAGGTGAGTTGAAGGAACCGAGATTCCCTTTCACTGCGCTATAGCCCACATCCATCTGCTCTGTTCTCCTTGCTTTCTGCAGCCATCGCAGCGTGACCTGGAAAGGGCCAAGTCACGAGATGGCGTAGCTGGAGGTGCAAGTCTGACTATCATTTCGTTCTTTTTTTTTTGGCTGTATAAGCTTCTTTCTGCCTTGAGATATAAATACTGACATGATGCATAGCACCAATAATTCGGCGTTCGACCAGAGGTCCGCTCGACCTCAATGAGTACGTATCACATCCTTCGCTTCACATGCATGCAACTCAATTAACGAATCCGCAGGACACCGATTGGCATTCCGTCACCTCTAAACCCTTCAAGTTCAATGGCCGCCTCCCAGCTACTCTCTCCAACCTCTGGAAACCCAAGTCTGAGCCTACGATCCCCGGCACTCCGCTCTCCCCAGATGCGCTCTCCACGTATGCAATCCCCAACCGGCCGGGGAAGTCCAGGACCAAGTCGGTTTCCTCGTTCGCCTTCTGCATTAAGTTCTGGAGCCGCCACAGAAAGAGACTTTACTGGTCTTCTTCGTCCGGAGATCTACCACCCTCTGCCTCACCTCGACATACCCACACCATTCAGGAGCAGCTCTCAGCAACCCTCACCATCGACGCCCCTCTCCACTCTCCTCGCTTCAGGACACTTTAGACCTGCAGCTATATCAGCCGCCTCTCGTAAGTATCATGCTTCTTTGCTCTCGTGCCCTTGCAACGCTGTCTTACAACTATGAGAGCATGTCTTGTGACTCTTACCCCTGCTCCTTGAGCAAAATCTGATACTAATCTATTGAAGAACTTACATCCGCTGACCCCCCAATATCACCGTCTGACCACGCAACCATCTTCTCCCTCCTCTACATCCGGCTAAGTTGTCTCTGTCTTTGCGGAAACACCACTCTCGCCGCCCAAGAAGTCCTAGCCTTAGAAGATCTCAACAGTGCATATTACCGTGACGATGCAACAGGAATGCATTTAGTACCCTGGGAATTAAGGGTTCTAGCTGTGAGGTTACAAGGTATGGGCTTCAACGATGCGAGGCGGGGCGTGATGGGATATTATGATCTAGCCAGGGAAGCTAGAGCGATCGTAGCAAGAAGGAAGATGAAGGCTAAGGCGGAATCCACATCTCAGGAAGACAAAGAGAAGTTTGGCGTAGAGATTAAGCTTTGGGAGACGCGGTTGGCTGATTTGGGGATTAGAGTCGCTGGTGCTTTGATTGAGATGGAGGATCTGGAAGGTGCTGCTCACTTCTTATCGACGCTCAAACCAAGTCCAAATGAGTCAGGTGCAGCTGACCTTGCGATAAGGAAAGCGTTACTGTGGCTTTGTCTAGGTGATGTAGAAGCTGCGAGAGATTATGTTAAGGGTCTTAGTGGTGGGAATGGTGAAAAGGTCATTGGAGCGCTGGCGCTTATGGCTGATGGAGAGTATGAGGATGCTGTGACTATCTGGAAGAAATTGGTTGATAGTGGGGAAGGTGAAGCGAGTGAGAAAGCTATGTGGGGTAGTAACCTGGCTGTTGTTTTGCTTTATTGCGGGAGATTGGAAGAGGTATGTTTTCTCCCCTTCTCTTTCTTCCCTCCCTGTACACTCCTCTTCCTCTTTGTTTCAAGCATCCACCATACCTCTTCCACTCATGTATTTCCCAATCAAACATCTGACAAATCAACCAATAGGCAAAACCCCTCCTTGAATCCCAAATCGACGCTGGTCACGCCTTCCACGCATTAACCTTTAACCTTTCAACCGTCTACGAGCTATGCACTGAGCGATCACGAGCTATGAAGATGGGATTAGCAGAAAAGGTTGCTTCGGTTGAAAAAGTCGAGGGAGGTGGAAGTGTTGTTGGTTGGGAGAAAGTCAATGCCGATTTTAAGTTGTAGAATTTTATGGTCGGTTGAGGTGAGGCGTTTATAAGAGAGAAATATGAGATATGAATATGAATGAATGTAGTAGTGAAGTTACATCTTTATTTAATGTATCACCTATGCCCAACTCCAAGTATAAAACAGCCATTTCCACCAAATGACTCAATTAAAGTCTATCCTATCATTCAACTCCCCATCCAAAAACATCAACAGAACAAACACAACCAGCACCCCCAACCCTCCAAGCACCTCTAAAAACATCTAAACAGCATCCCTAGCAACAACCTCCTCCAACGGCACAAAATGCGGTCCAACATAATCGCCTCTCCTCATCAACCAAAACCCCCCAATAAACAACGTCAACCCCCCCGTAATCAAACAAGTATAATTCATACTCTTAGCATCAACCGGCAACGCGAACGGAAAACAAAAAACCACAATAAAAACCACAATATATAAACAAGAAATCCCATTAACGATGAATCCAAAGGGTCCAGACATCCAAAACCAACCGGGCGTGATATTTTTTCGGCGAGACAGGAGATGCGGGAGGATAGCCGAGAGATAAGAGAGTGTAGAAAGAACAACAAAAGATCCCACAAAAGCCGAAAAAGCAGTCGATGATCCAACATATATACAACCTAAGATCGTACATAAGATACCGCAAGTGATAATCGCATTAAAAGGATTCCTATATCTCTTCCCCTTCTTTATATGAGACAGGAATCCAGGAAAAGGAGTAGCGTCATCGCGAGCTAGAGTCCAGAGGACTCGACTGGCTGTTAGGTAACATCCTATTACGGCTATCAGGGAAGGTAGGAAGGCGAGGATTAGAAGTCCGAGAGCGCCGCCGGGTGTGGAGGTTGATTGGAGGTAGATGCTTGTTAGGGGGAAGAGGTAGGTACTGTTTAGAATGGCGGAGAGATCTGTGATGCTGTAGAAGATTGATATTAGGTAGAGGAGGGCTGTTAGGAAACCGATTGTGAATTGAGCTAGGATTGCTTTGGGGAGGTTGCGACTTGGTCTATGTTGTTGTTAGATTTAATTAGTTATCTTACAGTACCTTAATTTTTTGGGTATAGTACCCTAATTAATTAAGGTATATTGGGAAAATTGGGAAGGGAAAGGAAAGGAAAGGAAAGGAATAGAAAGAAAAAAAGAAATAGAACAAACATACTGAGGAACCTCCTCGGCCAAATGCGAAATAATATCCGGCGTGCCGACAGCAAAAGCCCCATTCAACATACCCAAACAAAACACAAACCCATCACTCGCATACCCCGTCTCATTCTGCCACTCCCTCCACACAAACGCACTAGTAGCATACCCACTCCCCTTAACATGCGGCAAAACAGCACAAACCAAAATCGTAACAAAAACACCAGCAATAACCAAGAATCCACCAACGGCTTCAATAGTAGGTAATGCACGATTTGCAAATAATACAATCAGACAACAAGACCAGGTACAGACTAGATAAGCGACGAAAACCTGCCATCTTTGAGGTGTGAAATCCGGATGGAAGAGTGCGTACATGGATACGGTTTGAGCTCCTACTATTTGAGCTGTTGATGCAACGCCGAAGATCCAAGCGAGGAAGTTCCACCAGCCTGCGAAGAAACCGCAGATTCGTCCGTGTTTCGCTCCTGCTGTTACTGAGGCCCAGTGATAAACTAATTTCACTTAGTTGATTTGTTTTCTTCTTTTCTTCTAGTTTAAAGGGTGTGTAAACTGTATTATTTGGAATTTAAAAAACGAAACCTACCTCCTCCAGATGACGGCATAGCAGAAGCTAACTCAGCAATCGAAGCAGCTATAAACCAGTAGAACACCGATACGACGATTCTATTTAAATAGGCAAATTAGATTAATAATAGTAACCCCTCGCCCTCGCACCTCATTCTTCACTCATAAAACACCAAAAAGCGAATTCAAGTAAAAACACCAGAAAAAAACTCATAGTTAAGAGAAGAAGAACAAAGAGAGAAACTCACAATTCATAAATAACACCAGGAGGTCCCCCATTATAAATAGCAACAACCTATAAACTCTCATTAATTATTAATCAGTACTTCGTAAGTGAAATCCCAATCCTATTCCATCTCATTCTAGATACCCATCTCAACATACACACACACATACAATCAACAAACCAGCCATAACTTCCTCCCTCCCCCTCCAAAAAACCCCTTCCCCAAAAACACCCCCTTAAAAAAAAAACCTAAGTACTCACAATACTACCACCAAGAGCAATCCAAGTATTCCCACTCGTAATCCCCAATCCCGCAATATTAACAAGACGAAAATTACGATCGAGTTCTTGACGATGACCAGATGCGTTGATGACCTCGATACTCGTACTCGATGCTATTGGACCACTATCATCTTGAGGATTCACTGATGGCTCGACGGTTTGTGATTGCTTGGCTTGTTTGTCCATTGTTGTGGTTAGTGTGGTTACTGAGGTGTAAGGGGCGTTTTAGGAGTGATAGTAGTGTGAAGCATCGCAATTTATTGGAGGGAGAGGGGGTTCGTACAACTACGTTTATCTCTAATCTTGGCCCTTCTTGGCCCTTTTTGGCCCTTGTCCTTCGCCCTAGTTCTCGGCAGATATGGACTCCCGTTTAGGTTCACGTGCTTTAACTTAGTAAAGCTCCATTGAGTTAATGTATCTCATATTTGATAAATGAGTAGCGGACTGAATATGTGACCTCAAAGATTCACCTGTCCGAAAGGAATCGAGTTGCCTATATACTTATCTACAATTCTAACAATCATTACTTGTTTTCATCGTTGCCTTCTATTAGCGAAGTGGATTCCCTTCTTCGACAACGAATAGTGCACTACCCCCACCAGGCCGTGAAATGACAACAGCTGCCTCCTTTTGCTCTGCCGTCAATCCCTTCTTGGAATAATATTTCTTCTCCCACGCTTCCGTCACAGCAGCGACTTTGTCCGAGGGAACTAAGTGAACTGAACATCCTCCCCACCCAGCCCCTGTTAATCGGCTTCCATAACTCCCTGCCTCCCTAGCAATCACACACAACTCATCAATTTCGGGACAACTGCAGTCGTAAACGTCGCGACACGAGTCTTGAGTAGCATTCATGAGGTCTCCGAGTTTCTGTCCTTCCAGTTCTTTGGATTTTTCCAGAAGAGAAAGGAATTGTAGGACACGGAGAGCCTCTGAGAATACGTGAAGAGCACGTTGTCGAAGCTTGAAGTGTTCAGCTCGGACGGGGAAAGTGGACGTGTAGCGGGAGTTTAGCTCATCAACCGAGAGGCCAATGACTTGGGCGATTTCTTCCCTATTATAGCCTTCTTCTTTGGTAAGGGTTTTCTTGGTGAGTTCCAGCAGTTCTACTAATTGCTCTTCGAATGGCTTCGAGGAAGACGCGAAGTAATTGTTGTGGAAGCCGCGTAGAGAGACGCCTAGGGGTCCAGAGTCAGACGGAAGAGGCGTATTTGGAGTGAGGATTGCAGCCAGGTAAGCGGCTGCTAAGGAACATTCGACCACACGGAGATTGTAACAGACCGGTCCAGTTACTTGCTTATCCGCTGCTACAAAAGATTGGGCAATAACAAAGGAGAGCTCGGGGTTGGTCTTTGGAAAGAAGACGGGCCGTGCAGTTAAGGTTGGTTGGAAGGAGACGAAAAGGGCCGAGCCGCGAAGAGAGAAGACGGAAGCGGACTGGTCCATTCTGTTCTGCATTAGCAGGCTGTATATGAAAATGGAAAAGAACGCAAGAGATCGTATATAGCAAGAGGTTCATAACGAAAGACATTCGCTCCACACATCAACACCGGACGGACACTGCAACTGGCAGAATCCTTCCCAGGGCACCTTGATAGAAAGATTTGAGCTTACCCTCCGGAGTTGACACCAACTGCTCTCTCGCTAACAATAGCTAGCTCCGTCAATTGTGTCTTATCTACCTCAGTCTCTCCATTGGCATATAGAACAGCCAAGGCGCTCGCGCTCACAAAGGCAGCACTACTGCTCAATCCACCACCAGCTGGGACGGTCCCATCCATCAACACGTCCATATTCTTCGGCTTCCATTCCTTCCCATGTTTCGCTCTTAAGATTTCCAGCGCACCTCTTAATCCACTCTTGAAGTAATTTGTCCACTCATGCACCTTGGAATCAATCTCCACCTCGCCATAGGGAATATCAAATTCGTGTGGAGGGAACTTCGTGGATTGAACATTCGACACTCGAACCTTGTAGGTCTCTGGGGATGTGGAAGGAGAAGAGGAAGTTGCGAGGAGCGCATCTGCGGTGATGGCCATGGGAAGAACAGAGTATAAGGAGTAGTCGATGTGCTCCCCGATTATGTTGACTCGACCTGGCGAGCGCGAAACGAAGTCTGCGCTATGGCCATAGTTCGTCTTGAATTGGGAGAGAAGATGGGTCCAGCGTTCGGTCTGCGTGTGCAGAGCATCCTCAGTGTAGACATCTTTGAGCGACTTTGCGATAGGCACAATTCCTGCCATTGTTGTTCGTGTTTGTGAGGTGATTGTGCCAAGGTCTTTCTTTGGCGGGGTGCAAGCTGGCGGGGTACTCGTAGCAATAATTGTCGCCGAACAGATGTATTGTGGAGGATCTGTAAAGACAGGTTGAAGGTCCTAGGTGGAGAATTGCGCGCCCTTTTAAAGAGAAGCAGCTGTAAAAGGACCGATGGCAATGAACAGGCTACGAAGTGGTGAGAACAGAAGGTGATTCTTCCGTTGTTGTGCCCTCGTGGTCCCTTGCCCCCGCTATGCCCGCCCCCTCGGTGGGACATTCCAAACATGGTTTAGTGGCACGATGAACAGGCCTTCAACTTCAAAAGTAGGCCCATTAGGATCGTATGCAACCGCAACAAGTGTGAGGAAGATGAAGAGGCATGCGACCAAGAAAATCATCGCAGAGTCTGTTGAAAAGCACGCCCTAAACACCGTTGAAATGCACCCTTTGCCGTAAGAGTAGATGCAGTAGTGGAGAGATGGACCATCTACTGGACCGCTCCTGGGATGATGTACTTTTTTGGCTGGGAGTGTTAGTGTGAAGGGTGAAACGGGAGCTGTCTCCTTATAAGGCACCGCAAGAGAGTATCGTCGGTGAAGATATAATGAGGGCGTGACAAGAGGGCTTGTCGTGTAGGTAGGCGAAGCAAGTTTGCCGTTGAAATAGCCCAACGTGGAGGAGTAGCTGCTGGCGAGCGGTTCGGGTCTTTCTGGGGTCATGCAAGTACGACCATGGGCGCTCCAACGATTACTGTGAGGTAGAAAGCAATGCAGACTACGAGAGTAACGAAGAAGAACGCGATCTTCGAGCAATTTCTCGCGCAAGAGAAGATGCAATGATTCTGAGGAGATTGGCTGCTGTCCGAATAATGATCCATGTTGCTGAATATCCAAGGTTGGTACAAGGTGATTCATGGGTACGCGAGGAGCCACAATAGAGGATTGAGAGTAAGGATACATAGGTAAGGTAGACAGAGGATATAAGATAGAGGTTGACTGTGTGTGTTGGGTGAGGATGATGAGTATTGATAAGGAAGAGACAAGAAGGAGAGGAGTTGGGATAAGAGCGTCGTGTGATAGAGGAAAGTACTTTCCCATCAAGTGAAAGTAGAGAGGGGGCACCACGCTCAAAACCTACCTTAGCTAGCTGAGGAAAGCGCTTTCGGTGTGTACAGAAGAAGTAGATAGCTAGTTTCCATGATTGGGTCGCGCGAGTGATAATTCTGGTTGGGTTCGGGTTGAAGCTATGAGACTTGATGATTGTTAGGCGAGTACTTCGTATTTATTGAAGTGTAGTCGGGGAGAGCAGTTGAGCTGAATTGGCTATTGTTGTCGGAGAAGAGGCGACGTATGGCTGTAGCCCGACGGGAAACTCAAGATGATCGGGGAACAGTACAGCACAGTAGGTAGAAGCAGAACTGCTCACCATTATTACGGCTAGTAAAATTATAGCAGTAATTGATCAATTTCTGTTCTTATATCTCATAAAGCGCCGTTGGAGTAATCCTGCTAATAACCGCCTTGCATGTCACTACCGGCAATGTAAGGTAATAAGCCGGGTATCGTTAAGCGCCCAAATCCAGCTGGGCCGAGGAGCTGACATCAGACAAAAGTCTATATTTTATTATCATAAAGTCGTGCAATGCATGCCGACCTGAGTGAACCACCAAGACCTGTGTGACGAGGATCAAACATTGAAGATATATATATTTGGGGCAAGGGAAGTTGCAGACGCCGTGAAACTCGATATTCAAACCGTGGGCCATGATTGGATGAACTGGCTTCCAGTCCCTAAATTCCGGTCATCGGTTCCCCACACTTGAGCTTCTCTCGCTTACATCCTGACCAGCCTCCCCTCCCCTCACTGTCAAACGTAAAGCAGCGTTTTGTCTACGTCCACCAAGAAAGATTTTCCACTCGCAAAGCCAATGCTATATGCTATATACTGTAGTATCGTTGTCTAAGTAATCGAGCTGGTTTCAATAATTGAAATAGGGTTTGAAGGATCAATTGAACCACCATACCACCAAAATAACCGTCTGTCTAAGCGGCACTAATGAAAAACGCCCAACTTTTCGCCTTTTCATGCCGCTTTTAAGCCGCACTTGGCATTTGAAGTTTTTACAAGTCCGATTAAGGCGTCGAACGGAGTCATTACATTTACAGGACAACACCACTTGGGAATCACCCAATCCAAATCCACTTCAATTGAGTCAACACTAGGAACAAGAACTAGGCGGATATAACAACGAGGTCTTCCTGCTATTTTCTTCCCCCTCTTCTCTCCCTTTACCTCTCCACTCTCCCACCACCACCATGCTTCGTTCAAATCCTGCGCGGAGTGCCATCCGCGCCCTACGACAATCCTCAAGATGTACTGCTCAACGCTTCTCGACGTCGCCAGCGCCAGAAGCCATTGCCATGGTACGAAAGGGACCTGCCGCGATCAAAGCCCAGAAAGCTTCCGCCGCTGCGCAGTCCTCCATGTCCACAGCAACCTCTGCTGCGACGTAAGTACATCAATTGAGTGACTCAAGACAAATATATACTAAGCATGACTCTCCCCCATACAGACAGACGAGAGATACGCCTGCTCCAGCTTTCAATGCCGCAGCACCGAAAAGACAACATGACAATTCTCTACAGCCTTCACGACATCCGGAAATGGACGAGTCGTATGTTCTGAGTCACCGCTCCCTGAACAAGAACGCAAGACTGATCTTTGCATAGGTTCATTGGGATGACTGGAGGAGAGATCTTTCATGAGATGATGCTGAGATTAGGTGTCAAGCACATCTGTGAGTACTCGGCGCGCAAATTCCCACTCTATTGCTGATCGTTTACCAGTTGGATATCCTGGTGGCGCTATTCTTCCCGTTTTCGACGCTATCTACAATTCAAAACACTTCGATTTCATCTTACCAAAGCACGAACAAGGAGCTGGGCATATGGCACAAGGATACTCAAGAGCATCAGGCAAGCCAGGTGTAGTCTTGGTCACTTCTGGACCCGGCGCCACCAATGTGATTACACCTCTCCAGGACGCCCTTTCCGATGGAACCCCACTTGTTGTATTCTGTGGACAGGTAGTTACAACTGCTATTGGCAGCGATGCTTTCCAGGAGGCTGATGTTGTTGGCATTTCAAGATCATGCACAAAGTGGAATGTTATGGTCAAGAACGTCGCAGAGTTGCCAAAGAGGATAAAGGAGGCTTTTGAAATTGCCACCTCTGGACGTCCTGGACCTGTTTTGGTTGATCTACCAAAAGACATCACCGCTGGAATTTTGCGGAAAGCTATCCCCATGAGCAGTACCCTGCCTACTCTTCCAAGCCAAGCAAACCGCGCTGCGCAATTAGCTGTAAAGCAGGAGCTTTCAGCTTCCATCAAGCGCGTAGCCGACTTGATAAAAATCGCCAAAAAGCCGGTCATCTATGCCGGACAGGGTATCATTGCTGGCCCAGAAGGACCTCGCTTGCTCAAGGAACTTGCAGACAAGGCATCCATTCCCGTAACGACGACCCTCCAAGGTCTTGGTGGATATGATGAACTTGATGAGAAGTCACTCCACATGCTTGGTATGCACGGGTCAGCATATGCCAACATGGCCATGCAAGAAGCTGATCTCATTATCGCACTTGGTGCTCGCTTCGATGACCGTGTAACCTTAAACGTCGGCAAATTTGCCCCACAGGCGAAAGCAGCAGCAGCAGAGAACCGAGGAGGCATTGTTCATTTTGAGATCATGCCCAAGAATATCAACAAGGTTGTGCAGGCTACCATAGCTTGCGTGGGTGACGTTGCCGAAAACATTAAAGAGCTTATTCCTCTGGTCAACTCTACAAGCATGGAAGACAGGAAAGAGTGGTTTGACCAGATCAAGTACTGGAAAGAGAAATTCCCCCTATCACACTACCAGAAGGCCGAGCGCACTGGTCTTATCAAGCCTCAAACAGTCATTGAGGAACTCTCAAATCTCACGGCGAACCGCAAAGATACTACTATCATCACAACTGGTGTTGGGCAACATCAGATGTGGACTGCTCAGCATTTCCGCTGGAGAACGCCCCGCAGTATGATTACCTCTGGTGGTCTTGGAACGATGGGTTTCGGTCTCCCAGCTGCCATTGGTGCTAAGGTTGCTCGCCCAGATGCCTTGGTTATTGATATTGATGGCGATGCGTCGTTCAATATGACCTTGACTGAAATGTCGACCGCTTCACAATTCAACATTGGTGTCAAGATAATCGTTTTGAACAACGAAGAACAAGGAATGGTTACTCAGTGGCAGAATCTCTTCTACTCGGACAGATATGCTCACACCCACTCTGTCAACCCTGACTTCATCAAGTTGGCCGACGCGATGAACATCCAGTCACGAAAGTGCGTCCGGCCGGATGATGTTGTGGATAGCTTGAAGTGGTTGATTGAGAGTGATGGCCCCGCTTTCTTGGAGATTGTAACGGATAAGAAGGTTCCTGTTTTACCCATGGTTCCATCAGGTAGCGGTTTACATGAGTTTTTAGTGTATGATGATGGTATGTTATCCCATTTCCCCTCATTCTCATCCCTACTAACATCTCCATAGCAAAAGAAAGGGAGCGTCGCAAACTCCTCAACGAGCGAACAAACAATAAATTCGAGAAGTTGTTGGAGGATGAGCAATGAGCAAAGCTCAGTGGTACCATGGTGGTGCTGTTTCTCTCTTTTTTTCGACATGGTGTTTATTACGGATGATGACAAAAGTCCTCTGGCCTTTTTGCGTGGCCTCGTTTATTGATTGCATTTGCTGCCCGGCATGCTGCGGCGACTAAAACCAAAATCGTAGGTGGTTTACTACTCTTGCTATAGCGATTTTAGCCTTTCCTCCTTCTGTAGTATGTAAATAGTAAGCATAAAAATATGGGTTTTTGACTTCACTTTGAGACTTACTATTGCCTATGCGATTCCTAATGGTAATTGTTGGACTAAACACCTAATCAGATTTATTTGAAGACTGACTTTGCTATTCTCTACCGAGCCAGTCAATTTTAAGCTGGGCTGCTTTTTGCTGGCCATTAAAAAGAGTTCTTTAACTGTAGACATCCTAAACAACAACTTTCTCTTGAACTTATCACCTATTTTCTTTTACTTTTGTTAAAATAGAACAGAGTATAGACTGCGGAACGCACCATCTCTACCTTGTATAAGAAAATTAGAAGGGTTTAATTCTTAGGGAGCTAGAAAGCTATAAAGTATAGATAATACTACTCTTAACGAAGCAAGATCTATATAGGTCGAATAGAGGAATAGAATATACAGATTTTACCTCTCTAAATCCGTCTCTAAGCAGAGATAATGAAATTATTCCACATTAACCATTAGATAGATAGTATTATAGTATTTGATTAAGCAAGCCTCTAACTACACAAGTAGATAATCAATACCAAAACTAATCTGTACATTAATTAGACTTTTCAAACTCCGTAGATGAAAAAAGGCTAATGACGTTGTGTACGACTCATCCTCATCCTCTCCTTAACCTCAGTCCCACCACCTTTACTCCAAACAGCAAGTAAAACCCCACAATGACCACACCGATGCTCTACATCTTTCAAAAAAGTCGTAACGTATGGAATCCAACAACAGAGCATCAGAAAACTTACTGCTGCCGTGGCACTATTTTACCAAAACCAGTTAGCCATCATTCCATAAAATGCATAACCGCACAACCAGGACTGCGCCACAAGATACAATTGCTATTTGAAAAAATCGCAAAGAGAATAGCGTTTCAAAAGCAGGCAGGGGAAAACAGTATAAGGGAAAGGGAGGAGGAAAACATACTGCGTAAACATCCCCGCAACAAATCTCCCACTAGTCATACCTTTCGTCCCACACCTAGGACACTCCACAACAGCCTCATTCTTTCCCAAATCCTCAAGCCTCGTCAAGAAAACACCATTCCTCATTTCTTCACTACCAGTCCCATAAGAACTTCCCGTATATGATCCACTACCAGTATAAGTCATACTATCAGGTCTACTCCCACCACCTCTCAACCTCTCTTTTCCTAATCCCAATCCCGTACCAGATGAAGGATCAAGATCAGCATTCGAATAAGCTTCACTATATTTAGGTGGTGGAAGTGATGCTCTCGTTAGCGTTCTCGGAGGAGTCCCATTCCCAGTTCCATCATCAGGTGATAAAGGTCGTTTAAAAGTTGAATTTCTTCGTCCTGGTGTATATACTCTTTCAATTCTCTCTTCTTCTTCTTCCTCTTCTTGTTCTTCCGAAAGAAATGGATTGTTAGAACTTGATGATCCTTCTCCGTATGGGTTTATAAAGTTTGAAGATGCGGTGTGGTCGGCTGTTAGGGGTTGGGGTGTTGGCTGTTGGTAGTTTGGGTCTTCGGGGTAGGCGGATGATTGGTAGGAGAATCTTTGGGGGTTTTGTGGGTTTGTGCGTCTTTGTTCGGGGGTGGAGGTTGTGTAGATGTCGGACATTTTGGAGGTGGTGGTGGTGGGGGTGGGTTTGTTGAGGTAGATGAGAAATGAGAGGTGAGGTGAGATCGAGAAGACTTAGAGATTTCTTCAGGGTTTCTATGATTGTTTTTTTTGGCTCTTCTAGGAAAAGCAAAAGTCGAAGTTTAATGATTCTCTTCTTGAATCTCTGGTGATAATTCGGAAGATGAAGATCCTCCGGACGAGGAAACAAGTTCTGCCTTGACAAATAAATGGATGATATAATTTGAAAGCAGACAAAAGATGAATAATAGTAAGAGGAACATTCAACGTTGCGTTAAAATCATGGGACGAAGTCTAAATATCAAGGCGAATAGTAAAGAGTAAGGAGGGAACTAACTTTCGGCCACGGACAGGTAAAAGAATATATATATTCTCAATCCCACCCAGCCTCGTTCTTTCTAAGATCGATTCATAGTATCCCGTATCCCGTAACTGCAGCAGAACCAAAGTGTCGATCATCCGAGCCTCAAAAGTTTTGTGATGAATTGCGAGTTCATCTAGTGAACCCTGTCAACAGCCCTCAAAATGGGCTTACCTGGTGTACAGTTATTTTTAAGTTCGGTCGCTTTGGATATTGCGAGTCCGAACCGAGTCCGATTTGCAAGATCTGCTCGCTTAGGATCGGATTTCGTGATTTCGTACTTGGCGAGGAGGAGGTTTTGTATATAGATATACGGGATACGGAATACGGCCGGTTTTGTGGGTTTTCATTTTTCATTTTGAGATGGGAAAGAATGGCTTTGATGTCTGTCTTTGAAGACTTGTATTATTCCTTATTTTTCTTCTTCTTGAAAACCGATGACTAAAGAAGTGTTTAATTAGTGTTATACATAGTAAAGGATTAGATGGAAGACTTTTGGATTCTTTCTGGTAGACCTGTCACTGATACTGCTCGGATGAAAGAACCATTCAGTGAGCTGTTTGGGCCTAGCAAACGTTTGGATGATATTAATCTTCACTTAGTTGAATGAGGGCGCGATGCCTTTCCTAAAGATAAAGAATATCAGCAACGCTAGTATCAGGTGGCCATCTTTGATTATTCTATCTATCGGCTACGAGGGTTCGAGCGACCGTTTCTAACTTAGAGCCCCCGCTAATAGAAGGAGAGGTCCTTGCCACTTCTAGAAGTTAAGCATCCCCGATAGATTGATTTAGCCTACTAAATCTATAAGCTACGTATTTCCAGTAATCACGGAAACCACTATCGATCTCGGCTTCTATTATTACTACTTTACTACTAATAAAATTTAAGGTAAATACCTAAAATGCTACTCTAAACAACGTTTTCCTTCCTCGCATGCTACCCTAGGGTAGTATTATATCTAGCATTTAACTTTACCTATTTAGGGACTAGTCTATTAGGTTTATATAGGGTCCCTTATATAAACTAGATAGTAATTCCCAACTAACATCTATGTTCTGTGTGGAAGCTAGAGTGCTAGAATGGGCCTACTTGTAGTGGGCAATCACATGACTATTCCCATATATTCACTGATTTCAACATATTTTAAAAAAATTATATTAAAAAAAAAACTAAGTTTAAAATACTTTATAATTGGTATATAAATATTAGATAACTTTAATCTCCCTTTTAATCTTTTAATACTAAATAAACTACTATCTCTTAAAAGTTAAGACTCGCTAAATCATTCCTTCGACAAACGCCTTTTAAGATACAATTGCTTTATAAATACTCGTCCTTCTACCAAGCCATCCTAGATCCTCTTTAAGACGCACCAGACGTAACAGACGTACTAGACGTACCCGACCTACGCTCACCCGAAACCGGCACACCACCCAACCTACCATCCCTCTCCCTCTCCCCCCTCGCCTCCTCTAACATCCTCAAAATCTCCTTCGAAGCCCCCTCATCCCTCCTCCCCAACGCCCTCGCTGACTCCTCCGCACTCGTCTCATACGGGCTCTTGATACACGCCAACGGATGCGCCCCATAGCCTAGCAGCACCCTCACAACCTCTACATGCCCCTTCGTAATCGCCGCTAGCAGCGGCGTCCCCATATGCGGCACATGATAAACGTCAAGCTCATCCACATCGACGGCTTTGCTATCCAGCAGGTGCCGGATGATAGGGATTTGCGAGGGGCCACCGCAGGCGGCGCCGTGGAGGGCGTGCGCGTAGGACAGGTTTGCCCCGTGTGAATGCAGGAGCGTGAAGGTCTCGAGGCTACTGAACATAGAGGCGAGGTAGAGGAGCCAACCTTTGGAGCCGCGGGTGGGTGTGCGGGG